>WBMV01000952.1:545725-579171 GCA_013396655.1 Campylorhamphus procurvoides | reverse complement strand
GCAAGGGCAGGGAGTGAGAGAATGAATAACTGCTTGCTCTCAGAGAACATCAGGTTTGAAACCATCTGAGGAAACTGAAGGTGCACAAGTCCAAGGAAGACCCGACTGTGGATCTCAAGAGAACTGGTGAAGGAGGTGGCTAAGCAACTATCCATCATACCTGAGAAGTCGTGGTACTTGAGTGAAGTTCCCACTGACTGGAAATGGGGAAGAGTAACATTAATTTTTAAAAAGGTAAATAAGAAATACCCAGGGAACTGCAGGCCAGTCAATCTCACCTCAGTGCCAGGCAAGATTGTGGAGTGGATTTTCCTGGAAGCTGTGCTAAGTCACATGGAAAATAAGGAGGTGTATTCCGGTAGAATTCCATGTGGGTATTTTTGGTCTGTGTTTGGCCCAGCCACCTGTGAGAAGCTGGGTTTTCTCATGCCAAATTATGAGAAAACAGGCTGATACAGACGGTCTATAGCCTTGAGAGAGAGATTTCTGTATAAACTAAAATTAATTGGTCTCACATGATTGGCTGATGGCCCTCTAAGGACATTTGAAGGAGAAAGAGAGGAGGAGGAGGATGAAGTAAACCCCTAGACTCAATTAAGGGAGACCCTCTGAAATGGACTGCGCAGGTGCGGAGAGACCCACACAAGTGCAGAGAAGTATCAGTCATGTAATGTAAGGGACAGTGCCAAATACCTTTGTTTGGGCGGCGCTGGCCACATTGCTCAGGTAAACATCATTTTGGCCAAGTGGATAAAAGACAGATGGCTCATGTTTTGGGGCTCACTCACTTCACATGACAGGACATCGTTGCCTTGGCTGGGACGCCTGCAGTCACCTGTGAGTCAACTGACCCTTGAGGATGCAGCCACTGCTCAGGAGGTCTGGGCATTCCAGGGGTCAGTGACACAACTCCATGGGGGTTACCTGGGCAATTTGGGTGTTGGCACCTGGAGGCTTATTTTCTCTTCTCTCTCTCTATTGGGTTTCTATCCTGTTTACTTGGCCACCTTTGGTAACAAAACTACTGTTTGGGTTAAGTTTTCTGTGGTGCCTCAGCTTTGGCTTCCACATCCCTTTCAGACCCCTATTCTCCCTGGGATAGGAGGGGATTTGTGACAGCCGACATGACTCAACTAAGGAAAAATCATGCCTGATAAATTTGATGGCCTTGTATGATGGGGTTATAACATTGGTGAATGAGGAACTGACACCATCTATGTGTTTTCTTTGCAAAGGATTTATTATTCTCTCACAGAGTATCCTTGTCTCTAAGCTGGAGAGACATGGATTTGATGATGGTGGATAAGGATTTGACAGGATGGCCACAGTCAAAGAGTTGCAGTGAGTGACTGTTGTTATCCAAGTGTCAACATTGTGGTTCAGATGTAGACCAGTGATGACTGGTGTCCTCAAGGGTAACGATTGGGACTGGTGCTGTTCAACATCTTTGTCAGCAACATGGACAGTGGGATTGAGAGCATCCTCAGCTCATTTGTCAACAGCTCCAAGGTGAGTAGTGTGTTCACTTGCTGGAGGGAAGGGATGGGCTATCCAGAGGGACCTGGACAGGCTTCAGGTTCGGATTATATGAACCTCATGAAGTTTAGCAAGGCCAAGTGCTTGGTCCTTCACAAAGTGAAGGCTGGGCTTGAGAGCAGTCCTGAGGAGAAGGCCTTGGGGGTATTGGAGGACAAGAAGCTCAGTATGGCAATATGCACTGGCATCCCACAAAGATGCTGTTCTGGGCTGCATCAAGAACAGCATAGACAGCATGTCGAGGAAGTGATTTTCTCCCTCTACTCCACTCTCATGAGACCCCAGCTGAACTGATGCATCCAGCTCTGAGATCCCTGACATAAGAAGGATGTGGATCTGTTGGAGAAAGTCCAGAGGAGCCACAAAATGCTCTGAAGGTTGGAGTACCTCTGCTCTGGAGACAGGCTTGGAGTGCTGAGGTTGTTCAGCCTGGAGAAGAGAAAGCTCTGGAGAGACCTTAGAACACCTTCTAGTGCCCAAATGGGGATTATAAGAAAAATGGGGACAAACTTTTTAGGGTCTCTAGCAATAGAACAAGGAGCAATATGTTGCAACTGAAAAAAGGATGATTAAGGTTAGATATAAGTGAAAAATTCTCTTCTGTGCAGGTGGTGAGGCCCTGACACAGGTTGCCCAGAAAAGCTGTGGCTGCCCCATCCCTGGAAGTGTCCAAGGCCAGGTTGGACGGGGCTTGGAGCCTTCTGATCTAGTGGAAAGTGTCCCTGCCCATGGTAGGGGGCTTGGAAATAGATGACCTTGAAGACCCCTCTAACCCTTATCATTCTATGATAATATTGTAATAAATAATACTTTTAGAGTTTATCCAGATGGAAAAAAAAATGCAAACACAGCCTTAGCTTATTTTTCCAGTACAGGTTATCATTATTGTGTGTTAAGAATTGTGCAGGCAAATTGATGTGCCCCGTTATTATATTTCTGTTGTGTACATAAGTAGCAAAAATACTACTCTGGCCACTCTTTGTTTAGGGAGGAAAGACAGTCAGCTTCCATTATCCTATTAAAGTGCTGATAGCTCTTTCTGATGTCTGCAGAGCTCTTCAAAGAACAACTACCAGTTCATTGATGTGCTAATACAACCAAACAGATAACACCTTCTGTGATTTTAGATACAGCTGGAAGGCATGATTAACCAACTGTGTCCTCTTTAAGCATCTGGTGCCCCAATACTGACTTGGAGATATAGCTTAGGACCTGATTATTCACTCAATGAAACCCAATAACTGAGGCATTACCAACAAGCTGAGATGCCAGATAAGTGTGAAAATACTATGCCATCTTACTGGTCTTTCTTGATTTTGTGAAATATGATTTAGAACTATTTTCCTATAACAAACCTGGAGTTTGAATAAGCTTTTTACTTCTCCTCTTATCTCTGGATTCTGTTATTTATTTGTTGCATTACAGAAATTCAGAAGAAATGTGATCTTTCTACAGACAACATTAAAATACAAAAAAGTTTGATACATGGTCTTTCATTTTATTGCATGTGGTAGAAACACAGACCTTTGAATAAGCTGGCACACAGAGACACCTGGCCTTTGAAATTAAATGTTACCATCAGCTTCGTCAACTGGCAAAAGTGAATCAGAAGACACAATAAGCAAAAAGATCTATTGAAGGGGAGAGTAACTGATGGGAAAATAGAAAGGGAGTTCCAGTTGTTTGGACACGTCTGCTGGGCCTGGTTATTAAAGTCTGCTCTTCGGCCTGAGAAGAGGCTGCAGTTACCATGGAGGAATCAGCTGTTATAAACCTGGGAAGAAAATAAGGTGTGTGTGTGGGGAGGGGCAGAGGATTTAATGATGCTGCATGTCAAAGTATAAAGAGCAAATCACTATGGAGCCAGAAGAATTTGTGCACCTGACTTATCTATGGGACGAGGTTTGAAACAGTGTCTGGGGGTTCTTCTCACTTGATGTTGCACAAACACATAGTGCAAATCTGAGTCAGCCATCCAAGCACTGAGATAGTCTGAGCTACATAAATTTTACTCATGCTCTGCTGTGTACAGGGAGCAAGTAGAAAGAGGTCAGCAAAAGGCAAAGATTGACTCCTGCTCTTGCACTGCCTCTGCACACAATATAGATACAATGAGCTTGAGCCACTTAACCTTGAGGTATTTGATTCAATCTCACTGTATTTGAGCTGTGTGCTCCCAAAAGAGTACAAAAATCCCTAAATCCCTGGGTGTTTCATGTTTCAGAAAACATCCTCTTCACTGGGAAACTAAGGACAATTTTAACTGTGAAATCAAATATTTTTCTACTTCATAGAACTGTGGAATGGTTTGGGTTTAAAGAGACCTTAACGATTATGTAGTTCCAACATCCCTGCCATAGGCAGGGACATTGTTCACTAGACTGGGTTATTCCAAGCTCCATCCAACATGACCTTAAACACTTTCAAGGATGAGGCATCCACACAACTTCTCTGGGCAGCCTGTTCCGGTGACTCCCCATCCTCACAGAAAAGGATTTCTTCCTAATACCTATTCTAAACATACTATTTTTCAGTGTGTAGCCATTTTCCTGTGTCCTGTCACTGCATACTATTGCAAATAGTCTCTCTCCAACTTTCTTGTACACTCCCTTCATGCACTGAATGGCTGTAATTAGGTCACCCTAAAGCCTTCTCTTCTCCTGAACAATCCCAGTTGTCTCAGCTTTTCTGCATAGGAGAGGTGCTCCATCCTTCTAATCAACTAAGTGCCTCTGGACTTGCTCCAGCAGATCTGTGTCCTTCCTGTGCTGGGAGCCCAGGGCTGGAGGCAGCTCTGCTGATGGGGTCTCACCAGAGGTGGATAGAGGGGGAGAATCCCCTCACTCACCTGCTGCCCACGTTTTTGGTTTCTGGGCTGTGAGTGCATATGGCCAGGTCATGTCCAGCCTCTCACCCACCAGCACCCACAAATCCCACTCAGCAGGGCTGCTCTCAGTCTCTTCATCCCCCAGACTGAGCTGATCCTGGGGATTGAGCCAACTGAGTTATCTCCAGATTAAAAAGCCAATGTACATGTACCTCCTGGTATGATCAGTGGTGGTTTAGAGCACTGTTGCTCACACATATCTGGAACTATCTGAGATGCCTTCTTCAGGTGCTGTCTGACTGACTTTTAACTGCTGCTGAGAAAGGACGCCATATGGCAGATGCCATCCTCCACAAAGTTTTCATGTCACCAGAGACCTGCATGTAGATAACTAAAACCTGACACCATGACTAGTTTGGTGAATGGCTCAATCTCCATTGACTATACGACTAAGTGTATCCCCATTGACCTGTGAACATCTGCATTTAAGTGTCTTTCTCTTGAAAGGAATCTTAGTCAGATTAGAATCAGTCTTTGAAAACAACAGTTTGTGAATTTTTAACATCTTAGTGTTAAATACAAAGGATTTTGAAAAATAAAATGTACGTTTTATTGTTTCATAAAACAAACTGTATTTAGTTACTCACTTGGAGTTTAGCTTTTAATGATTTCTAAAGTTATCCTGACAATAATTTAGCTCTATAGGGAGCAGCTTTTGTCATCTTAATAATTTTATGGAATGAGGTTACACCCATACTGTTTCAAAAGCAGCCCTGAGGTCTAATTTGCCAGCTGTTCTCAATGTCTACTGTTACTTGGGGCTAGTGTTTTGGTTTCAGATGACCACCTGGTGCAAGAGGAAGGAAAACCTTAAATTCACCTGCTGAGTTGAACTGCTCTCTGGTGCAACATAAATGCAGCCTCAGAAAGTAAGATATAGGTTGTCAAAAACTGCTAGTTCCCTAAATGCTCACAATTGAGGATTTATTCCCACACCAGCTGACTAGTTAACTGAGGGAAAAGGCTTAATTCTTGATCTCAGACCCTTCTTGTTCCTTTCTACTTAATCCAGAGCAGACACCTAAGTGAACTGTAAGGTAAAGAGTAGCTCTTATTATGCACATTTTCTTTTTGTAGGCTATTCACCATCTCTGCCACCCACAAATGATGGGTTTGTGCCTATAAGAAGTGACAAAAAAGCATAAAAAAAATTCTGTTTAACAATAATTCTGTTCAAAAGTCAAAAGCTTATTCACTGTTTTGTGTCAAACCTTGAAAATAATTGGCATTTATGAAGAGAAGCCCATGATGTAGCAGTGGTTGCCTGGGTGATTTCAGTGTCAAGTTGACCACCTCCATGGAGTTTAAATATCTTTTCTTTAAAGGCAGGTGAATATTTGCCATGTTAGTCCACTGCTCCAATAAACTCAGTCTTTGTTCGTGTCAATGCGTTGCCGAGGCACTCCCTAAGCAAGAGACATTTCTGCTTTTCAGTGCTGCATGGCTGACAGGGTAACAGCTGTGTCCCCTGGGAAGCGTCACAGACATCACAAGAGAGAAGGAACATGCAGTGAATCCCAAAGTCCTAAACACTAAGAAGAAGAGAGAACAGTAAGGCTACCTCTCCCTAGAACTGTATTCATGTGAGATTACTTCCAGTTACATCGTCTTCAATCTAATTGGAAAGGTGGGAGTCTGAGGTCTTCCCCTCCTCTCAGGGGGGCAACTCTTGCACAGGCTAAAATGTTGGAACACTGAGTGAGGGTATGATTTCAGTTTGTAATGATGGGAAACAAGAAAGAAAGCAAAATATTCCACAGTGTTTTACTTTTACAGGGTACTGAGCTATCTTGGTAATATTTATGAGTGGTTTAAGGAAAGCAGAATTTATGGCTGCCCTCTTAGAATCATGGAATTTTTAAGTTTGGAAAAGCCCTTTAAGATCATTGAGTGAAACCATTAAGCCATCACTGCCATATTGACCACTAAACTATATTCCGAAGTGCCACAAACACACGCCTTTTGAACACTTCCAGGCGTGGTGACTCCACCACTTTCCTGGGCAGCCTGTTCCAATGCCTGAGCACCCTTTCAGTGAAGAAATATTCTTGATATTCAATCTAAACCTCCCCCTGGCTGTTTTCTCTTGTGTCACTTGTTACCCAGAGGGACTGAACCACACCTGGCCACAACCTCCTTTCAGGTAGATGTAGAGAAAGATAAGGTCCCCCCTGAAATGTCCTTTTCTACAGTCTAAAATACAACTTTCATATGCCCTACGTGTTGAAATTAAAAAAAACCAATCCACCAGGTAACAGTGGCCACTTCTCTTCAACATAGAATTTACTAATATTTCATTTCTTTGTGACTATCTGAGATGCAAAGGGTTATAAAAATATGAAGTGTACTAAGATGATGGTAAGAATTTGAGTTGAACTAGGAACACATAAAGATCATGTTCAGAATTCTGTTGGACCACCAGGAGACAGGAAAGAATGAGAAAGAGCTTTGCATGGAATGTTTAGAAGAAAAACTGTCAAAAAACTCCAAGGAAGAGGAAAAAAAAAAACTCTACAAAGAACAAGAAACTCTAAATGAATACCAAGCTGCAGAACTGAAAAAAGAGACTGAGAAAGGAGAAGAGTTATCAAGATTTCTTCAGGCAATAGTCATTAAAGCAAGAGTAAAGAAAGATTTAGTTCAGAGGAAGAACTGCAGCAAGAACATCAGAAGAGCTCTCTGATGCAGAAAACTTCAGTGCTCACGGACAGTATTTTCCATGAGTTTAAAGGGGGGATAAGTAGGCAGATAGAGAAGGATAATGATTCATTAGTTTTCCCATTAGGCTGTAAAGAATCACTGAATATACCTGTATTTACCATGAAGAGAAAACACCTGTGGTGTGCTGACCCTACCTGGATGCCAGGTGCCCAGGAAGCTGCTCTAACACTCCCCTCCTCAACTGAACAGAGGGGAAGAAAATTAGATGAAAAACCCCTCATGGGTCAAGACAAAGGTAATTTAATAAAGAAAAAGCAAAAACCTCTCACACAAACATGGGAAAGCAGAAGCATCAGCAGGGTGAAGTCCAGACACTTAGAATCATAGAATTACACAATAGTTTGGTTTAGAAGGGACTGTGATCATCTAATCTAACTCCCCAGTGACATCTTGAACTAGATTATGTTACTCAAATCCCCATCCAACCTGGACTTCATGTTGGGCTTCAATACACATAATGGTTGTTCCAGAACACAAATTCTTTAATAATGAATGACCCCCTCCTTCTCCTCCTTTCTCCAAGCTTTTGTTGCTGAACAGATGTCGTATGGTATGGAATATCCCTTTGGTCAGTGTGGGTAGGTGTTCCTGGCTGTGTCACCCACCAAGGCTTTGCCCTCCCCGAGCCCACTCTTGGGGGAGGATGCTGAAGAAAAAACACTGATGCTGTTTCAGCACTGCTTGGCAGTAGCCAGAAAACTAGTGTATATTGAACACCATTCTGGCTCCCAATACCCAGCATATCACTGGGAGGGCTGCTATGGGGAAATGATGCAATACAATATGTTAAACAGAAAATTAGGGTGAAAGGTTGCAACGACAGTCCACTAAATTCATAAAAATATAGGAACTGAGCTCAGTGAAATGAATGAAATTCAAGGTGCAATGGTGATGGTAAAAGGGAATGAATGGAAAGTCTTGGGTACTTGTAATCACAGGTACACATCACTTTCCTCTTTTTTATCCTCACTATCACAGGTACATACCTGTAATCACACATACACAGACAAAACCCATTCTAAGTGAGTTTTTAAATACAAAAACACTGTAGGAGAACAGTGTGCCAGTTGAAATTTTAGCAATAAAAAAAAAAGGAGCAAAAAAGGTAGACTAACATTTCAGAGTTCAAGGGATGTGAAAACTATGGCTACTAATTTGTGACAGAATCTCTTTCACTGGATATTTTTAAGGACAAGTAATATGAAGTGAGGTTTCAGTTGTGCTCTTCCATAGAGACCTGTGCTGTGGCTCACATGACCATGAATGTGCTCTCACATGACCATCACGAGGCTTGTGCTGCTGTGGGGATGTGCCCACCTAAGTGATAGGAGAGCTTTGGATGGTATGGCTGATGTTTTCACATAGCATGTACAATGCCCAGAGCTCATGACACAGTTTTGAGAGAAAAAAGCCATCCAGATGGCAGGTATGATTCTTGGGTTTTAAATTACATGTTGGGTGAACATGGGAATTAATTCTTAGGAGAAGTGTTTAAGGGCACCCTATTGCTGCACTATGTGACATGAGCAATCACCAAACCCTTTCTTCAGAAACGAAACTACTGATGAATGGATCAGCTCTAACAGAGTAATTGACACATTTGCAAAATTGAAGAAAAAGGACCCATTGATCCTGATTCCACTTTTATCCACAAGGCAGCAAAAAGTCAAGTTGTAGATTGCTGTATTAGCTGGCAAAGAGCTTCCTTTGCCTTCATATCCATTTTGGAATAACTATTCTTATTGGAATTCTGTTTGACTGTGCAAGGTGAGATGGTTCAATTATTTAATCATGCCATCACTCTCAATTTGAAAGGCCAATGCTAGAGCAAATGTGCTTTCTGTTTAATTTATACCAATACTTAACCTAGTTGGTCTGCTCCCTCTTTGCGCATCTTCAGTAATGTATCAGAATGTAATGGATATTTCCTCCATTTTTATATCTGTCAAATTTTATGAGACTCATATTCCATGGGTGACTCTGAATAGGAAAGCTTTGTTCCTGTCTGTGTGCTTTTCCACAGACACAAGGATTTTGGTAGAGTGATGGGAAGAAAGATATCACTCTAAAATCGTCTTCTTTCATATCAAGAGGTAAAGATTTGCACAGTATACATCTGCAATTAATTTATAAATGCCTGTAACATGCCGATTACTTCCATAGTAATTTGTTTCATTTTGCAAGTATGTTGGCTTTCTGTCAGCATTCTAGACAGTAGAAGCCTTTCAAATACATGCTTTGTCAGCCTGTGTTATACAGCCTAACAACACTTTCAGCTTTTGCTACAGACTGTCTAAAACTCTTTTTAATGATCATTTAAAGTTTGAGTCTTATAGATTGTAAAATGTTATCAGCAGAAATCAGGACATGAAGACAAGAAAAGGTGCTTGTTTTTTTGTTTTGCTGGAGAATATCCTGTAAGTAAAGCCTACTTTATCAAATGCCACACAGAAGAACTGAAAACCACCAAGGTAAAATTAGGAGGTGTTTGGAATAATCCCACAAGTCAATGATAAAATATATGCTTTACCATTTTATGTTTCTGAAACAATATTGATATTTCACAGAACTAGATTTGCATAGAATCTGGAACAACTTTGCTCAATGAACTTCAAAAGATTATTTATTTAGCTGGGATAGTAAAGGTTCCTGAAATATTGTTCCTGGAAATAATGGGGGGGAGGGAATGCAGTCCCACTGTAATCAAATTATGTTTTTACATTATGTGAGCACTTTTTCAGAGAAATTGCAAGGAAGGAGTTGAGTAAAGGAATGAAGTGAAATGTTTTGAACATATTTTTGAAGGAACTGTTTCAAGCTATGCTTCTTCCTCTATATTGTATTTTTTAAAAAATGTTGAAATCAAAACAATTCAAAAC
The DNA here is from genome assembly GCA_013396655.1 of Campylorhamphus procurvoides. Taxonomy (NCBI): domain Eukaryota; kingdom Metazoa; phylum Chordata; class Aves; order Passeriformes; family Dendrocolaptidae; genus Campylorhamphus; species Campylorhamphus procurvoides. Next base: position 569,148 of record WBMV01000952.1, on the reverse strand, counting down.
TTTAAAAAGTACAGTTTTGAAGAGATCTTCCTAATGCTTCAGATTCATTATAATTTTAAGAAAACAGACTGAAATCCTGAAAGCAGTGTGAAGTGATGTCACCCTGCATAGTATCAATTATTGGTCTCCAAATCCCAAAGTAGTCAAACTCCAAATGGTAGTGGTCTCTCTTCCCCCACCCTTCTTTATGTAAACAGAAATAGCTAGAGTTACATCTTTCCAGCTCTGTGACATTAGTTTACCGCAACTGTACCTTTTCTGACTCCTTGACTGTTTTTGTTCTATACCTGCTCTCTCTGATTTTTCAAACAAAATTGACAAAACACCACAGGGAATAGACTGGAGATAATTAACTAAAGGAAATCAAGTGAAGTGGTGCTCAAGAGGTCTGTATCCATACACCATTTATTTCTGAAAAATTCATAACTAAAAAAAAATAAATAAAACAGGCTAAGGCTGTGATTGAAGAAGAATAATCAACTGCAATATTTTCCAGTGAGGTGATAGACAACTATTAGCCCTCTAATTTTAATGCTTATAGTGCTTTGGTTTGAGGCACAACATAAACTTTAATTTCCAACTTTTATGATAATAATATTCAGACAGTATGTTTGCTTGTCTAGTGATAGCAGCCTACCTGTCTGCCATGATGGGCCACCAGTGCTGTGCAGCACATGTGAGTAGAACCACTGTGTTGCTCTTTGACATGGCAAGAAAGACACAGGGAAGACATATTTCAGTAAAACCAATCATCAGCTTGTGTTTGGACCACCTGCATGACCCCAGACCAGTATCACATGATGGAAAATCTTCTTTGAGTGCACCAGAGTCACACTGGGGCAATGTGAGTTCAAAGGAAGTTTGAAATAATATTTGCTAAGGGACAGGGAACAGAGGCTGCTGCTGTTTGCCCAATAAAACAAATTCAATATCCGAATGAAATTGGAACATATAATCAATATTGGTCTAGTGAGAAAAGAAACAATAATCTTATATCTCATTGGAAAAGGCTTAGCTTTGTTCACCTTCTGGTCATGCTGTTAAGCCATCTGGGTTTTTTTTCCATCCTGTTTTGTGGAAGATTTTGAGGAGGACATAGATGGAGCTTACTGTGCTGTAGGGCCAGCCTTTTATTGTTTGTCTCTGCACTGATACTATTATTTCATATTAATGAAATTATTTCATAGGAATAAGTGTGCAGGAAGGACTACAGAGGAACAAGGAATACAGAGCACTGATTTTGCAGAAATAAATTAGCCTGCAGAAAGGACCACATCCTTAAAAATGTAGGCCAGTGGATATAACAACTTCAAGATCAAATGCTCAGGGAGACTGTCCAGGGCTTACCATGAGCTTTAAGTATATGGCAACATTCACAGGAAAGAGGCAGACATTTCTCCATTAAAGGACTGGTAATTTTATGAAGATGATGAGGGGACTGTAACATCTCTCTTATGAGGAAAGGCTGAGGGACCTGGGCCTGTTTAGTCTGGAGATGACTGAGAAGGGATTCTTATCAAAGTCTACAAGTATCAGAATGGAGGGAGCCAAGAGAATGGAGCAGGGTCTTTTCAGTGGTGCTCAGCAACAGGACAAAGGGCAACAGGCAAAAACTGGAACACATGAGGTTCCATCTGAATATGAGGAAAAAGTTTACATTGAGGTGGCAGAGTACTGGAACAGGTTGCCCAAAGAGATCGTGGAGTCTCCTTCCCTGAACGCATTCAGAAGGCACCTGGATTTGATCCAGTAGGCAAACCTGCTTTTGCAGAAGGGGTTGAATGAGTTGGGCTTTAGAGGTCCCTTCCAAACCCAGCCATTCTGTGGTTCTGTGATCAGTGATAAACTCTCAATGGAGAGCCAGCATCAATGCCCCAGGAACACACATCAGAAGGACTGTTGGATTGTAAGACATGCTGAGGCAAAGTTGAGAGAACACAGGCAAACTTAGTGATCTAGACATTTTTCTTTCATACATCTGTACGTTCAGCATGATTTTAACTTCTCATTTTTCTATGAAATTTGATATAATGCATGATTTTTATGAATGCTTCTTTTTTTATTTCTTGTCCTTCCCTCTACCTTGAAGTGAATTGAATTCTCCTGAGGTATTTTACTATCTAAGAATCTAGTCAAACATTTCATTTCATCCTTAAATTCAGAGTCAACTGTGGTTTAAAAGCTACTGTTAGGAGCTCTTCAGCTCCTGGGAGCTCTTTGAAGAATACAACAGCTGTAGAATGAAATGAAAGACACAGTGCAGGCAGACCAGAAAATGGAGATTGGAAAAGATAAATGTTGTTTTCTTCTTCAGGAATGAAAAGCAGAGCTGCTCATGAGAGGCTTGATTGTAAAGGAGGGAAAGGAGAAATGAGGAAACAGAGAACTGAGAACATGAAAAACCACTGAGAGCATGGGGAGAAAAGAGAAATATCAGGCTGGTGTAAGGAGGATGTGGAGTAAGGAAGATGAAGTAAAGGAGTAAGGCCAGAGAGGAGCCTAATACTCTGTCCATGAGTTCTACTAAATGAACTGAGAAAGTAGAGTTTTGTGGTTTTGTTGTTGTTGTTTGGTTGGTTTTGTTTTGGTTTTGTTTTGTTTTTTTAATCAGGAGTAAAACTTGATATCCACTGCTCTTGAAACAAAATGACAAAATATCACATATGTAACCTTACCTCTGCAAAGCTTAGATTGCAAGCTTTTATTGGGTATATGAAGCATTTCTCATGTTCTGTGAGTGACAAGGATATTGCCTATCTATTTATGTCTTTCTGCACACTATCTATCTATGACTGCATTTATCTACTGCAGTTTTCAAAAATGGCAAAGTGCAAAGTTTTGAGTTTTTCTGCTAGTGCAGTTTGCTTGCGAGTAGTTGAACAGGCATGATGCATTCCACTTCTGGATATAGCCTGCATAAGAGATCAAAGGCAACAAAAAATACAAAATAACAAGACCGAAGCAATGTTTTCTGAGTAATGACTGCAAAACAACAGGTAGAAGTGCAGAAAATATTCAAAGGCTATATATTTTTCCAGTGCCCTCCAAACACAGCAAGTCCAAATACATAATAAAATTATATTCTGATTATTGTCTTTTAAATAGTTTTTTAAATCAGCCCCATTAGTTTTCTTACATACTTGAAAAATAACTGATTTTAAAAGATAATCTAAACCAGAGGGTTTGCAAATTGGCTCAGATATTCTTTCCATTCTCTCAGCACAAATTTAGATTCAGTAGATGTTGTAAAGAATGTTGGAGCCATCAATAATCACAAATGTACCACCCGTATATTATGCCCTTCTCGTATTCCAAGCAGTTAAAGCCTCTCTGAAAGTATACCATGCTTCCAAATGAGAGTGCCCAAAGTGAGTCTCAGAGAGATCCAAATGTGCCATTTAACATAATTCCTCATCTGATGCTGAGTTATCCACGGCAGGCATGGTAACTACCTCCCAGTCACTGAATGCTAATGTAATGTGCAGTGGTGCCATTTGGAAATTTAAGTTGGAGTCAACTTTCAATAAGCCATTTCTCCTTTCTGATATGAAGGTTTTCTTTCAAAATGGACCTATTTGTGTAAATTGCAGGCAGGCCTGACTATTTTGCACAGTTGAGGGAAAGCAGGCTAGTGCTTTTTATGGAGTGAGCTATCAGGTAGATACACATTTGACACCGAGTGCGCTGAGTTATCAGCTTTCTCCAAGGGCAGTCATATATCTTGTGCATCCAGAGCCAAATTAAATCTGACATTTCATTTAAAGCCTGAGACATCCTGATGCTAAAGCAGAGCATGAGTGGTAAGTGTAGGAGGGCATTCAGTTTTTCTGGATGGATGTTTACATTCCTGCCCTACTTCTCTGGGTTGTAGATGAGGTCTAATTGCCCACCATCATCCTATATTTTAGCCAGATGGAAATCTCAGATTAAATTCTTTTCCAATGGCATTCCTGCCTATGTTAGTTGTTGCCTGGCAATGTTAAAGAGGGCCAATCTGAGCTAGCTTCAGATGGCATCTTAACCAGCATTATTTATGTAGCATGTTGTGAGGATTTCTGTACCCACAGCTCTCACATCAGCCCTGGTAGTTTGCAGATGAAAGTGCAGTCTCTGCATTTCCCAACCTCATTCTGTTCAAAATCTTTATATCTCATTACAGGTGTTTATTGCAGCAAATCTTTTCATGCTCTAAACTTCAAATTAAAAAAAACAGACTCTTTTGCTGAGGTGGTGGATGGATAAAGGTCACCAGGATGGGTATGGCAAAGGTAGTATAAACAACTTCTGCACTTCATTACAACCATAGAAATATTCAGTTCCTGAACCATTTTGTGATATTTATTGAAATAGACTCATAAATTCTCAAAATTTACACAGTATCACCCAGGAGTCACAGGATATAATCTATATGTATGGAAGTAGGCTGAAATTCTGTGTTCATTCCGCTTTTATTATGTTATTTTCCAGTGAAAACCGGATCAACATTGATGACCCAGTCCCAACAGAAACATCCACAGCAGGATGTAATTTTCTAGGTATTTCATAGCAAAATTACTTCTGTATTTTTATACCTCCTCTGTCATGCCATCCTGGGTCTATTGTGAATATCATTGTATGCAACGTGATTATTATGAAGGAGTATTTTTTCCTGATTAAGAATATTGTTCATGGCAGCAAATGCTAAGGGTGAGGAGGCCCTTAATACATGCTTCTATTGTTTCCTTCATTATACTTTATTTCACGTGTCACAGGCAGACACATCTCATACATCTTAATTATTTGATTATCTTCCAAGATGGAGATATCTTTCCTGCCTCTAAGGTGGGGGAACTTGCAAGAGGTGGAAGATATTGTATGTAAGTATAAACAGAAATAGAGGAAGTCACACCTTATATCAAATTGTTTTCACATTTCCTTCCCTATTGATTTTTCAAAAGATAATTATTGTGGGTGTAGTGTGAGCTGCTCTCATTAGGGACCCATTGATTGTTAGACATTATTATTTCTTCAAATCTTGAAACTGGGAGGGAAAATATAGAGGGGAAAAAATAGGGTCAATATTTTATTGCTTTAATGTTTGCTAATCACACGCTTTGGGCACTTCCTTTACCGTTCTTTTTACTGATAAAAAAACCTATGAATTTCTTTTGCCTTTGGCATTTTTTTGGCTTTGTTTTGTTTTTAACAAAATAACCTCCTTATTTTTATTAAGGTCCAAGAGGGAAAGTTTATTCCTTCATGAAGAGCAACCTTGGATTGATTGAAAAGAACAATAGCCTGTTCAACCTTTTTATGGAAAAAGGACCAGTCTTTCAATTGCATCTGCACTAACCTGTGTTGGGAAAAAGCAGAAGCACTATTGTTCATTTAGAAACATCACCAACCGATGTATATTCTTTTGGAGGAGGCCTGTTACTGTGAAGTTTTTCCTCAACATGATTTTCTAGAAAGATCAGGGTAACCTGCAAAATAAAATTACAAGTTCTCCCTTCTCCTGTGTTGACAGCAGTTGTCTGAAATGTCTCTTTCATTCTAAGGAATTTGGTATTGACTCACTCCACGAAACCTTTCTGTCTATGTTGAATGACTCTTCTCAATTTTCACATTTCTCTGCTTTGCTGTCACTGCAAATTTTTAATGTACAACAGACCTTGAAGGTGAAGTAAAGAAATAATCCCCAAATCCCACATGGTAACTAAGAGAAGAAACTTGGCAAAGCCCACAAGGACCCCTAGGCATTGTGAGCCCAGGTCCAGGGCAGAGTCTCTAACAGAGCTCATTGATCCTATGGAGCTGATGGGAATGACTAGGCACCTACCACTGGGTTTCCAGGCACTCAGTCTAGATGAAGACAAAAAGGACACCTCATCCCCAAAAATTTATTTGTGGTTGGTCTCCACCCAATGCTGTGTTTGGTACACAAAGCCAAAAGCCAAAGCTGAATGAGGTCAAGACAGGCTTTTGTAAAATATCCCAACTTTAATTCCATTGGAGCTGGTCATGGGGTTTTTTGCACCAAAGCTCCTCTACACATATTTGTTTCCTTCCTCAGTGACACCTGAAATCTCATTTCCTTTGTTATAAACGTGAGCAAAAAAACCAGAAGCACACACATGTTTTTGTCCTTGGAATCACAGAATCTCAGAATGCTTTGGGTTTAGAAGCATAGAATCACAGAATGCTTTGGATTGGAAGGGACCTTAAAGGTCATCTCTTCCAACCCCTCTGCCATGGGCAGGGACACCTTCACTAGACAAGGTTGCTCCAGGCCCTGTCCAACCTGGCCTTGGACATTTCCAGTGGTGAGGCATCCATTCCTTCTGGTCTTGACAAAAGCCTGGCCTCCCCTAGGAAAAAGGAGTTAGGGGCTTGAATCCCTTTCACAAAAAGAGGTCTAAAGGATCATTTCTATTCTGTCTGAGTGCACAGAGCTGGCTTGGACCAGGATGTTGTGTTCCCACCAGCCTAATTAGTGATGGAAATGACTGTGGCTGTTCAGCTCAGTGCTTGCTGCATGCTGGAGGTGTTTTCTGAGTACACATGCAGGGCAAAGTTTTCCAGAAGATTTAAGCATGAAAAGATAAAGGAATCCTATTTTGAGTTTCCTGCTGATCTTTTTCCTACATTGGTTTGTAACAACAGGGAGAAATTAAATTACCTCAGTCCTTGTGGGCTCAGGCAATTAAATTCTATGTAAAGTTGAACCCTGGACTCCTACATGCTTCTGTACATCAGGTGCTGATACATGTGGTTTTTTTTTCAAGGCCTTGAAGAGTATCTGCAATGGATAAAGCGATTTCATCCAGAATTACTCACTCAGCCCTTGTCCTTTGCCCAACAAAAGCTGCCCCTGCTTCTCCAGAGCTGCCAGTTTCACTTGCTCCTTGAAGGATGGCCTGGCTTTTAAGGGCATGCCTACAGTGTCAGCTGCAGACAGACACATGCTGTGCTCTGAACTGGAGCTGCCTTTCCCTGGGAGCTGTGCAGAGATGTAAATGCCAAACTGCTTGCCATGCTAATGAGTCCAGCTGAGTGACATTGTGTCCTGCCGGGCTTCAGGCACACGCGTTTCTTCCAGGCAGAACAGTGATGTAGTGATCAACATCCATCTTAAAACAACATTATTTTGTTTGGTGTCAGGGAGAAAAAGTATTAGAGAGACAAATAGGATTTAAAAATAACAAACAGCGGGAATATATATTTAGTCTTATGTTTCCAATTTGACATGTCACTCTGAGTCAAGTTAGATAGGCTTTGATCCCCCAAAAGGGACTTTTTAAATGTTCTAACAAAGCACAGGTTTTCTTACAGAATGGAGCTTATCTTAGTGCTATGATCCCCTCTATTTTTTGCTGGCATGTACAAGCCAACACTGAAATCTTTAGGTTAATACCATCAGCATGAAACCTGATCTTATTCCAAATCCAGACTGAGCAATACTAAATAAATATTCAGAATGCAGGTCCTGTAAATATGATTCACCATGTTACTGCATCTGTAATTGTAGTGCTTAATTAGAGAATTAAGTGCTTTAAATCAAGCCTGGGGTACCCAAAGACCCTGCACTCTGTGGATCCAAAGGGATTTGATGGCCTGGAGGAGACTGGATTAAAGCTGCTGTGGCTCCTTATTTGGAGTACTACCCCTTGAGTGACTAATAGAAAAAACAATTTTCAATTTTCACTAGGTAATTCATCTGACTGTTGCCTAAACTGCTCCCTAGAGATAAACAGTTTTGGTAGAAAACTGTGAAATACACATCAATATACTGACAGCTACCAAAAAGGACTCAATTCCTGTGACACTTGTCACGTTAATGAGCAAAATTCGTATTAAGAGTTTGACACTTCCAAGTTAAAGGATTTGATTGGTCTTTTCTTGTTATTGTTATTTTTCGCAAACAAACCTTAGCATACAAAGTGTGCTGGCAATGATGGGGCATCTGTTTATAAATATCTCAGTGTCACTTCTTGGATGAGTGCGTGGAAGTGTCATGTGTAAAGCAAAGTGAAGCTCAGTTTGGCAGGAAGATTAAGCCATTAGATAGTCTGCAAGCACAAAACCTCTGTACCTGTTCTCTCCTCTGCACCCCTGCTTACCAATCAGCAAATGTGTGTTATAAATGCCACATCACATGCCTACACACTCCTGCCCTGGGTTAGCATAATAAAAGCCCTAAATCGTATTACGCTGTGTATCAGTTGTTCAGTATTCAAGATCTGTTCCTTGGTAACCTAAATTTATGATTTATCCCTGCCTTTGATTTTCTCTATTGACTGCTAGCTGTTTCTGTAAGGTTACTGTGGAAACAGGAAGAGGATCCAAGGGTAGCAGTTTGTCTGTGGCATGTCTGTGCATCCGTATGTCACATCTATATGGCCTAGAGGTGTTGACATGTAAGAACAAACACTACAAGAGGGAGCATTTGCGAGTTAGGATATTGCAGCAATCACTGCCTTAAATATGAGGGCTCACAGTTGGCAAGCATCTTATATGCCAGTTTTCCTGGAGGATGTTCTACGACTCCTTATTTTGGACTAAGAAAGAACAGTCACTTCTGTAAAATAGTGCAGAATAAAGCAGTCTTTTCTCAATTTCTTTTCCCCAGGTGGAGATTAGAAATCTTGATTCCTCTTTCATAGTAATATTTTGGGTTTATATCCACCATCTGCAAATCTATCTATGTAGCCTTTTACCCAGCTTACAAATTCGGTGGAAGAGGCTCTGAATGCAGAATGCCTGACTCTACTCCCTTGTCTGTGCAATTCAGGTCCTTCAATTGACCTCAGTGGGAAACCCAGCCTCACACACAGCCTTGTTCAGATCCATCCTTCAGCATCAGTTCCTCAATTTCCCATCAGCTGGGGGAAATAAGTATACTGCGTCAGCCATCAGGTATGTTCAGACTGATGATTATCAACATGGTATTAGTATGATCTATTAGTTTTTGATTGTTGAAATACGAGATGCTGAGCTCTTGAATGTGACTCTGAATGAGGAACATGGTGGGCACTTCTTAGTTTGAGAGGATTGAGCCCAATTAGCATTACAAATGCTATGGTGAGATGAATTTCATTCATAAAGTAGGTGCACTAAATGAATAGCCAAAAATTATCTTGCCCTCTGACTAGGCTTGCCTAGGTCTGCACTCTGGAGGCAGATTTTTAGTACTGTGAACTCCTTTCAATGAGCTGGAATTGACAACACAACATCCGTGTAAATCTGAAAACACAGGCATCATTTTGCTACTGGTGTTGAAGAGATTTACCTGCTAAAGCCTTCAGAGAGATTTTCCTACACAGGGCAAAGAATATAAAAATATAAAAAAACCTTAGAATTACAGAACATCCTGAGTTGGAAGGGACCCACAGAGGAGATTGAAATTCAGCTCCTGGCCCCACACAGGACTGTCCCAAGAATCACACCATAAGGGCATTGTTCAAACACTTCTTTAGCTTGATGTTTCTTCCCTAGGAAGTCGGTTCCAGTGCCCAAACATTCTCTGAGTGAAGAGTCTTTTCCTAATATTCAACCGAAGCCTCACTTAACTTAATGCCATGAAGCTTCATGGCATTAAGATACAGCTTCATGACATTCATGACAATTGGAATGTCTCATGGTTAAGAGATTGGGCTGTCTTGGCTGCAGCTTTCTGTGACTCAGGTAGTTTTGATCTGCTCTGCCATGAGCTGGAGCTCCCACAAAAGTGGCTTTGTCAGCATTCTCTGCCTGCTCTGCTGCCCTGCAAACATGTGCAGGGGTTCACAACACAGCTGGCAGAGCAAGTGGGAATTGGGGATGCATTCCATTCCCCTCTGCTCTACATGGAGAATATTCTCTTTTACCTTATTTGGAAGTGCCAGTCTTGGCCACCTTTTTGCTCTGTTGCTTCATTACTTGGATAGCATCACTGATGCAGGGGGTACCTGTGCCTCAGTAGCAGAGCTGCAGCACTCAGAGCTGGTTTACCTATCAGGCAGGGGTTTAGAGAGGCTTCCAGAGACCGGCATTTCGTTCTGTGAAGCACTGTAAAAAAAAGGAAGACCTTGCCCAAAGGAAATGGAGGATAGAAGATGGCAATGAGGGCAGGAATTTGCCACAGAGCTCCTTGTTGCAGGCAGTCTGAATAATTTGTTGGAGCACACAAAGAATTGGTGACAGAGACCACAAAGCAATCTCAACACTTGACTGTCAGTTAGATGCTGAAATTACTCTCCTCTAAAGATGTATTCCAGCTTCATATAAGGAGAACCTGAATCTCAGTGTTTTAGTAGCACGGACATCATTCTGCAGTGAAATCACTGGCAGCAACAGATTTCTGGTGCTTGGCTCTATTTCCATAATCACCTTGCCTTTGGGTAGATTCTGAAGATTTTTTTTGTGTAGATTTTGTCCCTTCATGTGACAGCACTTGTTGAGCAATGTGTGTTGTAGCAGAAACAACAGATTCAGCAAAGAGAAAGCATCACCTGAGTTCTAGTGAGATTCAACCTGCACCAGTGCCTCGCCACCCTCACAGTAAATAATTTCTTCCTACTATTTAAACTAAACCCATCCTCTTTCATTGTCAAGCCTTTCCCCCTTGTCCTATCATTCCATGCCCTTGTCAAAATTCCCTCTCCAGCTCTCTTGTTGCCCCTTTATGTACTGGAAGGTGCTTTAGGGTCTTTCTGGAGCATTCTCTTCTTCAGGCTGAACAGCCCAACTCTCTCAGCCTGTCTCCAGAGCAGAGATGTTTATTCCCACTTGTGTACTGAGCTGGAAAGTTTCAGTGCAATTGTCACCTACTTAGGATAAAATTTAAAGAGACAAAACAATAAACAGGTGTAAAGAATTAAGTGTCTCCCTTGAAAACCCCTTCAGGTTGGGGGTAAAGCCCATTAGAAATTGCATAATAGTCAATGCAATTATCATTTTCACTTTCAGCTTTAGGCGCTATGGTACTATAGATGATTTATAATGAAAAAATCTAATAAAAAGTAATAAAATAACTTTCCTTAGAGGCAAGATTCATAGATGAAAATTTGAATGAACCAGACTATTATGAACAGAATGTTGGTCGGCTTAAAAAAAATACCTCCTAAATTACTTTAATTAAAAAGATATTTTGTGTTCAAAAAGAAAGTTTTAAATATTCTCAGCTTGATACAGATCAGTCTGCCTTTTGACAAACCAGGATCTATATGTTTTCTCTGGATTTGTCAAATATTCACTGTCTGTAGAAACTACTACTTTTACGTCTTCATGCTTATCAATTGCTGCATTAGCTTCTTTTAAGAAGAATTCTGCATTTCCAAAGTGTCACAGTGAAGGCTCCTCCTGCAGCTTTACAAGCAGCAGTATCAGGGCTTTGCTGAACAGTTGCATCCCAAGAAAAGGTGAATTCACTCAAGTGACATACGGTTAAATAGGCAAGAACAGCAAACAGTGACAAAACATACTGCATTCCCAAAGTTTCTGCCTCTGGCTAGCGAGGTTGCACATCCCATCTGCACCAGCACCACAGGGGGAGGCTGGGCATGCGAGGCATGTGCTCTCCTCTCAGCAGTTTCATGGTGGCAGTAGAAACTGGAAACTCACCTTTTACAGAGGTTGTGAAGATATGTTACACCTCCATTTCTGTTGCGCCAGGATTTGGTGTGGTGATAGTCTCTTTACGTGTTGGCACGCCCATCGAAATTCCTCCTTGTGCACTGTGAGAAAAGGGGTTCTCAAAGCCTGACTGTGGAGCAGTTGGTAGCATTGAGAGTCATATTAGGGCAAAAGTTGTGATGGAAGCAAGCAAACAACAAAGCAAAGCCCACCAAAACAGGGAGGCTGGGGGGGTCAACAAGCTTGTCATCCACCCTGAAATGGCAGCAGATATAAGAGGTACCTATGGATGAAGAGCAATTGCTTTCAGTTTAACTTCCTTATGTCAGTCAGGCAGTCTGAAAAGGATGGAGCAGGTCCACTCACAGCAGAGAAATGTCTAAGTAAGCAGAGGGCTAGTAAGGATGCCAGCCTTTACAGGGCAGTTAGTGACAAGTGCTACATTATTTGCAGAACATACAGGGAGAAATTGCAAAATCTTTTATGTATTAATTGTAAAATAATAATAATAAAGACGTTTTTACAGCAATGGAACAAGGATTTTTTGTTCATTCATGCTTCTCAATTTTTTTCCCCTTTTTAAAAAATTTATTTTATTTTTTCTCCCCCTAGCAAATTTCTGTTATATATTCAACACTTGCCTGGGGTGAGATGAGTTATTGTCCCAAAGGAAGTTCAGATCTGGGAAAGAACTGTAATGTAAATTCACAGTAGAGTCTTAATAATACAGCATCAGTGTACGAAAATTTTATGCCTCAGTAAAACTGATGCTGTGAATTATCCAGTTACATAAAATCAGACAGAATCAGTGCAGAAGGATGCACTGTAAAGCACTAAGTCCATCTGTGGGCCATGATACAATGTCTGTGCACAGGAAATACACAACACAGAAGAATGGCCTCAGTCTCAATATGTTTTCACTACATTTACAAATGTTTTGGTCCAACTTTACAAAGATGGACAATTCTACCTGAATGAGAGTGGATATGCATATGAAATACAGGTATGGTAGACTTAATGATGATTGCAGGTACGGACAAGGGATTTTTGAAGGCAGAGAAAGAAGGGAAGCTTAAGGAGCAAGCACTGTAACATAACATTAAAGCATCAATTTGAGAATCATGACACAAGTGTAATCTGACCTTGCCTGTGCCCTGTTCTTCCTGTTGGTAAAGTGGAAATAATGATACTTACATCTTCTGCCAAATATTTTGCTTTGAAGACAGCACTAGTGATCATTACTTAAAAATTTCCTTGGAATATGTGTGGATATATGGAATAAAAGTCTAAATATCATGACTTAGTCTTCCTTCAAGAGATACAATTGCTTTTCTGGTTTGGGAGATGAATATTTCATTGCCTCAAAGGACTTATGGTGCTAAAATTTGGAATCATGAACTTTCAGATTCTGCCTTGGACAAGCAGCAAAACTGTTTGACTGTCTCAAGTGAACCTCAGACAACTTTTGCTTCCTCTCTCCAGAAGAACACCTTTTTCCTGAGCACCTCCCAAGATCTCAAGATAATTTAAAGCTTTGCTTTTAGGCAAGTTCAGGTTATGCATCTATTTTCCTCATGCACAAAAGCAGAGTACTATTAAAACTGGAACAATATGTTGCCATATATTTTTTTCTGTACTGTTAACAGAAGAAGTTAAACTTTACATGATTTCTTCCCAGACCACTTTGCACAGGGCACCAAATCTGGCAGCCTGGCTTTATTTCAACTGTTTTTCATGCCAGTGTGAATTCTTGCTCTTTCTTAAGTCATTTATTTGCTATGTTGGTGCATTTTTACCCCATTCCTTCTCTACTTAGCAGTTCTATGATTGTTGTGTTTCACCCCAGAGAAATTTTCTTTTCCCTAAAGCTTAAGGGATAATTTTGTAAAAGACCCAGCCTTGCCAATCTTAATTGACTCTAAGTAAGTTCACTTGTGTGCAGTTGTACTGAAAATAGCCTTCCATTAGAGCCTGAGATGGTTTTCCTGCATCTGTTTTCCCATTGTCTTTAGTAGGAACATTTCTTGTGTAAGGTGCATTTAACAGAATCACTGAAACCCAGAATGGGTCAGGTTGGAAAGGACCATAGTGGGTCATCAGGCCCGACCTCCCTTGCCCAAGTGGGGTCATCCCAGAGCACATGGCACAGGATTTTGTTCAGACAGCTCTAGAATACCTCCAGTGAGGGAGACTTCTCACCTGCTCTGGCCAATCTGTTTCAGTGCTGGGTCACTGCACAGGAAAGTTCTTTCTCATGGTGAAACTTCCTGGACATCAGTTCCTGCCCGTTCCTCTTGTCCCATTGCTGGGCACTCCTGAGCAGAGCCTGGTCCATCCTCTGACCCCTACCTGCAGACACTGGCAGACACTGATGGGGTCTCCTCTCAGTGCCTCATCTGAAGGTTGAACAATCCCAGCTCCCTCAACCTGTTGGTGTGAGAGAGATGCTCCAGTTCCTTCATTATCCCCATAGCCCTTCAGACCTGCTGCAGGATTTCCATGTCCCTCCGCCTGGTCCATCCTCTGACCCCTACCTGCAGACACTGGCAGACACTGATGGGGTCTCCTCTCAGTGCCTCATCTGAAGGTTGAACAATCCCAGCTCCCTCAACCTGTTGGTGTGAGAGAGATGCTCCAGTTCCTTCATTATCCCCATAGCCCTTCAGACCTGCTGCAGGATTTCCATGTCCCTCCTGTCCTCGGGAGCCCAGAACTGGGCACAGCACTCCAGCTGAGGCCTCACCAGGGCTGAGCAGAGGGGCAGGATCACCTCCTTTGACCTGCTCTTCCCAATGCACCCCAGGACAGCACTGTCCTTCTTGGCCCCCAGGGCACACTGCTGGCTCAGGGACAGTGCTGCCCACCAGGACCACCACGTCCTTCTCCACAGAGCTGCTTTCCAGCAGGTCAGTCCCAGCCTGTACTGGCTTCCAGGGTTATTCCTCCCCAGCTGCAGGATTCTACATTTGCCCTTGTTGAATTTCAGACAGCTCTTCTCTGCCCATCTCTCCAACCTGTTGAGTTCCTCCTGAAGGGCTGCTCAGCCCTCTGGGGTACCATCCACCCCTCCCAGCTTTGTATTGCCAGCAAACTTGCTGATGCAAACTTGATTTGTGAACTATAAATTTACTTCATACTTTTAAAAAAGCACTTTCATTAGTTTCTGGGTTTTACAAGCTGTCTTTCAATGAAGAAAATACCTGGAAGCGTTCACAGCATTTCTTATGGAGCTCTGTCTGACATTGCCTGCATCGTGCAACAAGGTCTGCATTTTGGATCAAGGATAATGGGGTGTTTAAAGGCAGGACTGATCATCACCAGTCCCCTCTGGCTGTCTTTTGATAAACAAAAGCTTCTCATCATCAATTTTTAAAGCGATCTTACAAATACAAGTCAGCCTCAGTAGACACAGGAGATCTCATTTATTTCATGTTCTTTACCTGTGTTCTGCAATACTTATATTTCTACATCACATAAGTCTATTTGGGAGTTTTCTAGTAAAACATTACCACCAGATAATTAATATTGTAGGAAATATAAATTGATAACATTATTCTGTTTTGAATTATTTAATTATTTATAAATAATTGAAATACCATATTTCTGGGGAAGCTAAAAGAACAAATATATACCTTTTAGTAGAATTAACCTTTTGTTGTTCTGACTTTAAAATTTTTTACATTATAAAACCAAAGCAAAACAAACATTTTTAAAGTCTTAAAACCCCCCAGATTTTCTCTTCAGATAATCCAAATCAAGTTGGGAAAGCTTAGTCTTTGGTTTTAAGACTTTTTTCCTGTCAATCTGTGAGCTAGGGTAGAAAATCCCTGTGAAAATTCAAAGTCGCAATTCTTCATGTGTCATTCCTGTAAGTTTTTCGAAAAACATTTTGGCATACCCTGCATTTTAAACATATTTTAAGTAAAATGCTAAAAGGAAACAATTGCCTCACTTAACAACCTTGTTAGAGAGTTACAGCAACTAGCCAAAGCTAATAATCTATATTCCATTTATTGATGATGCAGGGAGAGAGCTGCCTCTGGAAGGCAATTCTTTGCACCTGTTTCAGAACTACTCTAGGAAGGAATTAATTGTCCACAGGAGTTTCTATTATCTATATCTGTTGTTCTTAATTACAGGGGAAACCAAAGTGGCTGCCCAGCTGAGACATTTCACTTCTGTGCGGTTAAACCCAGGTGAGATATTTAGTGCAGTAATGTAAATAGGTGTCAAAAGCTTTTTCATAGACTCACAGAATTCTTTAGGTTGTAAAAGACTTCTTAAGATCACTGAGTCCAACCTTTCTCTCAGCACTGCCAAGCTCACCACTAACCCAAGTCTCTAAGGCTTTTAAATCCCTTCAGGGATGGGGACTCTACCCTTGCCCTTGACAGCCTATTCCAGGGTTGGACAGCCCTTGTGGTGCAGAACTTGAGAGATTCCTTGAATTTGCTCTGATATAATCTAATTTCCTGTCTGAGCACTGAACATGGATAATTTAGCCACCTGAATGATCCAGTCAATGTGAAGCTTTACAAAAAATTCCTCATCAGATAGTGATAAGTTTTGATCTTGCAGAAACTTTTAGCCTGTGTGTTCCCAAGAACTTCAACAGATGGGGATTTGTGCCTGAAGAATCAGCCTCACTTGCCTTTTGGAAGGAAATAATGTCAGCTTCACAAGAAACTGTTTGAGAAGATAGGTGAAACCAGTAATGCCTTAAAACTTCCTGTATGGTGGAGCCGAAAGTGAGCATAAATACATCTGGGATGGATTTTAATTTACTTTTAAATTCTGAGCTCCATTTAAATAAGAGCGATCTCTGGAAAGGCAAATAGTCCTGTGGCCTTTTGTGTAGATATTTCAAAAGTCTTCTTTGTGTAAGCTGCTTATTTCAGACTTGTAATGAAAGCCAATACTTTGTTTCTATCACTGCATATAGGTAGTAATCAGCTGTGAAGTCCAGGTGCATTTATTTTCCCCCCGCAGAAAGGAAGGGAAAAAATAAAATAAAAAAAATCCTGCCATTTCAATCCTTATAGAACCCTGAAATATTTTATCTAGTAAAGCTATCGTATTCTTTTATTAGGGAGGTCATTACTTTCCTGAGGCTTTTTCATTCATCCTCAAAGTTGAATTCTGGCATTTACTAAATCAAGTGCTGGTTACACACTGGGAAAGAAAGACGCAAAATGAGATGCAGCCTGGAGTCTCTGTTTGAAGGTTGAAAGTTTAAATACCGTTTTGGGTGCAAAGCCGTGCTGAACTCCATATGTCAGTGCCTTTGCACAGTATCCACTCTCCCAGTTCGTGTGGAACACTGCCAACAAACCAGCATATGGCCACTGCAGCTGGAGTCTGCTTTAACAGTGAAACATCTCCCTCACCTGCTCATATTTTATGTAGGTAAATGATGCTCCTTGAGCCAGGGGGAAGCACAAAAGAGGTGGACCTGTGATGAGATCAATGGCTCAAAAGTGTCTGAGGAGGGTGGTGATCTCCAGTGACTACAGCTGCAGTCCCTCTGTGATGTGCCCAGAGGAATGACACCCAGTCCTCAGGCCACCTGGTACAAACTGGGTCATTGCTGTGCTCTTCCAGTCTAACAGTCCCCGAGTAAAACTGGCAACATCCAAATTTTCTCCAGGCACTGGCACAAATATTACCACTTTTGCACAAGGATGTCTTATGGACTGAAATACTTGTTTCATGCCAGAATGAGCAGACCAAAAATCACAGTAGAGTTGCACCTTCAGGAGGTCCAACAGAATTTGACCATGAAAATCAAGATGCTGTCTAAGCAGGAAAATGTGCATTAATGCTCTCTTTGCTGAACTGTCATATGAAGAGGGGTATGTGTTCTGTTGACCTGCACAGGGCAAACTCACAGAAGGCCATATAAACTAAACCCTCTTTTATCAAGGACTAGAGGCCCCATAAGACCCAAAAAAGCCCTTGGAGGTTAAAATTGCAGCTGGTGTTGGGGATCTGACCCCCAGCTTAACCTGTCAGGCAATTTTTAGAGAATATGTACCATGTTCCCAAACTGCCAAAGCTATTTTTATTTCAAGAATGACAGAAGGCTTGCACCATTTGCCTTTGTTATGTGAACATCCGGCTGTAACAGGACTTGCTTGGGGTGTGTAAAACAAGTGTTGTCTTAAACAGGAACATGGATCAACTGGTATTTTGGGGAAGTGTACCAATCACTAAAGAACCAGTGGGGCTGGAGCTCCCTGCACAAACTGGGTTCCTGCTGTGGCCCAAGGAACATTCTTCACATCAGCCCAGGGAATTGCTTAACATCCTCAGGTTTATCATAGCTCTTTCTTATTATTTCTGTCCATGGCTCTTTTAAACTTTGCTTTCCTTTCCCCCAAGAGGCACAAAATCCAAACAAAATGTGGAGAAGCATATCCCAAACTGGACTGGCCCTAATGACAAATGCAGGGAAGCGGAATGGTACCAATCTGTGACAGCACTTGGAGTTCTTGGAGTACCAAACCCACCTCAGACACCTTTTTCCATGGGAAACTCCTGTTTTTCACCTTCTGATACAGGCACACAGCATTCTAGAGACACATAGCATTCCACTGGTAGGTCAGATAAAGAAAGTCTCTGTGTGTTTTAGACAGAGAATACAGGTGTCTACACCAATCTAAATAATAAACTAGCAAATCCTCTGCTGTCAGCTCAGTAGTACCTGCAAATCCACTTTTTAGGAAATAGAAGCGTAATAGGTGTTCACATCCTGGTTTTGACCACTGAAGTTATTGCATTGAAACTCCTGGATTAATGGTAAGGTACAAAAGGTCAAAAGTAAAAAAAGAATGTAAAGTGTCTTAAAAATATTTAATGTATATCCTTTTGGTAAGCAAGTGTATTCCTGCCTCGAGCATCATGTACTAAGATATTTTCTGTAACTCCTATAGAATAAGCAGGAAACTACTTGCTTTTACAGACCTCTGTGTTTTCAGGGTTTGTAATTTGTGTGCAATAAAGGAAGATTCAATTAGTTTTTCTTTTTTTGTGTGTTTGGTTTGGTTTGGTTGGTTGGTTTTGTTTGGTTTTTTGTTTGTTTTGTTTGTTTTGTTTTGTGTGCACTCAGAAAAATAAAGAAAGTTTGTTTAGGAAATAATCTGGGGTTTTGCTGTCTTTGTCCTTTGTCACAGAAATGTGTTTTTCCTTTTCACCCTCAATAACAAAACAAAAGAATTGTGTGTGTGCTGTTAAAATTAATTGTGACTCTGAAAAAAGTCTGTTAAAGCTTAACTGGTGCATAACTTCTGAATGCTAGTCAGAATTGTCTTTATTCTCACATCATCTCTTGAGGGAGGATGGGTCATCTCTGGTCATTTGATGTTACAGTGAGAGGTGCCATGAGCTGGCCTCCAGATGCTTCATATCCAGTTTACTAACCTCTTCCTATTTGTGTTGATCCCTGTCTGCTGGAAAATTTATCCCAGTAGGAGTTAGCGTGTCCCTTCTACTTGCAGTATTTGGGTGCAGCCTTTCAGCTGCAAGGCACTGCCACGCAGCATCATGAGCTCACAGGCAGCCTGGGGGGGCATGCTGGTAAGAGCTTCATCCCCCAGATTCTGAGCATATGCAGAGATGCCTCACTGGAGAGGATGTCCTGGCCCAGGGCTACTTATTTTATCCCATTACCAGAAGGAAAAAACCTTTTTGTTCAGATGAAAGGAAGGAAGAATGCAACTTAGCTGCATACCAGCCCTTGAAGTAAGATGTTCTCATCAAAGTCCTGTTTCTAACTAATTTAAAAGGACAGGGATGTTTATAACACAAAGCTCTAGTATTTTGTTCAAAAATAGCAAATATCTGTTACAACACTTGTTATAATTTTCCAGGGCTTCAAACCCTGGGAGATGCAAAATAGTTTTTTATTGTCAGTCAGTGATGGACACAATTAGAGAAAATTGTCACTCATTTTTCTTTCTTCACTCTCTTTCCTATCCATTTGTGAAGTATAAAATAATTAATCCAGAGTTACCTGATAGCTATTAGACAATCTCCTAGGTAGTTTACAGACAAATACTACTATAGAAATAGAGTTGTAACTGTTTGAGAAATGAATATATTATTATCATCAGTCTTTTTGATATTCTTTAATTATCCTTGGAAACTGTTGAAAAACATTTGCAGTGAACTTAAAGTTATAAAACATGAAAGAAACCATACCAATAGTGTGTATTTCTGTATTTCTCTGTACATGAATCCATCTAAAACAGTGCAGAACATGTAAGAATATTACAAGCAGTGACAGATATTGCAGAAGCAATGGATGTGAGACAGTTCACTGTATAACTGGTTCATTTTGAGCTATTCAGTCAGCTTTGCCAACAGTATCATAGATGATTAGAGCAGCAAAAATAGGTAGTGACTTCCATGACAAAAGGCTGCCTGCCACAAACCTTGTTGAGATGCCCTAATGAAACAGCATCTAACTGGCATGCAGCAGTAAGTTGGGCCTCAGTTAATTTTTAAATACTTGGATCCCAAAGCTGCTGCCATCAATAAGACAAAGCAACCTGCAGCCATGCAAGTAAATCATTTAGGCTGGGAAAACCTCTTAAGATCATTGAATTCAACCATTAACTCAGCACTGTCAAGCCCACCGCTAACCATGTCCCCAAGTGACAACATCTACATGTATTTTAAATCCCTGCAGGGATAGTGACTTCCTCACTTCCCTGGGTAGCCTGTGCCAGGGCTTGACAACCCTCTTTTTCCCCAGTCTAACCTCCACTGTCACACTTGAGGCTGTTTCCTCTTGCCTTGTCACTTGTTACTTGGGAGAGGAGACTGATCCCCCTGGCTCTAACCTCTTGTCAGGGAGCTGGAGAGAGTGAGAGGGTCCCTGCTGAGACTCATTTTCTTNCTAATGAAACAGCATCTAACTGGCATGCAGCAGTAAGTTGGGCCTCAGTTAATTTTTAAATACTTGGATCCCAAAGCTGCTGCCATCAATAAGACAAAGCAACCTGCAGCCATGCAAGTAAATCATTTAGGCTGGGAAAACCTCTTAAGATCATTGAATTCAACCATTAACTCAGCACTGTCAAGCCCACCGCTAACCATGTCCCCAAGTGACAACATCTACATGTATTTTAAATCCCTGCAGGGATAGTGACTTCCTCACTTCCCTGGGTAGCCTGTGCCAGGGCTTGACAACCCTCTTTTTCCCCAGTCTAACCTCCACTGTCACACTTGAGGCTGTTTCCTCTTGCCTTGTCACTTGTTACTTGGGAGAGGAGACTGATCCCCCTGGCTCTAACCTCTTGTCAGGGAGCTGGAGAGAGTGAGAGGGTCCCTGCTGAGACTCATTTTCTTCAGACTGAGCCCCCCCAGCTCCCTCAGCTGTTCCTCATCAGACTTGTGCCCCAGGCCTTTTCTGGACACACTTTATCACCTCAGTGTCTCAATGAAAGCACTTTGTTGTTCAAGATGAGGCAGCTGCATCCAAACTCACTTAGTGGGAGAGGTCACTGGCCATCTTGAAGCCCTTTACAGTTATTCTATTATTTCAGGTCAAAACTGTGGCAACTGCTTTAAAATAATGAACCAACCAAACCAAAAACCTCAACTGTCCAAAAAAACTGTACAGATAATGAAACTTGGCTGTCTGGAATTGTTGTCTGGCCTTCAAATCACTAATGAAGATGTCACTGGAGATGTAGAAAGCACCACTGAAGTGAACATATATATGAACATGTAGATTGTGTCCTTCAAAGCTTTGCTCTCATTTTTACTCATTTACCAATCTTTTAATATTATTTTGAATAGGTTTAAAAATTAAACTCGACTGTTCACCAGCAGGATTGGGCATGAACACAAGGTTTGTGTAGGATTCTCTTTCCAGCCTCATGGCTTTTCCAGCTGTACACACACTCGTACCCAGCAAAAAAAAACCCCAAAAAGCACTCCATCTTCTCCACATTTGTGGTGGCTTCAGCTGACCAACAAGGTAGGTGGGAGCTGGAAGTTTTTGTGATTGCTCCTGCTTGCTGGCTGATTTTTAAAGCAAGTGAAATTTACTCTTTCCCTCTTTTCTTGCCACCTGTGTCTCCTTTTTAATAACTGCTGTTGTATTAATGCTTTCAAACTTGAGGAAAGTTTCACATTTGATCACCAAAATAATGTAACATCCTCTCTGACATGAAGGGCAAATGAAACGTTGATCATTGTGGCTCTGGTGACAGGTGCTGAGTGCCAGAGGCAGCTGTCACTTTGCTGTCCCAGGTTCATGGAGAGCCTAGTGAAGCCCTGCTAAATGCCACTGCTAAAATATCATCAGGAAAAATAAAAATATGTTCCTTCAACAGGTACCTTTAACCTGTTGGTGGCTGTCAGATCTGCATTTTGCTGTGTAGAATTCTCATAGAAACCTATGGGCAGAAAATAAATGTAGTTAAGGGTAAGAAACTTTTTTTCATGCTAAAGCAGTCAGTAAAACAAAATTTTTCCAGCTCATATATTCTGTCAGATGTCTCATTTTCCTGCATTTTCCATCACATGGCTGGCACTGTTGTTTGCCCTCTGTGAATTAGGTGTGGGTGTTCCACAACCAGGACTTCCCAATGTTCATGGAAAAGTCATAAACTGCTGGAAATTCTTTGGGGGACAAAGACCCCTTAGTGAAGAATCCTGTACTGCATCTGTGTAAAGCAAAACAAATGCTAGGAGGATGAGAAGCAAGAAAATTCTGCTGATTAATGAGACAATTTTAATGTCAGAGACAATTTTGCCACTCACACAAAGCATTTTGGGAAGACCACAATTCTTCTATCTTCCAAAGAAGCCCACAGGTGTTTTCATACGTATGATTTATGAAAAAAAAAAACCCAAATCCAATAGGTATTCAATTAAATATGATGACCTGTAGGTATTAGCCTAGATTTTATTTTGTTTTCTTGTTATAAATTCTGCAAAAACCTCTTCTGATGTAAGACGAGATTAAAAAACTGCAGAGTTCCAATGTCAAACAGGGCATTTAGTCTTGCCTTTGCATGACTGTGATAGCTGAATTCTACAAAAAGTGAGCTCCAAGTAAGTAGCCTAAGTTGTTATCTGTTTATATTATACTGTCATCAACTTCATTTTCCCAGTTATAATTACAGTGGTATCTCTACTACAGCACTAGCTATACATGGAAAGAAAACATTTGCATATGTCACATTACCCATTATGTGTAGAAATGCTGTATTCCACAGATAATTGTGGTATCTGAATGTCAGATAAATTAGATACGCTGAGACCTGAAATAAAAAGCAAACTACACAAAACTGAATTTGTATGGAGGAGTTCAATGACGTTCAGGCTCAGAACTGAGATGCAGATTCAATAATTTTGTTGTCTTGTAAATCTGAATTTTAATTCAAGGTAGGAGCCTAGGCAAGGGGAGGGAGAAGGCTTGTGAAGTGTCATGCAATAAACTTTTTAGAAGCACTGAGACAATGAAAAGCCTCCTTCTAAAGGGTTACAAATAACCTTTTTATTAGATGAGTGGCTCTATTTGCCTAGATGAATATGCTCTAAATGGAAATGCAATTTTAACCTAATATAATTATTTTTTTCCATTTTTATAGTATTACAGCTATGGGAGATAAGTTATAAAATGACAACCACATGCATGTAGCAACTATCTGCTTAAAATTATTAAATTGAGGGTTTGCTTCTTTTTTTTTCATATAATTTTCTTCATGTCTGTCTAACAAGATACTCTTTCCCCTAGACTAGCCTTCCCTACCCTCTCCCCTCTATTCCCCTAAATTACTCTCCTCTCCTCTCCTCTCCTCTCCTCTCCTCTCCTC
>WBMV01000952.1:534761-545603 GCA_013396655.1 Campylorhamphus procurvoides | reverse complement strand
CTATTTTTCTCCCCTTCTTTCTTTTTTTTCTCTTTTTTCTTCTCTTTTTCTTCCTTGTCTTCCAAACTTGTGTAAGGTTTATGTATAATTCAATCAATACCTTGAGGCAAGCAATTTGATGATTATAATAAAAAAATAAATTCTATTTTGCTGTACTTTGTAGAAGGAGTTTCATTATTGTGTGTCACTTCGTTACAAGAGTTTATGGGACTGTAACTCCCTAAAGGACATTTTAAACATACACTTTATATGGCAACTAAGCTCCACGATAAACGAAAGCATAAAAACAAGATATTGGAGTTGTTTTCTTTTGTCTTTGATGGGTATGAATTGGAGTCATAAAAAGCCTTGTTTCACCCTTTAATCCCTTCAGCCTCCCCTTCCCTCTTTAGTGTCTTGTGAGTAGACAGGCAAACATGTTTTCTGTGTGTTTGGATTGAACAGCAGCACAGCAGTGGTACCCAACACCACAAAGAGGAACTACAGCAGTAACACAGGAGTAACACTTGCATGTGAGTCCTTCACCACAGGTTTTGCTTTCCTTTCCAACTGTTCTTAACCTCTATCTAAAGGCAGACTGATTAATTTTCACTAAAAGGAGCTACTTTTTCTCCCTCTACTAAAGAATACCTGTGCAGCAGCAATCCAGTTAGTGTCACACCAGTTTACCTCTTTACCTCACTCCCACAAATCCAGAAGGAATCTTCCAGAGACAACCTTGAAAAAATGCAAGTTCTGGTGGCATCTGAACCAGCTAAAAGTTGTAGAAGGTTCCCTGTTGGCTCATGTGGATGACATTTAGAGAGTGTGCCAAGCATTTAGTATAATTACAAAATTATACTGCAAAAATGCACAAGAAAGCAGGTAAAAAGCTAGCCTTTTTACACAGGAAATTTAAGACATAGGGTTCCTTCCTCAAGCATAAACAGCATTTTTTGATAATCTTCACTGGGGTTTCTTTCTGCATAAAATACAGAAATAAACAAAACATTGAAAACTAGAAGGTCAAATTTTTGTGAATATGGATATTGGGAAATTCACTGGATCAAAGTGAAAACCAAAATAAATAAGAGAAGTCAGCTTTTTGCAACAGCTAGTTCTAACTCTCCGTCTTGTAGGACTTTTAAGGAATGAAGACACACTGGGGCTCTACCATTTAGGAAGAGAACAAAGGTAGTTACTGTGTTCTGTAGTTCTGAAGGTCTAAGGTTATGTGTGACTACTACTGCATTTAAAATATTTATTTTATTTCATTTCTTATCACATTCTGAACTGTTCAATGATTTGAAGTGTTAAATCTTTGTGTTTCCATCAGAAAAACTTACAGTTTTTCACTCTTTATATTTCGCTAGTGTCTAATGAGTGATGCTCAGCTTCCTGCCAAAGTTAAACCCTAATGATGAGAATTAATGATTATATCTCAATCTGGGTAATGACTCTTTTTGAAGTCTCCTGAAATCAACTGGTCTGGTATCTTTACTGAGCCTTTGATCAGTTTCAAGACTATCTTGCACTAATAGCAGACAAGAAGGAATAACTTAGTTGCAGTCATCTCATAGGAGCTTAAAGACTAAGTTGAAGCAGAGAGATAATGAGTTAAATAAGCAAGCAGGAGTGTTCCAGAGAAAGCAAAGAGCATTGGTAAAGCAGCAACACAATAAAATAATAAATTATGCAATCATGGAGTCACAGAATAGTTTGGGTTGGAAAGACCTTAGAGACCACCTGGTTCCAACTCCCTGCCATGGGCACCTTCCAGTAGCCCAGGTTGCTCCAAGCCCGATCCAACCTGGCCTTGGACACTTCCAGGATGGAGCACCCACAGCTTCTCTGGGCAACCTGTGCCAGGGCCTCACCACCCTCACAGCCCAGAATTTCTTCTGTATATTTAACCGAAATTTCCTCACTTTCAGTTTGAAAGAGTGTGCAGCAGCAGCCAGAGCTCTTTATAGCTGCCTCTTAGTCGTAGCACCATCAAGGGAAGCTCCTTTACTTTTGAAATAAACTTAGAGTTTTAGGTTTGGAGACTTTTTTCTTGTGCTTTTAAAATTTTATTTCCCTCCTTGTTATTCTTCACACAACAAAATATGTTCACTACTTAAACACAAAAGAAGAAAACAAAAACAACCCTTAGAGCACTGGAAAGTAAAAGCTTGATGGGAAAGAAAACACATATGTAATTTTTCCCACATGGAGTCAAACAACAAAAAAGGACAGACAAACAAGGATACCAACAAAAATAAGTAACAGATGAGGGAAGACAGAGCTTTCAGGGGCAAAGTCATTCTGGCCGCTGCTGTGCTGGGACTGTTTCCTTGTCACATGGTGCTTAATCATAATAAATTAAGTTTTATTTTACATCTTGCAACATGCTAACTTGGCTCAGCAGGTAATGGGAGGAGTCCTGGGTCGCCAAATGGTGTTTAACTGAGAGTAACAACAATTTCCCCCCTGCAGGCTGCATAAATAATGAATTCAAAACGTGCCTCCTTTGAGCAGATTATTCCAGCTGCTGCTTGTTCTTAAAGCTCGTTGGGAGGTTTAACACCAGAAAGTCAGCCCTCCTGAAGCTGCAATTATCATCCTCAAGCAGCAGTCCTGGGAAATGCTGAGTTTGATCAAAACAGCTTCATGTTGCCAGAAGTGGAGAACTGCAAGAGTTCCTGCAGAGTTCGGTGAAGGTCCAGCCAAGGTGACCCACATCTCATCTGAAGGGCTGTTCTGGGATGGGCTCAGTTTGTCCAATACGGGTCTGAAATAAGAGCTGGTCATCTTTCCACTTCTTTCCACCTACTTAAATTACCAGCAGGGACTTCAGAGTTGAGACCCCAGGCAAGGACACACCAGGCACATAAAACTACATAGGAGGTTTAGGTCAGACAGTAGGTGAAGGGAAAATAACATCCAAATTTTCTAAGACTAAGGTAGATAAGCACGGTGAGAGATTGCCTGGGGAAATAGAGGAACTTCTAGCACTGCAGGAGGGTACAAGGACAGGTTAGACAAGCAACTGTCAGGAGTGGTTTAGGAGTAGCTTGCCTGCTTTTGATTAGAAGGATTGACCAGTCAGTCCTTCGAGGTCCCTTGCAGCCCTGTATTCAATGACTGATGTAAATTGTGATATGCTTGGGAACAACTTGCTTTCAGGTCCAAATGGGCTGTATTCAGTGCTTCCTCATCCTCTTCTCCGGAGCTAGTCGCTGTTTTGCTGTTGTCTGCACTAGGAGCAGGGTCAGATCCTTAATTAAGCTATGATTGGTTGCAAATATATTTTTCTGCAACTAATGAAGGGTCTGCCACTTTTTAGTAGCAATTTCCCTGTGGGTATCTTCACATTATAAAAAAGAATGAGACCAAGTGACTGCACAGAAGGCACTGATGGGCCATTAAGTAAGAGAAATAAATATATATGAGTATTTACAGTTGTCTGGGTTTCTGCCTGATTTCTGGAGACAGAGGAAGGAGTGTGTGTGTGTGTGAGAGAGAGAGAGAGAGTGAGAGAGACAGAGAAAGGGGTTCCTTTTTGTTTCTATGAACTTTTGCAAATTATCTCTGTCAAAATTCTCCATCAAGCCTTAAGAGAATAGAGCACTCAAACAATTATGTCAATCCTTCATTGTCAGTACATTGACAGACCGTCAGCCTTAAACTCTGCCTCGTGCCTGTGCTGTAAGGGATTAGTGGTGCTCATGCCCTGTCCAGGGCCTGAACTATCTTCTGTTGAGAACTACAGATGTTTGCTTTCTATCCTGAAAAGAATCTCCTGAGATTTGCTCCAAAGACTGCTGGAGATTAGCTATGTCTGAAAGGTCATCTTCCAAAAGCCTTGTTGTCATAGGATAAAGTGCCTCTCTATGTCAAAATGCTTGGCCAAATTCAATCCTGGAAGAATTTTGTTCTTGTTGAAGTTACTTCTGGGGTAAATATGTCTAACTTCTGCATCACTCAGTGTACTGCATTTATCTCACATTCTTGGCTTGACCCTCATTGCTGTGGAGTCACAGTACTCGTGGGCTTGATTTTCATTCATGAAGCCTCCTGCAAGGAGGAATATTGATGATACCTGCATAATGGGAGATGCCTTCCCATGCTGGAATGGGGCTAGCATATGCAATATGCCTCAGTTATTCCAGCAGAATAACTGAGAGCAGAAATTTTAGTAATCTTGATTGCTGTGGGTGGGTGAAACACCCAATCTTCTCATCTGATAAGGTTTTGTCACCTCTTCATTCTGTACAGTCTGTGTGAAGACTAAGGGGTCTTGGAAAGGGGATTCACAGAGGCTTCTTCTGAGATTCATGACTGGAACCAGTTTGAGAGTGGTAATTAGTCTGGGGAACAGAAAACTGCACCCCGATATCTTACCATGTATGGTCTCAGTAGGGTGGGCTGGTGGGGATTCTCTGATGCCTATGATATGGAAAATTATGCTGAGACTTTTACTTTCATTGGGCATGAATGGTGTTTCTGTAGTCAGATGTCTATGTTCTTAAATATTTTTAGTATATACCTATGTTTTTTGCCTTTTTAATGAAACTTTCCTGTGAGTTTGGATCCATAAATATGAATGAGCTCTCCCAGGAAACACATTCACTTTAGAAAACAAGAGTAATAACCAGCATTGATAGGAACTGCACGACTTTTAAACAGGAAAAAAAAAAGCTGTCAGGCAAGGAATAATATCCTTCCTCTTCCAAATGCTAGATCCTAAGAGTTAAACTTCACTAGTGCCTAGCCAGAAAAGAAAAAAAAAAAAAGCCTCTGTAAAACTATGTATGTTTCATTGGTATGGATTACTGCATTTTCTTTTCATGCTCTCTGTGCTTTAAGTGTCCTGTGTAAATTAACCGCAGAAATTAAGATAAGGCTGTTTTGGAGAGGGGAGAAAAAAAAAAGGCATGTGAATTCAATTTACGATCTGTTTGGAGATACACAAGAATTTGCCAGTACCGTCTTTAATTCAGTTTCAAGAACACAAACGTGTCTGTAGTAAGTCACAGGGCATAATGTGAGGTTTTATAGAGGTACTTTGTAGTATACACTATATGTTATTTGAAAGAGAAAAATATTTCTCTTTTACAATTGTTTAACATAAAATTTAGAGTCAAGTTTCCAGGCCATGCTGAATGATCTTTCTCACATTCTTTGATGTTATTAATTTTAATAACGTGTTTGAATAAGGGTTTGCTCACTCTGTTTATTAGCTGTATTCCCATGAGATTCCCATAACAGTATGCTTGGGTCTTTTGATGGCTAAGGAATCCAGTCGTAAAAGATGTTTGGCACATAAACACCAGCCAAATCCATAAAGGGAAAGAATAAAGCCAGGAATTTGTAAAACTGAGGAAGAGATGATGGAGGCTGCAGGAGAGGGAGGTGAGTGTCTGTAAGCTCTTTGGGGAGGGCAAGTTCCTCACAGAGGGTCTCATCCGGAGTCTTGCCCCAGGTTCAGAAGGATGCCTGGAGTTGTATCCTGATGATGTTGTGGAGCTGTCAGTGAGACCTTCCTGCTTTAAGAGAACAGGCTGGTTGCCTTACACACATCCAGCAGGTGCATAATGACTCACAACAATAAGATTTCACTTCCTATAAAATTTGATTTCCACAATTCATCATCCCCCAAGAATCATTCAGGTGATTATGTTCAGGTCTGTGCTTCCTCTTCAATGTACAGGGGTTCAGCCTGTGCAAGCTGAAGACCCCTGAGATGTGTTGGTGGTTGACCCTTCTGTGTGATGGATGCACTGGCTGCCCCATCTCAGCTGGAGAAGCCACTTGGCACATGCTCTCTGGCCCCCGCTTCTCTCCTTTACATTTTTTCATTAGGTTTTCAGATTCTTAGAAACATGTTAATTCGTTCAACCCTTCTTAATGGCAACAGGTCATGTATATGGACACCTAAAATTCTAAGGTTACATTCAACTTTCAAAAGCCAAAGGTACTCTGCAGCATAGAGGGCAAACATATTGAAACGCCTTTAGAAATATCTAGAGTACATAAACTTTCTTATTTGAAATTCTATCAAATTAAGGAATAGTGCTCTATGCATGAAGATGATTTATGTTCTATGTTTCAGAACTAGGAAAAAGCAACTCATGAAATGACATCTGATTTTAACAGGGTGTGAGGCTTTTTTGGAGGAGAAAATCATCCATGCTCTGGAATTAGGAGGGGGAAATGACCACAGAATTTTGATGAGGGTCTAGAATAATAAAAATAAAACTATGAAGTATGGAATTTTCTTGACTTAGGAATTAGGATTTATGGAAATATCCTACAGGAAAGCCACAGTGAAACTGAGCACAGAAGCGATAAAGAAGTGTTTGTAATTTTGATGTGCTAGTGCAAAGAGTAAGGCTGTGAGTTGGGAAATTTATAACAAAGGTGTTTGCCCCAGCCTGGTGACTCAGCTGGAGACAATCAGGGAGGCTAAAGGGGAAGATTATTAGCCAGCAATGTGCAGGGACCATGAAAAATGCCACTGACATCTGTCAGTGTAAGTAGAGATAGAGAAATATTAAAGACATTGTACAAGGAACGGAGACATCTCAATGGGAGTTATGTAGAGATTGGCCATCTGTAATGGAGAAAGATGAAATAAATCTGTAAAAAATGATAGGAGAGAAACACAGAATGTACCTTGGAAGTGCAAGGGGATGA
Source organism: Campylorhamphus procurvoides (assembly GCA_013396655.1). Lineage (NCBI taxonomy): Eukaryota > Metazoa > Chordata > Aves > Passeriformes > Dendrocolaptidae > Campylorhamphus > Campylorhamphus procurvoides. The sequence goes on along the minus strand of WBMV01000952.1, from coordinate 538,943 downwards.
ATAATAAGAGTTTCTGCTGGAAACAGAGGGATATCAGTTAGGAAAAATTTGGTCTTGGCTGGGATAGGGGAACACAGGTACGATAACATAATCACAGAGGTGAATGGTATTTCAGGATGTGTGACACAAGGTATTTTTATCAGACATGGAGGAGGGGTAAAATGTTGCTACATGTGGTAAAGGTTAGACCATTGCTGCAACCAGAAATGGGGTAAGAAATCCAACACAAGAACAACCACAAAAAACCCCACTTGTCAAGTGATAAAATTGTTATTAAGAACATCCTGTGTGACAGAACACCAGGATGTAATCAAACTGGAGGCAATTTCTGGTCCAGGAATAAATGGGTATGAATGAGAGTTGATTATATATATATGCAAAATCTGAGGAGACTCTCTAGGTACTGGAACAAGAGGATTTTAGAAAGTTTCTCAGTGGAATAAAAGGTGGAAGAAAAGGAGGAATATCTTGTTGGACATAACGTGGAATTTGAAAACATTGTAGCTAGAAATTTAAGCTGAAGAAGCTTGCAGTGTTACAGAGCTTATGATGAGAAGTCAGGGATTGGTGCTGGATAGTTACGGATCCCTCTCCCAGAGGAGAGACTTTGCAATTCCAAATAATTCTGGCAGCAATGATTCACATAGGCTGATGCCACACAACCTCTTCCCATATACTACAATTTCCAATTAGTCCAGAATTTCCTTTAGCCTACCTTGCTATACTTTCAATCTGTGTAAAAAATGCACTGATATGAGTAATGTCAGGACTTGTATTTGTAATTAGATTTTTGAATTGTATTAAACTACAGAATTATTTGTGTTACTTTTTAGTTTGTTTCTTTCTCTGTCTTTTTTTTTTCCCTCTAGAAGGGCTTTTGGGAAGCAAATTATTAATTTAGTTCAATCCCTTCAAATTTAACTTCAGTGCAAAGGCATTTCAGACAGACTGACCATAAAAGAGAAATAAGGAAAGAATGAATTTTATCCACCAGCTCAAACTGTAATTTAGATCTCTTTCTTTACAGTATGTTCTTGGAAATCTAAGAAAATAAGTCATATGCCTTATATCATAATGAATGTCATCAGCTTATTCCCTATTTTTTTTGCAAAGTGTTTTTGTAAAGGTCTGGAAATTGGAATTTTAATTTGCAGTAATCACAGAACCAGAGAAATGATAGCTTTCTATCTGAAACATCACTTTACTGCATTAGCAGGCTAGTTTTAGGAAAAAAATAATACATAATCATGTCACCTCTGACTTGATTTAAAAGAAGACCTCTGTTGCATTTCTTACCCTAAAAAATGGAAAACAATAAATACCTAGGAATAATGTACAGTATTATCTGAAACACAGAAGGTTATTTTAGTGGATGAAACAAACAAATGCCCCTAATCTGTCACTATATGATTGCACAGTGAATACAATGACTTCTTGTGATTATTATTATTATGTGAAAAATTCTCCCTCTTGTCTTTGCTTTGTTGCAGACATTTAAAAAAAAAAAGAAAGGCACTTTATCTCTCAGTACCACCATTTCCCCTGTGTTTAAAGGAAATAACATCATTCCCTGGCTTGCCACGTGTGTTAAAAGGACAAATGTTTTAAAGATTGAAACTCTTCAGCGATGGTGTAGGAGTTGGGATACATAAAAAAATAAGATCTGGTGCAGCAGATTCAGGTTCATGGCTGTGTAAAATGAAAGCTCTTGTCTGCCGAGAATAGACATGGCTGGGGGGAAGTGAAGTGTGGTAAAGTGATGTGATGGTAGAATTAGGGTAACAGATATCCATAACCAAGTACACTATCTTCATCTGTGGTAAAGAAAAAAAAAAACCCACTTAAATGTCTTAAACCCAGTCAACTGTCTAAATATAATGATGATATAATTATGTAATCTGCACCCACTGACAAATGCAAGGCACTGTAGAAGCATAAAGCACTCCAAGTAAATAGTAACACGATTTCATCAGAGGTTGAAAAGTTAATTCAGTCCTGGCCTCATTCATATTATTTTTCATTTTTTATTATTTTATTGAATTGGTTATTAAGGTCACTATATAATGTGCTTCAATTTATCCAGGGGGCATCAGCTGACAATGAGAACATTGAGTGATGAAAGAGCTTGGAGTTGTGTTTAATATCATATTCATATAATGCAAAAATCCTTTGTGTAATATAGCCACCTTCAAGGCACACTAAAGATGGAGATTTCTGCTGGTTTCTGAGCCCTGAACTTTGCTTTAGAGCCTTGTCAGTGTCAAACCACAAACACAACTTGGAAACCAGCAGCTAATGAATTGACTTTTATTTGATTTTAAAAATTATTTAATCTGTTCAAAAGTAGTGAGGTATACATTATACATGCATGATTGTATGCCCAGAGAAACATATTCCCTAAATGATGTACATTTAGTATCCTAAAAAAAGACATCCACCCAGTAAGTCAGACACAAAAACTAAGGAAAGAAAAGGGAAAGAAAGAAAGAAAGAGAGAGAGAGAGGGAGGAAGGAATTTGGAAGGAATTCGGAATTCAGAATTTGGAATTCAGAATTCAGAAGGAAGGAATTCAGAAGGAATTCGGAAGGAATTTGGAATTAGGAACTCGGAATTCAGAATTCAGAAGGAAGGAAGGAATTTGGAATTAGGAACTCGGAATTCAGAATTCAGAAGGAAGGAAGGAATTCGGAAGGAATTTGGAATTCAGAATTCAGAAGGAATTCGGAAGGAAGGAATTCAGAAGGACGGAAGGATTTCGGAAGGAATTCGGAATTCGGAAGGAATTTGGAAGGAGGGAAGGAAGGATTTTGGAAGGAATTTGGAATTCAGAAGGAAGGAAGGAAGGAATTCAGAAGGAAGGAGGGAATTTGGAAGGCAGGAGGGAATTTGGAAGGAATTCGGAATTCAGAATTTGGAATTCAGAAGGAAGGAAGGAATCCGGAATTCGGAAGGAAGGAAGGAATTTGGAAGGAATTCGAAAGGAATTCGGAAGGAATTCGGAAGGAAGGAAGGGATTTGGAAGGAAGGAAGGAAGGAAAGAAGGAAGGAAAGAAGGAGAGAAGGAAAGAAGGAGAGAAGGAAAGAAAGAAACCCTTCCAAACAAAATATTTAGGAAAGGCTTGACAAAAATCTGACTTCTCTGATGGATCTTCATATGGTCTTGTTTTCCAAATGCTCAGTGTTTTTATGCTTTATGCTTTTGCAAATGAAAAAAACACTGTCCCAATGCCTGTACAGTAGGTCCAACATATCCAGAGTGGTTCATGGAACTTTTGAGTTGAAGATCTGAAGTCCCATGCATGACTGACAGTTTGCTTTCCTTCCATGTAATGTATTTTAAAACTCATTCTGATTTTCATTGCGTGGGTAGCCTTCAAGAATTTTACCCATTTCTTTTCTTAGAGCAATCCTTATACCCAAAAAGCAAAGAGACCCTCTGGTTCACCTCTAAAACAAGAACACACAGTGCTGAAGTATTAGACTTCCCTAGTATTTGGTGTCTTGTGTTGGCAAAATTCTAGAAAAAGGATTATAGGGATAGTTAGGAGTGATATGTTCATAATGCACTGGAGAACATGTGAAGAAGCTGTCAGATATTTTTCCCCTTTTGATCATCTATAGGATCTAGCAAAGAGAAGATATTAGTATTGGCAGATTACCCAGAAGCCTTATGGTGTTGGTGTGTTTGTCTTCTGTTCCTCTTCTTGGAATTTAACAAGTTTTAACTTTGGTAACAATCCTGTAGCCTGGTGGATCATATCTCATGAATGCATTTGTCACTGTCATCTCAAGGACAAAAAAAAACAAACCAACCAACCAAATAAAAAAATCCCCTAGCATTCAGTCTGAATTTAGATGCATTAAATGTTTAAAGAGATGAGAATTAATAAATAATTCTTTATTTCTTTTCATATAATAGTGTGGTGGTTTGACCCTGGATAAATGCCTGATGTCCAGCAGAACTCCTTCAAGGATTTCCCCCACCCCCTTCCACCTTCCAGAGGGAAGAAAAGAAAACCAGCTAGTAATTTATGGCTAGAGATAACAACTGAAAGAGGAGCTTTGATTAATACTGCGGGCAAAGCAGAACTTAGAATAATGCTTAAATTTATTGGTAACAAACTAAAAACTAAAACTAAGAAATAAAAACAGGTTAGAAACACTTTCCCACCACCACCCCT
>WBMV01000952.1:486431-533508 GCA_013396655.1 Campylorhamphus procurvoides | reverse complement strand
TATTGCGGGGGAGGGAGGAAAGGTAATATCAGGGAAGACAGCTGAATTGCCAAACAAAATAAAAAAATCTCCAAGCCCCATAATTATGATGTTATTTTTTTTATGCATTCTGTGTTTTTTTGTTAGGAAAGGCCTAAAGAAAATACGTCTATTTTGGTTTGTGAGGTGAGGCGGTCTTAAGTAGCAGAGTGTAGTGATAACAATTCTAGGTAATATATGTTAACATACATACAAGAAGAGAGCAGCAGTATGCCCAGAATGGGCAGTCCTGTATTGAAATGGCAGTCATGGTGTTGACATTTTCCCGGTGACTTTCTGTGGATACTTGGGTTTATTTTGGTTTGCTTTATTAAGTAGAAAGAGTAATTACTCTATTGAAGACCCGGCCCTTTGGCCATTGCTAGACTGCAGCAGAAGGAAAACATCACTTCCACCTTCTTTAGTGGCAATGTGAGCCTCAGGTGTTTCCTCATCTGCTTGGAACGGGAAGGGGAGTAAAAGGACCACTAAAATAAGCAGCCAAGTCTTAAAAAAGCAGCAGCCAACTGAATTTGTGGAGTAAGACTGGTATTTATCAAGCTTAATTTTAGCTATCTCAAATGTCATTAGGTTTAAACAGGCCATGGTTGTTCATTCAGCTGTCAACAGATGGACAAGGGAAAAGTTCAAGGATTCCTACTAATAACTTCCATTTAACTTAGACCACAAGGAATGTCTCCTTGGATTGATTTATGCCTTTCCAATACAACAGAGGGACCATAGACAGCTGCCTTTAACAAATTTTTAATTTTTAAATAGTTAAAATAAGACAAGGCCGGTCTAATCGGTGTCTGTTCCTCAGGGGTTCTCATGTCATATGCGCCTCTCTGAAACATAACCAGCAATACTTATGTGTGAAGACAAAAAATATAGTCCATGCAGAGAGAAAATGGCAAGGTCTGGACAGGGATCTTTTTCCACTAGATGACAACAGTAGAATAGCTTGTTGCCACAAGAAAGGCATGCCTAATCCTACCTATCTTCAATTGCCAAAGCTGTTTCAGAAGTGCGCTGGGACAAACAGAGCTTTGCAGACTCTCAGAGAGATGGTTTGGGGTGTCCTCAAGAAATGCAGGTTAAAAAACCCCACCATGTATTCCTGTCTTGAAAAATATCAAAGGAACTTTATGGGTTTTCAAAACCTTCATTTGCATTTCTCTTTTCCTCATTTTACTGAGAAAGAAACAAAATAACTTTTAGTTTTATGCTCTTTGCATAGTTGGTGCTAACAGCTGTGGATTTCGTCTTACCAAGTGTTTGTTCACGGCCCTGCACCTGAACTGCAGTTACTCTCACACTGCTCCTGTAGAAAGAACACATTCTTTACATGGAATTTCTCTAATTCCTTGCCAACTGTGCCAGTAGGTTGCTTCTATGCATTATACAGGAAAAACACAATTAGTGGCAGCAGCATTTTTGAATTTTTCTCCCTGCATATCTAAGTTCTGCACAAGCCAGACCCTCAGAAAGCAAAAGTCCTATATCTGGTCCTGCTTTTCTCTTGGTATTCTATTAGCTTCGCCTTGACCTCTGACACTATGAAGAGTATGAAACAATTTTTTTTTTACTTTTGGCATATGATGCAATCTGGGTCATTGCAGCCTGCAGGATTGAAACACTGGGATCTCATTAACTCTATTTTATTTCCTTTTCTTCCTCAGTCACAGAAAATAGATTAATAGGGTAACACTTTGCAGTAAGTGGACATTAATTAATGCTAAATTACACCAGAACTCCACTGGAATCACATATTAACAGTCACACTAAGTCCAAAAGACCTTGCCATGATTAATGTTTTTGTAAGGAATATAAAAAAATTAATAACTATTTGTCACTTATAATAAAGTGTTACCAATTAATTTCATGCCATTTTCTGTCCTGGTTTGCCTTGAATATGAGGTGGTGAAAGTTTAAAGCCTGGTATGTTACAGAAGTGGGAGCTTCCACTTGCTGACCTGCTCTGGACTATTCAGTGCAACTTGTCCTGTTGTTACTCTTGGTATCTCATAGAAGAAATAGAACAAGTGTGTCTTGGTTTGGGATGCAGAACCTGGGCAAGAAGAAGAGTTATTTTGATTTGTGTGGCATAATTCACTTCTCAGTACTGGAAATTCAAATCCTCAGATTATTCATTAACTTGACAAACACTGTAATGAGTGCAGAAAATGGCAGCACATAAATCCATTCTCTTGACAAGGAACATAATGAGAATGGGAAGTGATACAAACCAAATAGATCACTAGAGTTTGGAGACTGTATATACTTGCGTCATGTGTAACCACAGCTCTTCTCTGGCTTCCCCCTCTCTTTGTGCCTTTCCAGGACTCCTTTCTAGTTAAAAGCCATGGGACATGAAGAAAAGGTTTCAAGTTGTAGACAGGTTTAGACTGCGTATTAGGAAAAATTTCTTGACTGAAAGGGTTTTCAAGCCTTTGGAAGAGGCTGCTCAGGAAAGTGATGGAGTCACCATCACGGTGGGGGGGTTTATCAGAGGTGCAGATGTGGCTCTTGGGGATGAGTTTAATGATGGGCTTGGCAGTGCAGGGTTACTGATTGTACTGGATTATCTTAGGAGGCTTTTTCAAAGCATGAAAAGATATGGACAACTAATTCAAGCATTTAGCACCACAAATTTGTATAAATTTTCCTGAAGGTAGTAAATATGTACTGTGAAATTGCCTAGAAAACTTGAGGTTTTGATGGTGGCCTTATATAGAAATGACTTAAGGGTCAAGTTCCTGTTGTCTGAGATGGCCCAGAGAGTCAAGTTCATATTCATGATGTAGCTGAATGGTCAGTGGCACATTGCATGATGGATTAATTACTTTGCTAAAGGTGTTGCATTTTATGTGAAATAGAATAATGAAACTCAATTGTTTTCAAGGGTTAGATTTTACAGTATTTTTCACTGGTCTGAAAGACTTTTCTAGTGTTTAGTGAAGGAGGCACTAATATCCTGTTACTCTTTCAGTCACTGGCAGTTTGAAAACTTCCCTTCCACAGGTACATCTTGCGGGAAAGGTTATCCTTTCTGAAGTACAGCTCATCATGGACTTCTTACTGAGACGTAACAAAGATTACTAATTAGTACTGATCTTTAATGGCGCTGAAGCATTAGATTTTGCAAAATGCTTTGAGAACTCTATACAAAAATATGAATTCTAGTTATTATTAATAATAAAATAAATTGCTTTCCCTTTTCCCACAAAAAAATGATCCCAGCACCCAGTAATATAACAATTTCATTCAAAGCCTGGGTTGCTTTTCTTGGCATCAACAGCACAGATTATTTAATACAATATAAAAGTCCCTCTTGCTGCTGTAAAGTGAAATCTAAACATTTATTTGAGCATTTCTTTCTTTTCTTATTTTATTTCTGAAAAAAACTACTCACAGGGAATAACACAGCTTGCTTAAAAGCACAATACTTTGTATTTTAGGTTCTTTAATTTTACTGACACTGAAACTTGAAAAAGTCAAATGTGTGAGACAAAGTCTTTTTCTAAGTTTTCAGTATCAGAAGAAATTATCAAAGCCTAGGAAAATGAGGAAATAAATGCACCAAGCACTAACAAGAGATATTAGAGAAGAATCCCTAATTTTGTCCCAGTGCTATGTAAAACAATCTTCCAACTCTTCTGTATTCAGTCCCAAGTCCTACATGACCTTCAGCTCTAAATATGAGAGTCATATATTTAACTACAGTATTTTTTATTTACTATACAAGTTGAGATGCAAAACACTTAATCTGCATCGTAAAATGGAAAGTGGCTGAGCTTGCAGTGACCTTGAATGTTCCTACTCTAAAAGTTGATAATTTTAAACAAGTGCAGCTCTTCGGCTGTGCTAAATTGGACTTAAGATCATGGCATGTGTTATCTTTCAAATCTGACTATTTTTTTTTCCTCTGTGTGGAATCAGAGAATACAAATCTAGATGTTTTACATGTATTTATTTATGAGTGCATAGATATTCTCTGGTTAAAGAGCAGTGAGGAGGGAATATCAGTGGAAGGTCTCCAAGGGAGATATCTGCTCAGTCCCTGCAAACTTTTTGCAGAAATCAGATACTGAGCTGACTTTGCTCAATAGCAAGGCACAGAAAACTGCAGCCAGAAGCATTGACACTTTCACCCACTAAACATATCGGTGAAGGTGTTGATTAAAATCACTGACAAAACTCCTTTCACTCATTTCCCTCTTGAATATAGCGAGAAAACAAGGCATCAGCCATTTACTTGGGCGAAACTGAGTTTTTGCATAGTTTGTTCCTTTAGGTAAAGACACAAATCCACAGCTCATTTTTGCATCTTCTATTTCACAGCATGCTGGGCCTTGATTGCCTTATATAGCTCTGGTTTTGTTTCCTTTTTTTTTTCTTTTTTTTTTTTAAATTTTTTTAATCTGAACCAAACAAAAACCTTGTGTTGCATCACTAGAATTATTTTTTTACTAGAATAAACACAGACTCCTGGCCAAAGAAGAAAAATATCATAATCCTTCATTTTTGGTTGGTGTTGCCTTTCCTGCTCAGTGCTTCTTAGATACTCTAATATGTGTGTTCCTGCTCAGTCAGTCTCCCTCTTTTCCTCTGTTTTAAGGGTGGTTTGTTTTTTCAGTGTTACATTGGCGTACTTCTCCCACAGAGGTGAAAAGCGTCCTAGCTCACACTCGTTGAGCAAATAGAAGGCAGGTACAGTCATGAAAAGCAGAAGAATAACACAATGTGCAGGAGTTTTATGGGATTTTGTTGTTTTTTTTTTTTTCCAAGAGTAGCTGCTGTGGGCTGTATTTTGGATTTGTGTTGTAAAGAACATTGATAATATAGAGATGTTTTTGTTAACATTGAGCAGTACTTACAGATCCAAGGCCTTTTCTGATCCTCACCCCCTCCCACCAGCAATGGGACACAATGAACTGGGAGGGGGCACAGCTGGGACAGGTGACCCCAAGTGACTAAAAGGATATTCCAGACTGTATGACATCAGGATTGGTATATAAAGCTGGGGAAAGAAGGAGGAAGTGGAGGAGACATTTGAAGTGATGGAGTTTGTCTTCCCAAATCACCATTACGTGATGTGTCCTGCTTTCCTGGAGATGGCTGAACACCTACCTGCCTTGGGAAGAGGTGGATTAATTCCTTGTTTTACTTTGCTTGCAAAGTACTTCTTTGGCTTTACCTGTTAAATTGTCTTTATCTCAACCCACGAGCTTTCTCATTTCCCTCTGCTGATTCTCTCCCCATCCCATGGGGTGGGGGGAGCGAGTGAATGGCTGTGGGGGCTAAGGTACTGGCTGGGATTAAACCAGGACCCCAGAGGAACAGGTGTGGTTCATTTATAAAAGGAATTGACAAACCTACTTGTATGAGCCACGCAGTGGCAGAGCAGCATGTGCAGACTTTATAAGATTTGCTCTACTGTGCCATTTAGCCCAGGCTGTTTGTTTAAAATACTGCATAACATTAACACTTAACATTTAGAAAGTCTCTAGGTGTGAGAGAGCAACGGAATAGCTTTCCCAAGCTACCAAACCAGGGGACAGTGGATATGTAAAAAACGGCATCAATATATTTCAGGCAGTGATTAGAGGCTACTCAATCCAATGTGATAAACTGAAATAGATTTATAAGGTTAATATCATTTTCAGAGACTATAGACCATTTTATGGGATGTTTTCTTCCTTCACCCAAATACATGATCTTTACCAGAGATTTAAAGCAAAACACTGTAGCAATTGGATTCTAAAGGTCAATAAAGGAAGAAGAAAAATAAAATAAAAAAACAGTAGGAAAAAAAAAAGAAAAAAAGAAGAAGATATGTCATCCATTCTGCCTCTGCTCCTGCTTTTTTTCCAATTAAAATGTCATAAAGATAATAAAAAGAAAGCACCTGTGGAAAATGAAGGTTTGCCTTCATGAAGAAAGATATTGTGACTTCTAAAAGCCTTTAAAATTATACTTCCTAATAAATAAATCAACAAATGGTACAAAGTCACATAAAACCCACTGCACACCTCATTAATCTTTGAAATAATTTAGTTATCTTTTTAGGTGAAGTAAATCTTTGCTGCAGACAGTTTGTGTGCAAAATTTGTAATCCATGCTCTGGAACTCTGCCCCCCTTTCTGAGCCACAACCAGCAGTGAGGGCTGTGATGGCTGGATCCAGATTGCTGTGGACTTTGGGAAACACTGATCCAGATGTGTTGTTGGTATGACAATATGACTCTAAGTCATAAGGCTTCATGCCAGGATATTCCAGTGAGAGAGGGCATCTTGCAAGGGTGAGACATTGCCAGGGTGAGAGACCCCTGGTTGCAACTCAATTGAGGAAAGGTTTGGACAATGTTTTCAGACACACGAAGTGATTGTTGGGGCTTTCATGTGCAGGGCCAGGAGCCTGACCTGATGGTCCCTGTGGATCCCTTTCAGCTCAGTATATTCTGTGTTTCTATTCATGAACCCTTGGTAAGTGATTAATAGTATGGTAAACTTTGAAATTGTAGCTAGAGATATAAAGGACTGACTATATATATAAACCTTTACAGGTAAGTAATTTTCCAAGCCTGGGAGTAGAAGTGGATCCAGCCGTATCCAGACTCCTCCCTGAGATGGAGTTTAGAACACAAATGAGTCCTTTCTGAACTTCATGGCTCAATGGGAGGGTCACTCTGACATTTCTGTCGACCCTTGTCCTCTATGCAGTAAATAATGAAGTTTACCTTTCCATAGAATCTTGTCAAATCACTTTTGTATTTACTATCAAGCTTCATTAAATTGCTGGTTTATATCAATAAACATATTGCTACTTTTCTTGTAATGAGTGAAGTGCATCGTTCCATCCACAGCACATGCTGAGGAAAGGAAATCAGCCTTAAGGCTGGGATTCTGCCTCCTTATGCCAAAATGATGTGACTCATGGAGAAAAACAAAACAAAGCAACGAAAAATAATTGACCTCGTAAAGGAGAGTGATTAGAAAGACTGAGTTTTCTTATTTAAATATAAGAAGAATAAAAATAAGTGAGGTGTAAAACTGCAAGCTAGAGAGAACCACAATAAGAAGGCATAGGCTCCTTTTTCTCCTGCATTTATGTAGTCATTTTGTAATATATTTTGGTCAAATGTTTTGCACTTCTGTAGCGAGAGAGCTATCACAGATTTCTTGTCACTAGTGTGATGTGGGGGATACAGCTGAAGGTGTAGTGTTCATTTTTCCATTAAAAACTGCTAGTCTAGCAAAACTTGTTATCTTTATACAAAAAATCTTATCTTCCTTTTAGAAGATGGAGCCAAGAACAATCCATGCTTTGTTTGAAAACAGAAGCTTAGAGAAAAAGAAATTATAGGAACTGATAAGACAAATGTTGATGTGTTGGGGTATGTGTGTGTTAGACAGAGAAGGATGCTCTATTTGATAAATGAAGGTGTTTCACCCTGGATATTTCTAAAGGTGTTGTTATATTTGAAAGGGAGTCAGAGAAAGGGCCAAAAATTACTGAGAGGTTTCATTATGAAAAATGTTTTAGAGAAGTCTGCTGGGACTTCCCAGGACTTGCAAAGTTACCACTTAATGCAGTGGAGGAAGAACCTGTGTGAAAAAGGAGCTGAGAAAATACATTACAAACAGGACAGCCTAATGTGATGTGAAAATGAAAAAATGGGTCTCTGCAGTACCCAAATAGCAGCTGAAGAATTTACTGGGAGACAAAAGCATTGTTCTGATCTAGAGTAGACACCACAGATCAGCACAGACTGAAAGATTTCAAGTGATGAGGAGAGGGAAAAGTAACTTGTTTGTTGCACAGTTGAACAACTAGTTGGTAGAGATTTCCCATATATTAGAAATGCTGCTTGTAACAGAGAACAAGTGAGAATCAGGATCAAATAACCTTTGGAATAAAGCCATAGTACAGTGGTGGGAACTGTCTGGATAAAACCTTGTTCTTCTCGCCATTATCTTTAGCCATGGAACCAAAAGATTGCATTCTTATGAACCATTTTGAAATGCCTTATGTTCTCCATTGGAATATAATCCTTTGAGATATGTCTGGAAAGGAAAAAGGGGAGAAACTAAAGCTGTATAGGACTAGTGCCAGTTACTGCTGAGACAGTCTCTGCAAGAACAAGGAAGCCTTCCCAAAGCAATGCAAGTTGGGGAATAAAATGTACCCCCTCCCTCCACATAGGTATGCCCATACATCCCACACACATACTGATTTCAACAAATTTGATCTAGTTGATGAAATAAAACATTGGCAAAAAAAAAAATTCTGGCCAGTTCTTGTCCAGAAGACATTTGGGAGTGACATTCAGTGCAGCACTGAACACATTCATAAGTCTTCTGTTAAATGAAATTCCACTTCAGACTTCAGTGCACAAGTTGAGTACTCCCTACATTTCTAGCAATATCCACACAGTCAATATAAACTCAGAAAAAACCCTGAATGTGCACACTATTTATATCTTTCCCAGTGAGAAATTAGCAGGCATAACAGCCTCCCCAAAGGTGGGATGTAAACAACAAGAGAGATCTCAGCCAGAGCAAGAAATGGAGTATCTGCCATCTCGTAATTGGAATTCAAATTTAATTAAGATGGAGAGAAAAATACTCATCATCCTTTCAGTGAAATACACAAGCCTTTGGTGCAGTTATCTAAAGAGAAGAAAACAGACTTTCTAAAACTTTAGTTAAAGAAACAAATCTATGTTAAAAAAAAAAAAGAAAAAGAGAAAAAAAAAGGCTTGTAATCTTAAATCTCAAGCTTACAGCTAGATGACAAAAATATGTCTTAGCTGTTGTTCTGGGCTTCTTTTATGTTTTTGTGTCATGAATCACAATGTAGGATTGAAATCAAGCAGCTTAATACTAAGACCCAAATTTTACAAAATTAAACTTAAGTTGACAGACACTGTCAGAGATTGCCCACAGAAGCTGTGGCTGCCCCATTGCTGGAAGTGTCCAGGGCCAGGTTGAATGGGGCTTGGAGCAACCTGGGACAGTGGAAAGTGTCCCTGCCTATGGCTTGAAATGAGATGTTCTTTAACTCTGTTCCAATCCAAACCTTTCTATGATTCCATACTATAGTGTGTGTGTGGTGTATCCACAGATTACAGGATACAGGCAAGTAGGTAATCCCTAGTGCTTGCTGAGCCCCTGGCTCCCACTTGTTTGTACTCCAGCAGAAGGAGGCAGGAGGATTACTCTGTCAGCATGAGCTGCTATGTTCTGCTACACTGCTTTGTTTGCCAGCTGTACAGGAAGGGTGGACAAAATTTCAGACTTTCTCACAGCTAGTTTATTGTCACAATCTCTCTCAGGGAATTTTTAATCCTTCCCCATTTATTTCATTGACTCCTGTTGGGGTTTGTGAGCTATTTCTGGTTATATGACTTCCAAACATGCCTGCTCTGGCCTCATACTTGAAACTACATCTGCCACAAAACCTAAACAGGGTATGAGACTGTAGGTTTTGGTCCTTACCAAAGCACAATTATAATACTGATACATAAAACTAACGCAGACCATTGTGAAGACAGTATATGACTCCCCACATAGCACACCAGAAAAGTAATTTCACCTTGTTATTACTTTCTGAGGTATATAACATCTGCTTAAGCTGCTAGATATCTATTTGTAAAAGTATGTAGTCTTGATTTAAGACTTTAAGCAAAAGTGAATCCATCATGCTCTACGATAAAATGTCCCAGTAGTTTATAACTTTCAGTGTTAAAGAAGTGAAGCAATTTGTAGTTTGAATTTATCTTCTACCGTGAACCTTTGAAACTCATTATGTTTCCCCTTTCCTAGATTAAAGAGCTGACCGTCAGTTATCTTCTCTTTTGCAGAATCTTTCAGATTGATCAAATGAAACCTTAACCTTTTGTTGGATAAATCTGAGAAGGGAAAATTCCTTGGCCTCACCAAAAGGCTTTCTCCACTGCCCCTACCCCCAACTTCGGGTCAACCTTGCAGTTCTTTCTGGGTTTCCATCCTTTTCTTGAAGTGTTTTGTGCAGATTATGTAGAGGGTTGAACACAGGATCCCAGTTATGGCACTAGTGATTTTGGGAAGGTTACATGGTGATGGCCTTGCCTTTGTGACCTAACTTTCATGAGACAATTTGTCTCCTTTGATTTACATCCCAGGATGACCTGTAGTCTCTCAGATAGAGAGTCATGCTTGGAGCTGATGTTCCAGAGTTTTATGTGTTCTCAAACTCATTGCAGAGTTACTCTTATCTGAGACACCATCCGTAGGCTGTTAACTGTGACCCAAATGCTTTGTTTCTGCATGCTTGACTGGAATTTAACTGTAATATTTGTTAAAGTTAATAAAACATCTCATTAAAGATGAATAAAAATCACTATTGGGATACAAAAGCTTTTTGGTTAAAGACCTGAATTTGGCTTCAGGAAATCTGGGTATTATTTTAGACTTTTATTGTAAACTGCCTGTGTAAATCTTAACAATCAGGGAGATTTAATATTCTCCTATTCTAGTTCCATTATATAAAATGGAGTAGCAATTTTTCCACACCATTTTTATTGCCTAGGCAACGAGTAAGCTTAAAAAAATTATAAATGTGTATAACAGGAACAAAGTAAAAGACTAGAGAGGAAATTCAACGAAGAAAGCACAAAAAACCAAAAAAAGAACAAGAACTTTCTTCATAACATAGACTTGGAAAAAGATGAGCCATGCATTTCTCCATTATCAAACTCCATTTTACAATTTGTTAGGTTTCCCTATGACAGGAGGGATTCTGTTCTGTTTGCCCATTTGCAATAAATGCCCTTTAACCCAAAATGCTCTTTTGAGTCAATGGTGCTAGCACCCTTTGTTTGAAAATATAAATATGTAGTGTTATAATGTCCATTCATACAATGTTTTATAATTGGATTTCAGTGCTTGAAATACAATCCTTCAATCAAATAGAATTATGTGTATCATCTCTCTCTCTATATATATACATAAAAATTATATGACTGTATCTACCACATCAAATGACAACTTGGATAGATAATACTCATATTGGAAAGCAACATAACAGTGTTTGATCTTGTCAGAGCTCTGTTTTCACACACATATAATAATGCAAGTCACACCACAGTCCAGCAGACCCCAGGAATGTGGGACTGGACCAGGTGGTCAGGGATGCCCTGTGGATGTGCAGCCATTGAGACAGGCTGGTGACATCAGCTGAGTTCTGCTGTGGCGAATAGGCTTTTTGGTCACACAGCAAAAACTGACATCTATATTTTAAAAATATTTATCCCGGCTAGACACAGTGCATAGTGATTAGGATACAAATGAGATTAATTCCTCCTCTCTGGAGATAAATCCAGATTAATTTGCTCTCCCAACACTGTTCTCCTCTTCCCCACGCCCCCTCACAGTATCTCTTTTAATTATTATTTTTCTTCCTTTTTCCTTCTAGACATTCAACAAAACAATTAAATTGCATCTGTGCATTTTTGTAAATCCAGTGCTTGGACACTGGATTGTCTCTGGAGCAGTACTGAAATGTGATATTAAATTTAAAGAAAGTGCAAATGGTTTAAAAAAGTCCTTAGTATATGTGTATGTGTGGCATAGGGTATGTAATAATTTCAAAGTAAAAAAAGAAAAACAATAGTTCTTTCAGGCTTTTCTTTGGAGGATTTTGGAATACAAACAAGATTTACTACAGAGCTTTCTTTTCTATTCTGAACAAACATTATCAGTTGATTTCTGTTCCTTTTAAAATAAATTACGGGAAGAAGCAAAGCAAGATACTGCAAAAATAGGAGGGTGCTCCATTCTGCTCCCCCCAGTGCCACTCATTCCACTCACAGGTTGGGGAGACACGATGGGGCAGTACTTCCACAGTCCTGGCAATGCCAGCCAACTGCAAAACAATAAAGAAATTCATCCAGCCCCTGCCCCTCTCTTCTGTCTTTGTCTTCTCTACTTACAGTGGATTTCAAATAGTTGTGATTTTGATTGCAAACACAGAACTCCTCGGGCTCCTGGAATAAAAAGCAAGAAGGCAAATCTTCTGTTTGTCCTCCCAGATCAATGCCTGAAAGTTGTTTTTGGTGTCTGGTGGCTGCTGTTAATGATGGAAGCCACATGTGTTCAACTGATTACTCTCATTGCCCTCCGAGGAGTGCACGTAGAAGAAAAAGCTGCCTGTGGTACTTCAGCAAAGGCTTCCAAGGGAGGGATTATTATTTTTAGTGAAACAAATGATTTTTCATGGAGTTCAGTGGAAGAAATTAAGTAGATATCACCTGTGTGGGAAGAAAGCCCCTGCCCAGGTTGTTGCTGTTGAGAATTGCAGCATCAACAGGGCACATCCCTTGATCTGGCCGTCCCAGAGCTGGCCTTTCACCACAGCTTTTCTTCAGAAAGCTCTGTGTCTGCCTTCTAACTAGTGAATAGTAGCTGAATCAGAGAAAACATCTGGAAGTATCAAACAGCTCCTACCTGTTATCTCGGCGTGGGTTATGCATCCCTGGCTGACTTGCTTAATCATACCATGCTTCCCCAATTTTAGATGGTTACAGTTAAAATTACAAACAATAAACAAGATGTGAACTCTCATGTGCTTAAAACATCAAGGCAGAGAAGAAATTAATTAGCGTGCAGTTCATAAATGTGACAGTGATGAATTACAGCATAGCTATTGATTAATCATATATCAATTACAGTGGTCTAAGCACTATAACTACAAATCAATTTAGACCTATCCATGAACTGATACTCAGTGCAAGAAATTAAATCAAACACTCAGAATGGTCCATAAGGGCAGGCTAAGGTTTAACTCCCAGCTGATGCACAGCTACCATGCTTGATTAACACTAATGGAAAGCTAACTAGGTATGCCTGCAGTGTACTGATATGAGAACAAACTTCAGCTGATTGAAGACTTCCTCTCTATTTATCCTGGTTGGGGCCCCTTTAGAGGCACCTCATTAATGAGAAAGTATGCCCCCCAACCTGGGAGTAATAGAGCTGCCACTGGGTAAGCATCCCATTTATTTGGCCACAATATTAAAGGAGTTAATTTGGTAATGTTTATTTCTTCAGAACTATAGGATATCTAGTTTTTATTCAATGCAAAAAGAGATGGGGATTAGTTTGTACAACTAATTCCTGTAGCTTCAATAAAGTATTTAACAAAATATATTTTGCTAGACCTGGTTATAATTCAGGAGGGTAGAAAACAGACTCTGGTGACATAGGCACAGACATCACGGGAGAATAATTCATTTTAAAACAGCTGTAGAGGGATTTTAATAGAAAATTTAAAGATGCTTTTGTTTCACTTCTGCATATATTTGTCAGAGATGTTTTAATTCCTGACACTTACTAAAAAAACCCCCAACCAACCAACAAATCGTAATTTAGGCAGAGCATTGCCAATTTTTAACATGTATTTTAACGTTTTCACTTTAAAATGGGGAAAAAAATATTTCTTCCAAGAAATCCTACATGGCCATTCTTTTTATTTTCATCTTAAGGAAGATCTGAGCAGTTTTGTTGAAAGACATGTTTGCAGTTTGGGTGTCTCTGCTATAATGAGACACACAACTTGTAAGTAAACTGCTGGTAAAACAATTCTTTTTCAAAGCACTGTTTGTCTTTCCAAGGAAGACAAATCTTTCAAAGTCTTACAAGAAAATGTCATCTTTTTTACTTTAGGAGTTTAAGGATGTTTTTATGTATGCTTTCAGAAATATCTTCTTCTCTTCACTCATAGAAGAGGTCCAACAGCTGTTTCTTTTGCAGTGGTTTGATTTCACAGAACACGGTCACCTGGTCTCTGGGTGCTCTCCAAGAGGTCTCTGTTTTGGAGTTATGGCATTGTGAGTATTGTATGTGATGTGGAAGTGCTCATGTACATGAGAGTGGCTGCACAGAGCCCTGAAAACCTTTCTGCTCTGCTAGCATCCTTCAAGGATGACTGTGTTCAAGACCAGATTGGATGGGCCTTGGACCAACTTACCTTTAACAAATATTCCAGTTAAATTCCAGTCAAGTGTGCAGGAGCAAAGCATTGAAGACGTCCCTGCCCATGGCAGGGGGGTTGGGACTGGTTGGTCTTTATGGTCCCTTCCCTGCCAAACTATTCTGTGATTCCAGGATTCTGCAGCTGAGAACTTCAAAGTATCCATGCCCCTTAGTCAGATTGTTTCCACTCTATTTACTCTAAATGGGAGTGAGATACCAGAAAGCAGAAACTCTGTTTTCGTCTTGTTTTCAGGCAGCTGGGTCCGCTTGTGACCGCAAAATAGAATTTCTGCTATGAAACAAACAACATCCATGCTCCATACACCCATTCCTGGAAGTAACAAAAGCCTTGTGGAATGTATTGACTCTCTGTTGTCAACATAATGATAGTGTTTGTAAAATAAACTCCTACCAAACACTCCAATAATTAGAATGTCTTTTTTCCCCCTCCCAACCTTATGTTCCTTTCAACACAATGACATCAATGTTCATTAATTCTATATTTGAATGTTCATCTTCTGTGGCAGCTCTACCAAATAAATAAAGCAAAGCAATATTTAACAATAAGAAGATGTAAAGTGTTTACACGGGAAGGGTATAAAACCAGGGATGGCAACAAAACTCTTAATCAAACTCAATTACAGAGAGCAGGCACAATGTGCCAGAGCTGACAGTTTGCTCACTTTACTTATAATGTTGTGAGGGGAGAAATCTTTCATTTACAGCCCTGTGGAAAAGTGGTTGGTTAAACATCACAGTGGAAAATCACGGAGTGGGTGAATTCTTGTCAAAAAAGTTTGATTGGAATGACAACCAAGAAACTATGGGTAAAAATTATGATGCAGTCATTCCCTCTGACACTTGTAGAAGGTATCATTTGGGTCAGTGTTCTAACTAGAGATCTGGAAAAAAAAAAAATCAGCCTTTAAGGTACATTTCAATAGCGGTGAGTAAAACCACTCAGAAGAAAGCAAAACCTTTCCTACTGAAAAAATCCTTTAGCAACTTGATAGGATGAGAGGAAATAGCCTCAAGTTATGACAGGTGAAGTTTATATTGGATATTATGAAATATTTCTTCATGGGAAGAGTTATCAAGCTCTGACTCAGGTTTCCCAGGGCAGGGGTGGAATCACCATCCCTGGAGGGATTTAAAAACCATGTGGATATGGCACTTGGGCCATGGTTTAGTGGAGGCCTTGGCAGTGCTGGGTTAGTGGTTGGACTTTATTTTAGATAGATTTTCCAACCTAAATATTTCTATATTTGATTTTGTTGTTAAAAAATCCATTTAACTGGACAGTCATAGAAACTGGTTAAAGAGTGAGCTAGAAAACAATGAATTATAGTAATTTCCAGTCTCCTGTGTTGAAGGAATATGTCCTCTAAGAAGAAAAAAACCAAAAAGGATATGGTGAATGTCCTTTTTTTAGTGTGTGCTTCCAAGACCGTGGCTCATGTTGGAGCAAAGGATCAGCAAAATTTCTTGGGGTTCACTGAAGTTTAGAGATAAATAGTGAGCGTGATCCTCCACAGACTAGATTGGACTGTAGCAAAAAAAAAAAAATCCAAAGCAAACCCCAGATCTTTTGGTCACAGAAACTCCTCTGATTTTCATCTGGGAAATTTTATAAAGACTGCATCATTTATGGCAGTGGAATGTGTTTCAATGAAATGTTACATAATCCTGCCTGCACCCTATTCTCTGGACAGGGATGAAATTAGAGGACCAAGCTATCACCGACCACATGAAGTTCAGTAAGGAGAAGCAGAAGCATTATGCAGCAGGGGTGGAACAACCCTGGATGTTTGCACAGAGTGGGAATGAGATGCAGGAAAGCAGTGCCAGGAAAGGGCCCTGGGGGTCCTGGTCAGGGACCACTTGGCCACGAGTCAGCAGTGCCCTGGAGCCAGGAGGGACATCCCTGTCCTGGGGGGCAGCAGGCCCAGCATCACTGGCTGGGTGAGGGAGGGGATTGTCCTGCTCTGCTCTGCACTGGGGAAGCCTCACCCACAATATTGCGGCAGTTTGGAGGGACACAGTGTGAGGAAGATATTAAGCCATTAGGGAGTGTCCAAAGGAGGGCAGTGAAGATGGGGAAGGGCCCTGAGGGGAAGTTGTATGAGGACACTGAGGGCACTTGGTGTGTCCAGCTGGAGAAGAGGAGACAGAGGGGAGACCTTACTGCAGGGACAACTTCCTTGGGAGGGGCAGGCACTGATCTCTTGCTGATCCTTGTGGATCCCTTCCAACTCAGCATATTCTGCGATTCTATGATTTTTTATTTTTTTTAGGTGAAAAACATTGATTTCTCTCACTCATAAGGAGGCAATTCAGACTAACTGTGTCCTGGCTAGATTCTGTGTTATTTTACAACAGAAAGTGAAAGATTGCTAAAATGTAGAATATTGTTTCCAAGTGTGCCTACTACAGTACTACGAAATAAGACAAAAATGTCAAAAAGAGGGACAGAGAGCTATGTCACCTGACTTTCATATCAGAATCCTGTATGAATATAGAGGATAGTCCATTAAAACCGCTCAGCCAACTTCTTGTTTAGAAACAGATATATCTCCAATCATGTATGGGAGTTTTTGAGTAGTCTTAAAACTGCCAGAATTGCAAATCCTTTTAACCAGGCTAAGTGCCAAGAGGAAATCAATCTATGAGAACTCTGAAATCTTCCAAGTGTGATAAGCCTAATAGGAACATTAGTCCATTTTATGTTACCTTCAGGAGCTTTTACAGTGAGAGTCTCACCTCTTTCTATACCTTTGCATGCACTGGTGATTAACTTTTAGTTGATCATACTCAAAGCAAAACTAGTTTCCTGCCAGAACTGTGTGAAGGTGAAGCCATTTCTGGCACATTCTGGTGGAGGAATACATTCTCTCGGAAAAACACCTGAAAAAGTGCCTATGAAAACATTTATATGAGGGCAAAACCCCTAAACATTGTGGGTATACAGAGTTGGCAATAATTGGCACACTTTCAGTTTCCTTCAAAAACCCTGCAAAAGCTTTTGCTCAGTTGCCGCAGTCCTCAAGAGAGTGTTGAGAGTCTCCCAGCTGTTCTTGCAAATCAGAGGCAAGAAACGTGAGAAACTGTTTTGAAGAGAGTTTCTTTCCCATTAGTGCAGCTTTATTTCACTATAGACCAGCAGGTGAACATGTATTTTTTATATATATATATTTCATCTGGCACCCTGGCATCTAGAAGTTAAGCTCTGTTTTCTGAATCATTGTTATCTATACTCTGTCACCCAGGTTCCACTTTCCTCTCCCTTATTGCAACCTTCTGTTCAGGGCTTTTTTGTGCATGGCTTTAACATGGCTCGCTGGTCTCCCCTGAGCTGATTTGGGAGGATCTTGGCAAATCCCAGGCCTGCCCATTTCTGAGCTGCAGGGAAGTCCCCACAGGATCCTCCCAAATCAGCTCAGGGCAGAATGGAGTCCTCTGCACTGTGCTTCTGCCATACTTCAAGGTAGGAATTCTGATATGGCAAAGGAGACATTCATGGGAGACAAAAATCACATTGAAATTCAAATTAGGGGCGCCAAGTACACAGGTAAATATGTGAAACCAATCTCCATTGCTCTTGACATTTCACAAGTGCTCTGCAATGACACCAGCAAACAGCCAGCATGTCTTCTTATTCAGGAGGAAAGTGTCTTCCAGATGGTTTCTTTTTATTAATTTAGAGTTAAGCTCCATCTCAGAGCTGCAGACAGCTGACTGATGGATGCTCCCGGAAAATCTGCTGATTGGAAAGACAGTATTTCACATTAGCTGTTTCAGAGTTACTTTGGTAATTGGTTCCAGAGGAGAGGAGGAAAAAAAAAAAAAAAGAAAGGAAAGATTTGTACCGGCCTTCATGTAACTGATTTACTTCATTATTTCTAATTCAGAATTGACAAGACATAGATCAGCCATCGGCAGCTTCATGACCCTAAGAATGAATGTTTCAAGCACTGTTGAAGTACCAGAGAATCACAGATTAATATGTTTTAAGGCTTTTGCTTTTATGCTGCCAAAATGAATGGGACTAGGGTCAGCGATATATGTGTGTTATTACCTTTTTCTGCATCTTTCTGATGGTTTAACTGAAGCAAATGAATGCTTTCAGTGCCAGTTGTCAGTAGATCAGAGTTTCCAATGTAAGAGTGAAGGCCCACATATAACCCTGGGTTGCTGTGGGTGTCTTTATCCTGCACGTAGCTCAATGCCTCCAGACAGAGCTGCTTTTTGAAGTGGTTAGCATGGGCAGCTGGCACTGAAGCTCAGGCTGAGCTTCAAGTATTATAGTTTAAAATTGCACCTAGTACAACCCCTTGAGACTTTACAGAGTTTCTCTGCTGGGATTTCTGAGGTTAGAGAAGCTGGACTTCTAGCACATCCCAATTCAGCATGCTTCCCTGAGGCCCAAATTATTATTGTTCTTGTATCCATTCAAAAACTGGTGGAGTATGAGGCTGATTTTACTTATCTTGCCTTCCATATTAAACCCTGTGACTTTGTGATTGTTATTGGCAACTCTGACACAGGGCAGTTAGATGATATCTTTTCTGTTACTGTGGCTAAATTCTGAACCTATTTGCTATGTACATTGTGGGTATTTAAATTTTGCATGGATCTAAAAGTGATTGTGGATATTCAGTAATGGAAAGTGAAGCTGTCCAGGAATGTTAAATGAAAGAGAGTAAGTTCAGCTCAAGAAGAAGCAGTGCACAAGAGGCTGGAAGTCCATTCAGAGGGAAAAAAAAAAGCTTTAATTTGATTTTGTTTTTCCTATCCATCTACTATTAGATACTGTCAGAGACCAAGTAGTGTGCTGAACTGGTTCTTGGCCTGAGCCAAATCAGCCTTTCTTCCATACTTAGATTTACAGTGATATTCAAATTAACATTTGATCATTACTTGAAGGGAGTCCCGCATCTTTCATACCCTCAACATCCTTTTTTTTTTTTTTCTCCAAGAACAGTTATCTGAAAATTCAACCACATTTGTTGTCAGAAAAGCATGAGGAAAATAAGAAACCAAGATGCTTCATTGGCAAAATGCTTCATGGCATCTCTGCTGTACCAAGTTCTGTCACCACTGGTGCCTCATCTGTACTGATAATTTACTTGTGCTCCATGATACTCTTTTCCACATCTCCTTTCACTTCCTCACATTCATGAAAATCTCTGCCTGGCTGTTTATGCTGACTAAGTTGTTTACTCAAGCTACAAAAGCAACACCCCTTCAAACACCACTCCCATCATAATTCCTTTTCTTCTATGAAGCACTTCATTTTTGATGGAACAATGTTATATAGAAGTGAAAAAGTCAAATGTTCAATAAAACTTGGGCTCACATCTTGCAGTACCCCAAAGACGCCACCAGCTTTCCCTAGTACAGTCAATGTGTATGAGATAAATTCTGCTGTTACTTATATTTGTTATTACTGTAAGTGAAAGGAAGTGAAATTTAAGGAAAGACAGAATATTATTGCACTTTACACCATGGAATACTGAATTTAATTAATCATTGCAATGAAGCAAAAAAAATTTGCTCAGTTATAAAAAGGAGGTGAATCTGACCAGATGGATATATCATATGGGCAATCCATACATTTTGCTAAGGCTTCACACATCTGTTTAGTCCCTTACTATTAAGGTTCTAGTGCATCTATAAAATTAATTTTTGAAAACCTGATCACGATAAGAATACCTCATCAAATTTTAATTAATTCCCAAGATAAAGCTGTAATGGGCATCTTGGGGAATTTACTCTGTTGAACTGACACACTGGCAAAAAAGTAGAGCAATAAAATTCCAATTCTTTGAAGGACTGGATTCTGAAAAAAAAAACCTGCTGTCATATTTAAATGCTTAAAGCAGTTTATATGAAAATTCTTAAGCACAGTTTTATTGAAATTTTGTTTCTGCTATTATTTAATTATTTTATCTGCTTCTGTAAGGATGTATCTTTTTCTGGTTTTTGTTTTATTTTTAGAGGAAAAGGGTTGAAGGGAGGGGTCTGTTCTTGGGAATTTGTCTAATACTGAGTTGATGGAAGGCATGAACATTTATCAGTGTCTTCATTCCTGAATCTATCTGAGTTTTCAGTCAAGACATGCTTAGTTCAACATCTTTGCCCCTGGGAGTGGGGGACATCACATCAGCAAAGGACAGTAGTGTTGGAATAGTTCATTCTAGTTGCTAAGAAGCCAACAAGTTTTGGATAGTTATAGAGCCAGACCTGTGGTTGTATATTGCATCCTTTCAAACAAGATTTTCAGCTAACAGAGCAGTAACAAATAAAGAAAATAAGCTCCATGTGTTATATGAGCCTTTTTCCCGAAGTCACTCTTGCATCTCTCTGGATTACAGAGAGAACACCACTAATTCTCCCTTGCCCCATTCTCAGATGTCTTATAGAAACAGGTCAGTAAATGCGATATATCAGTGACTCAGTTAGTCAAATCAGCCCAGCAGGACACACATGCTGTACTGCTCCAATTCCATCCTCCCTCCCACCCCTCAAAACAGCAATTCCATTTCCAACATTAAAAATATTTAATTTGAGATTATCTGTTTCCATTCACAGTTCTCAGCTGTGAGATGATTCCTCTCTCATCGTCTTTTACTGTACAGTGGTTGTTCTTGTGTATTTTGTGAACCCTAACTAGATACAGTTATTACTTTCAAGGTATTTATGCTTCTATGAAAGGTGTATTTTTCAAAGAACAATTTTTTTTTTCCTCCAAGGAGTCAATGAAAATGGGACTAGAAAGGACTCCAATAGGTCATGTAGTCACGTCCTTTCATAAAGACAGGGTCAGTTATGTCAGTTGTGACAAATGCTAGTCCAATTTTTCTTAAAAATCTTCAGAGATGAAAACATTTCCTGATGTTGGATTTTAATCTTCTTTTTTTATTACTTCTTGGTCTAACAACAGTAGACCAAGAAAATAGTTTCTTTTTTATCTTTAGCTGCCTTTTACCATTGAAGTCCACTTCCACATTTTCTCCCATTTTTTCTCTAGATTAAAAGATCTTAATTTTTTTAAACCTTTCTCCGAAGATCAAGTTTTCTGCACCTGAGCAAATCAGTCTCATCCTCTTCTGAGGATCCTTTACAGATGGTCCCCATCCTTCTAAGTTACTGCCCTTCTATGTACCAGCACAGGGTTTTTGACTCAAGTTGAGACTGAGAGGGTTGGGGTTGTTCAACCTGGAGAAGAGAGGGCTTCATGGAGACATTAGAGGACCTTCCAGTAGCTAAATTGGCTACAAGAGAACTGGAGAGGGACTTTGGACAAGAGCATGGACTGATACTACATGGGGAAATGACCTTAAACTGTCAGAGAGAAGTTTAGATTAGATACTAGGAAAAAGTTCTTCACTGTGATGGTGGTGAGGCACTGCCCAGACAAAATGTGGATGTTCTATCACTTGAAGGTTGGAAAAGGCTTGAAGTAACTTCATCTAGTGGAAGGGGGATTTGGGCAGAGTGGTCCCTTCCATCCCAAACTAATCTGTGATTCTATGATTCCATGACAAGCTCATCTGTTATNGCAATCCATACATTTTGCTAAGGCTTCACACATCTGTTTAGTCCCTTACTATTAAGGTTCTAGTGCATCTATAAAATTAATTTTTGAAAACCTGATCACGATAAGAATACCTCATCAAATTTTAATTAATTCCCAAGATAAAGCTGTAATGGGCATCTTGGGGAATTTACTCTGTTGAACTGACACACTGGCAAAAAAGTAGAGCAATAAAATTCCAATTCTTTGAAGGACTGGATTCTGAAAAAAAAAACCTGCTGTCATATTTAAATGCTTAAAGCAGTTTATATGAAAATTCTTAAGCACAGTTTTATTGAAATTTTGTTTCTGCTATTATTTAATTATTTTATCTGCTTCTGTAAGGATGTATCTTTTTCTGGTTTTTGTTTTATTTTTAGAGGAAAAGGGTTGAAGGGAGGGGTCTGTTCTTGGGAATTTGTCTAATACTGAGTTGATGGAAGGCATGAACATTTATCAGTGTCTTCATTCCTGAATCTATCTGAGTTTTCAGTCAAGACATGCTTAGTTCAACATCTTTGCCCCTGGGAGTGGGGGACATCACATCAGCAAAGGACAGTAGTGTTGGAATAGTTCATTCTAGTTGCTAAGAAGCCAACAAGTTTTGGATAGTTATAGAGCCAGACCTGTGGTTGTATATTGCATCCTTTCAAACAAGATTTTCAGCTAACAGAGCAGTAACAAATAAAGAAAATAAGCTCCATGTGTTATATGAGCCTTTTTCCCGAAGTCACTCTTGCATCTCTCTGGATTACAGAGAGAACACCACTAATTCTCCCTTGCCCCATTCTCAGATGTCTTATAGAAACAGGTCAGTAAATGCGATATATCAGTGACTCAGTTAGTCAAATCAGCCCAGCAGGACACACATGCTGTACTGCTCCAATTCCATCCTCCCTCCCACCCCTCAAAACAGCAATTCCATTTCCAACATTAAAAATATTTAATTTGAGATTATCTGTTTCCATTCACAGTTCTCAGCTGTGAGATGATTCCTCTCTCATCGTCTTTTACTGTACAGTGGTTGTTCTTGTGTATTTTGTGAACCCTAACTAGATACAGTTATTACTTTCAAGGTATTTATGCTTCTATGAAAGGTGTATTTTTCAAAGAACAATTTTTTTTTTCCTCCAAGGAGTCAATGAAAATGGGACTAGAAAGGACTCCAATAGGTCATGTAGTCACGTCCTTTCATAAAGACAGGGTCAGTTATGTCAGTTGTGACAAATGCTAGTCCAATTTTTCTTAAAAATCTTCAGAGATGAAAACATTTCCTGATGTTGGATTTTAATCTTCTTTTTTTATTACTTCTTGGTCTAACAACAGTAGACCAAGAAAATAGTTTCTTTTTTATCTTTAGCTGCCTTTTACCATTGAAGTCCACTTCCACATTTTCTCCCATTTTTTCTCTAGATTAAAAGATCTTAATTTTTTTAAACCTTTCTCCGAAGATCAAGTTTTCTGCACCTGAGCAAATCAGTCTCATCCTCTTCTGAGGATCCTTTACAGATGGTCCCCATCCTTCTAAGTTACTGCCCTTCTATGTACCAGCACAGGGTTTTTGACTCAAGTTGAGACTGAGAGGGTTGGGGTTGTTCAACCTGGAGAAGAGAGGGCTTCATGGAGACATTAGAGGACCTTCCAGTAGCTAAATTGGCTACAAGAGAACTGGAGAGGGACTTTGGACAAGAGCATGGACTGATACTACATGGGGAAATGACCTTAAACTGTCAGAGAGAAGTTTAGATTAGATACTAGGAAAAAGTTCTTCACTGTGATGGTGGTGAGGCACTGCCCAGACAAAATGTGGATGTTCTATCACTTGAAGGTTGGAAAAGGCTTGAAGTAACTTCATCTAGTGGAAGGGGGATTTGGGCAGAGTGGTCCCTTCCATCCCAAACTAATCTGTGATTCTATGATTCCATGACAAGCTCATCTGTTATTTTTGTTCAGCTTAGTCTAATATTACTCAGATCCTGTTCTGACACACCTCAGTCACACCAGAAATCCCCTTTGGTGTGTGTGTGTGGTGTTGCATTTCCAAGGGTTTCACTTTATATTTGACCTTCTTGAACATTACTGTACTTTTTTCTCCACTTTTTCTCCTATTGCTTTGAATTCTAGTCCTCATCACCACTGTTTGCAGATGCTCACTTCGGTGCTCGCTGTGACTTCAATAAATATGCTTTCTATTCTTTCATCCAAGTCATTTATGGAATTATGAGTGGTATCACACTTAAGACAGAATCCTAAGTAGCCCTTGGTATTGACTGGGGGTAGCTATCTAATTCTAATGCTGTGACAGTAGCTATGTAATCCCCCAATCTAGAGGCTCATCTAGACAATGTTTCTCAATTTTTTTCTAAGTCCTTCATGTAAGACAGTGTAAAAGTTTTGCTAAATTGAAGTATGTGACATTTCCTGTTTCTCCCTTATGCACAAAGCCAGTTAGCTTGTCATAACAGGAATCAGATTAGTTTGACATGATTTGTTTTTGATGAATGCAAATGGAGGTTTGCTCTTCTCTTATTCTCTAGGTGTTTCCAAGCCTTTGGGTTTCTTATTCCAGTATATTTGTGGGAATGTAGTTTCAACTAAATCTGTACATCTGTTACTGATCTCAAACTTTGTTAAAGATAAGCACTGTGTTTTCTCTTTTCAAGAGAGAATCCCAAATTATCAGGGAAAAAACCCAAAAAACACTGAATTTTTCATTTTCTAGAAATCAACCAGATTTTTTTTTGACTTTATAAAAGACTTACAAAACATAAAAAAAATCCATTGCATAGATGTTAGAATATGTGCTAGATCTGTCTCTAGAGCTGATTATTGAATGAGTTGATAGATACTTATGAAAGTTTGTGGTTCAGGACCTATTAGAATCACAGAATTGTAATTCTGTTGCAATAGCCCTGTCTACCATAGCGCTTCAAAGCAGCACAATGGCATCAGGACTAGAATTGCAATTGTGCTTCTTCGAAATCTTAAGACAGGAAAAATTCTCTCTGCTGCTATCAACATTGTTGAAATGACAGAAATGATCTGTTCTGACTTGCGAAGGAGAAGTTAATGATACATTAAAACCTGCAGCCTTCTAACTCTGCTCCACACCTTCTGCAGCATTCACAAATCTTTGAGGGCCATCAAGTGCAAATACACAGTTCAAAGGGGCTCAGAGTGACCAGGTTTCAAAGTACTGCCCACAGATATATTTCCAAAGTTTGTTCTGAAGAAGTTTGTACCTAGAAGGAAATAAATGAATAAGCAAACAATGAGGAATTGAAATGCAGGAATGAAGTAAAAAAACTGTAATTCATCTGATTTAAACACAGGCAATAACTCAGAGCTCTGACAATACATGGACTTGCAGGAAATGTGACCAAAATGCCTTGTTTGGAATATATTGACTGCAAAGGGAGCACACTGCAAATAACCCATTGTCTCTTCTGCAGCTACACCGTAAGGTAATTAATTTAAATCTCCCGAAGGCATATACTGTCTATTTATTTTGTATTTTTTTATTTGCTCATGGGAGTTGCTTCTCCTTTTGATTCAGTTCCAGTTGTACTCTTTGCCTGTCACTGCCCAGTCTAAAGACAAGCAGGGAAAAAGTCAGTCTTTTAGTACCCTGTTTAATTACAGATAGTGAGCTGTGTAGGTGTTAACATTTCTTGGAAGCAGGGTCCCACTTTATTTATAGCTCTGCTGTTTAGCCTTCTGTCTTCGTGTTGTGGTACCCTGCCAGAATGCCTACTGAATATGCAAGTTCTTAGGCAGCTTCACTAGCAACCGAAAACTTAGTTTGTGACTGAAACAGGGGACATGATTGTAGCAATCATACCGTGATTTGGCATGGGTAACAATTTGATGAGGATCTTGTAGTATTTTATACCGTTTCAAATCCTATTTTGCTATGTGACTATCCTTGCCCTAGTATTTGTCAGGAGAACCTGAGAGAGTTGGTCCTGCTCATCATGGTGCGTCTGACTTTGTCAGAGTTAGGGTTAGCACATTTTCCTGTGGGCAACACTCAGCTGAACTGGGTAATTTTAAGAGAATCTTTTCTCAAAAAATTCTCGAATGGACTTCCTTAGTCTGGAGAAGTCAACATGTAATATCTTACTTTTGTAACACCTCCTCACCCCCCTGCCTACCCAAACCACAAAACTCCACTCCAAGAAAATACCATCCTAGCCAGTAGGATCTAGATTTTGGTTAAAATGTCCACAATTAAGTGACTGTATGTAAGTGTCTATTTTTACACTGGACATTGAAGCCATTCTTATAATGAGTGGAGAGCTTGCCACAGTGGTTGGTTCCCTGCCACAAATCACCATCACAAACTGGCTACTCACCTAAGTTCACAGAATCATGGAATCCTAGAATGATTTGGACAGGAACAGACCTAAAAGCCCGCCTAGTTCCATTTGCAAGGGGCAAGGACACCTTCTACTGGATCAGGTTGCTCAAAGCCCTGTCCAACCTGGTTTTGAATTTATGCACTAAATACCAATGGGTTTCGAATTTATGCACTAAATACCAATGGGATTCCATTATCTCGTTCCACTGACTGCCAAAATAGCTTAGAAATCTACCCCATGTAGAATGCCTACACCTGGTAGCTTAAATTGACCTCAGTTAAGACCAGACCACAGTCTGAGTTGGTTGGACAACCTGCACAACCTGAGCAAACATGTGCTGAGGTGCCACCTTAGACTCTATTTTAGGTGACAAAGTTTTTTGTTGTGGTTGATGGTTTCCTATACATTCTTTTCCCTATGGCTTTCACCTACCTCCTACACCTGGGGTTTCATGAACAAAGGGTAGTTCAGCCAGTTCTTCAGACTAAAATTGCTGCCTCTTTGTGTGATTTTTTTTTTCATCCTGAGCTTCTAGAAACTTGTTCAGTGCTTTAGCTTCCTGAGTGCTCAGACACGGGAGATGCATTTTAATGCACAGCCATCTTCCTCACGTCCATCATTTCATCTGCTACATGATTTCACTGGGTGCCACTTAATATTCCTCTCTGAAGCTGTTTACTTTTTCATGAAGGATACAAAAGGCCTACTTGCAGCTACTTAAGCATCATCCCAGGTTGGTTTAATGTATATTTTACTAATTAAAAAGAAATCATCAAAGTGTCGCAACGCAAAATTAAAGAGGAGTTGAAGCAGAAACACCTAGCAGCTGTCAGCTCCATCTGACTGAAGACAGTGGTCCTCCCCTTTGGGGACAATATTGTAGGTGTCCTGCAAGCCCTATAACTCACTTTTAGGGGAGGTCAGGATGCTCTGACGTTTGTAATAAACTGTGCCTGCTCTTCCAGCCAAGGTGAGTGTCCCATTGCAGCAGGCATAGCAGTAACTCATAAAAGAGGTTTTCTCTATATTAAAGGTACTAGGAATAGATAGAGACAAAGGGTGGTGGAAGTGAAGCACAGTTGTTCTGAACTGACAGGTAGAAATTGATTCACAAATAAAATGTTACAAGGCTCGGTAAAACAGGGAACAAATAGTGAATTATGGGTTTATGGCAGAATCACAAGGTAAGTGATAAAGACAGTTTTGTATAAGGATCATCTGAAATCCAATGTAGAACATTGATTTTATATATATTTTTTTTTCAATTTGTTTTTTTTTTGGTGATATATATATGTCTATGTTTTGGTTGCTGGTGCTATTTCTACTCACTGCCATGACGATATTTTCTTTTTTAAGCCATTTTAGATATATATGATTGTTACATCCCAGTTCCTGGAAACGATTGTTTTCAGATGAAGCTGTGTTTCAGGTGGACAAGGTTCAGAGGTGTCATTGCCATGTCTTCTCTTTTACAGAGATCACAAAATCAGTAAGATAGTGTGATGATAAATAAGATAGGTCACTGCAGACAAGTTAATATGATTTTCAACTTAAATGCACGGTAGTTCCCTCTGCATGAGCTGTTTTTAATTCCTGAAGTTTTCAAAAGACAAACTTATCCAAAACTAGCCTACAGTGTCAGCAGTTTTTCAGTACTTTTTCAGAAAGTCCACAAAATATGAATTTCAATAACTTTCAACAGGATTCATGGTTTATTATGGCACCTTCTGTACAGCTTTTGACTCGGTAATATTTTGTACCTGTAGTGAAGTTATTCTTAATAATGACATGAACTTCCTCATATTTTTTTTTCTTTTACATTTGAAAGAAGATCTGCCAATAACATGATCACAAGCTAATCCTTTGATCCCTTGGTACCTTATGTTTATTCTTTACAAAACACAACCTGAAAATTATTGCAAAATAATATATACCTTGAGCTTCTGTATTATTACATGGTTTCTGTTGGAAATCAGATGCTACTTTTTGCCTGTTGCTCTTGCAATACTGTTTTCATTCCCAATACAGGATAACTGTACTTGGAGACAGTGTCTACTCTTAGTCTGTGTAGGAGGGACACCAGATGGATGTGACAAATAAATGGAGGATGCACAAGGTACCAGTAGCATGATTATGATTTGTGTAGTCGCAGAACACCCACTGTCTAGCTATTGTCAGGCATTTTGTAGTCATTATGGCACAGCAGGTAAATATTAATGGGAAAGCATTACATACTGTGAGACAGAGCATTAGACTGTGTAAATCACCAGAGCTCAGCTAAAGTCAATGGAGCTGTAAGATTTTGGACCAGCCAAAGACATGGGCCCTAAACTCTTCCTTCTCAAAAGAAAAATAAATATCTTGAATCTCCTCCACCATATGCTTCAGGCTGTTCTCCCTATACAGCTAGTACATCAAGGGTACATATATAGAGATATATATCTGTACTTGGGGGTGGTTTTTATTTTGGAGAAGGGAGGGCAATGCACATTATGTACCTAAGGTAAAAGTCTGAATCTGTAGCTGTCAGTAGTTCCTGTAATTACACCTACTGCCATTATCAGCTCTTGGAATTCCCCTTTCATACAACTACAATCTACTTTTGTCCTCCTTCATCAACGAAGCTGAGTGTGACATCCTCTAACAAGGTTGGTAGGGTGGTTACACAACTCGATTATTAACTCAAATGCAACTCGCGTGCTGCAGCAAATAGAATTTCTTCTGACAGGCTGCTTGTCATATTATGGCCTTATTTGATTAACTCACCCCTTTGGAGGTGTTCATGATCTCATTATATCTTTAATGATAAAATTCCCTTCTGCTATGTGCTATTTTATATTACGTTAAAAGGAATTCATTCATTTTCGCTTGTCACTTGCGTAATTGGATAAATATTTAACAGGGGTAGGTTGATTAAATTTCTACTAAAACTGTACTCATTGCAAAAAAATATTCAGACACCTTAAAAGTTGGTCTGTTGGCCATCAGTGGAGCAGGTGGTAAATCCAATGAGACTTTTCATCTCGAAGGTCACATGAAGTTCTCCTGTTCGCTTCTGTGGAGTCACAAACAGTGAGTAACAATGAAGGATTCAGCTCCAATAGGGTTTACTAGATTATACAAAGAGTTTAATTAGAGGATGGGAACCATGACTAAAGTGACATGTGAAAGAATTCATCAGCTGTGAGAAGTGTTGCAGCTTCTGACTAAAATTGGGTATAAACTGGGTCACTGTTGTGAATCTTTGCTGCTGAGTCCCAAAATCAAGAAGAGATTTTTGAGCTCAGTTTGAAGGGGGTTTAGTGTTTTTCAGCAAATACAAACTGTATCTACTCTTCAGGTCCCCAGGTCTCCTTCTCCCATTATGATATTTGGATCTCCAAATATTTTATTTTAGACATAGCCATGGAACATAGGACTCTGTATGTTGTCAAAATTGGTGCCAAAATTTGTATTCTGAGCACTTTATTGACTCAGGTTATTGATGTCAAACTGGCTGCTAATGCTTGAAAACAAGGGTAAAATTATGGCTTTACAGAATTCACAGGGATTTCAAAAGTAGTTTGTTGGGTGTTTTTTTTTGTTTTTATTTTTGTTTGTTTGGTTGGGATTTTTTGTGTGTGTGTGTGGTTTTTTTTTTCCTCCCCTCATTGTCTTTGTCTCCTTAACCATAAATTAATATGATGTTAACACTGGTAGGTAATATATTTCTTTCATTTACTTTTGGATCTTAACACCAAAATGACTGTAGGAAAGCATATAATTATTAAACAACTTTATTTTAAAGGATAATATTGTACAAAATGTCAGTGAAAATAATCACTGACATTTCATATTTTGAAAAATAGACTTAAGTATACATATATCAAAATTGAAAACTCTAATTTAATTATATTTAATTTTGTTTAATTTGCCTATTGTCCAGGAGGATGACATGAAATTCCATTCAGAAGATTTTAACAGCCTTAAATCTGTAAACCCCTAGGCTTCTCTATAATAAGATAATCAGTCTCAGTAGGTCTTATGATCCATTCCTCTGACCCAGGAAAATATCGGCTCAGTGCATTTCAGGTAGATGTTTGTATAGTCTGTTCTTAAAATCCTCCCGTGCTGGAGATTTCACAACTTCCCCAGGTAAAGCATCAATGTTTTCCTACCCTTGCCATGAGATGTGGTCTTAAGTCTTCATTATGAATTAGCTCAAATAATGGCAGGCATACTTTTTACTCTCTTCAAATACAATGTATTTTATAAAGTCAGGAATTGGAAATAGAAGGCTAGATTGGGGGGAGGGGAAAAAGAAATAGAAAAAAACATGAATAAGAGAGATTTTAATGTATTAAAGGAAGCATAACATTTTCCAGGTTTCATGTATTCAAACTATCCGTTATACTCTTTAAAGGCACCAAAACCCTTCACCTAGTTCAGTTTTCCCAAATGGGTCTCTGGAGACACATGTTTATCCCCATTAGCTATAAACAGAGATAGTTGAAACTGAAGATAGTGTTAAATAGCCAAGTTATATGCCTGAATTTGCTTGGACCCATCACTCTTCTGATCTTAAGTAAAATGGTTTACTCATCCAAAGGCACCATATTTCAGTCTGCATTCTGCTGAACTCAGAGGTTTTGATTGACAAAAAGTATTCCCAGATTCTGGAGTACGGTCTTTTAAACTGTTTATTTGTAGAAGCTTTCCCTTGTGTAGCATTGTCCTTGGTTGACTTGCAGTTTTACAGACAAGTCCTAGAATATCCTGGAAGTTTTCATGGGCAATAAACCAATCTCAGCAGGCACTTTGCATACAGCCACTCAGCTGTGGACAGTCAGAAATGCTATTTTTGGTTAGATCCTTGCCTGTTGGCCTCACTGTCAAACAACAGTACCAGAAACATCTAATTTACCACGACAGATATAGCCTATAGTTCCCTGCCTAATTCCAAAAATTCCAGGAAAGGCCATAGAGAAAGGTCATGTTTGAACATTTGACATAGTAATCTATGTAAGTAAAATTTACCAGCGATTTTCACCAGTTTGAAAAAATTCAAGGAGCTCCTCATTTGGAAAAAAAAAAAGGAACTAAAAGGAAAACATATCCTAATTGATTATTCATCTCTTTCAGTCATTGCACCAAATAGAATAAAATCATTGCCATATGATTCAGATGGGCAATCACAGAACAGCATTCCGGACACATACTGAATGTTTTTACTGGGAACCTGCCAAAAGCTGAAAATTATGGAATGAAAAATGAATGATGAATAAATTAATAAACAAATCTGTTTGCAGAAATTAGTGTTGATTGCTAAATGATTTGCTGCCTCACAAATGGGTCTATATTAATCCTGAGATATGTTCTGTAATAGAATGATTTGGTCTTTTTTAGCACCTGATTGAATGCACGTTGAATTCAGATTCTCAGCTACTTCAGTGGACTCTGAATTAGACCTATGGGACATTATTCATTGTCATATCTTCTTTTGCCCTTGGAAAGAAAGTTGTCATTATTTTCACTGCACAAGTGGGGAAATTGCAGTACAAACAGAGAATGGCCATGGTCATAGAAAAGGTCACTGGTACAGCTCATTGACACAGGACAGATGGAAAATGAGAAGAGCCATGTCCATGAGATTTAATTGCTATATACACAGAAGTAATAATAGTCCATAAGAGTCTGAGATTGATTCATTTGCTATTGGATGTGAATAGCAGAGTTCTAAGGACAGAAAGTGAAGTTTGGAGTATGTACAATATGACATCAAAGTTATTATTTTTTTTCAAGAACATTTTTTTTTCCCACAAATTAATTTTTGACCTGCAGTATGAGAAAAAAAAAGTCACCTGCCACGTGAAATCCTGAGCAATCTTTTCCCAGACCCTCATTTGAAACCAGTAGGTGACAGTTGTACTATTTCACCCAAATTCATCTGTCCTTTTAACCTGTGGGGGCCAAATAGGGGAAGCAAAATAACTTTTGTTCTTGAGAGATCAAATAAAAAAACAGTGTTGAGAAATGACTTGTGTGCTGTACTTGCTCACTCATTTGAGGGAGGAGAGATTTATTTACTGAAGGGGTCAATAAAATCACAGTGCAAAGTGAGTTCTCATTCTGAGTCCTGAATTAACACTGAACTTTGGCTGAAATTTGCTGCAAACAAGTCAGATCCCAAAGTGAGTTTAAACTGTGGCTAAGTCAAATCAGACATCAAGGGGCTAAGAGACAGAAAACCCCCCACCCCTGTATGAGAAAAGTCTGCCTTATTTTGCTGCTGGTGTAGAGTGGATACAGCTGTTGGCAGCTGGGACATTGTCCTGTGAGCATCAGGTGAGGGAGATGGGGATTTAGTGCATTTTTTTTCTGCTTTCTGAAAAGCATAATCAGCACTGGACTGGCCCTAGAAAATCCATAAAAGTACAAATGCACACTTTTTCTTTATGGTTTTCTTTTTATTTTAATCCTTTTGATATTAAGGTTGGAATGGTAAAAGGGAGATGAGTCCTGAAATGACCACAAACATCATAGAGTTAATGCCTTATGAGTTTTATTCCCATAATGGGTATGACGGACACTGTCATAAACTTGCTTAAAATGGCTACACTAGAAACAAATGTTTCACAAAAACACAGAATATTCTGAGCTGCAAGGGACCCACAAGGATGGTCAAAGTCCGACTCCTGGCCCTGACCAAGAAAGCCCCAGGAATCACACCATCTTTGGATCAAGTTAGGTGTCACCATGTATAACCAATGAAAAATAAAAACCTTGGTACCCATACGTAGCAGAGGGAAAGCAAATTATCCACTTCAGGTTCATTAATTTGATCTCAATAATATGCAGTACTTCAGGAGTCTTCAAGGAATAAATATTAAAATGATGGATGTAGAGGAGAAATGGCATAAAGAAACTCAGTACCTTTCTGAAGTAAATTTGGTTGGGTTTATTTTTGTTGTTTTGTTTTTTGATTTTTTTGTTAATCATAATATAAAATTTAGTTGTTGTCACATAAGGTATTTTCTCTTAAGGAACAGAAAATGGGAATTCCTTCAAGAGCTTTAAAGAGGTAAGAAACTTTATTAAAAGGCTAGAAGTAGCTTCCTAAAAGAGGCTGGATTCATGCATTAGTTTTTTAAACAGTCTTGGCATGAAGTGTAGGAGATTATTATTAAATTTCCTGATGACATGAAGGAGAAAGACATCATCAATGCCAAGGGAAAATAAATACCACAGGAAGAAATGGGTAATGTAGAGGATGAGGGTAAAGATGGTTAAATGTCTTACTAGGAAGTGGAAGCTCATGAACTGAGTGAGTAATAAGAAGAACTTTGTTTGCAAACTTCTAGGTCATCACATACTAACACCTTAAGGGAAGGAAGATCAGTATGTTCTTGACAGTCATAGGAGAACAATGTTCAACAGCTCACAGATGTGTGAAAAGCAGCCGTGGTTGCTCAGTGAGGTGTCTTTCAGTAGATGTAAACATTCACTTATTTTTTTCTGTGCAAAACTGTGATGAGAACTCATTTGAGATTGCACAGATAGTTTTGACATGCAGGTTTAGAAATGAAGTAGTAAACTGGAACAAGTTGAGTGATAAACCTTTAGAGAAAGAAGATCGAGTAATTTGCAAACAAAGATGTGGTGAGCTGAGGGTTTAGCTCCCCCCTTTTCCGTCCCCTCCCTGGCCACGCAGTCAGAGGCCATGAGGTCTCCAGAGGTCTCAGCAAAGACAAAGACAAACACACACACACACAGGGACTGGAAAGCAGAGAGCACGTTTATTCACCTGGCCAGGCCTTTTATAGGCTTCACAGCTTATAGGATTCAAGGGGGGGAACTAATAGGGGAAGGGTTAACAATAGACGAATCAGAGGAAGGGTTCACACAGCCTAGCTGAGGCTTGCACACTAATTAGGAAGGTAAGGGGTTTCCTCCCATGGGTTCTGGGGAAGGGGAAAGGTGATTCAGGGAAAAAGCAAACTCCAGTTTACAATACAGTAAAAAAGCCTCAGGTTTAAAAGGCATTTTGGTTGGTTTCTTCATCTTCACAGGCTCACTGTTACATATCTGTTACACAAAGAAGCTGACATTATGTCTACACTGTATGTTAAGCCTGGCTCCAAACTAAGCACAATCCGTAGGCTCACAATGAGGCAGTGACTGAGATTACAGATGACGTAGCAAGTTACAGTGTTTTAGCAGATATTTGGTGGTTCAATAGTATTTGCAATGACTTGCAGCAGCAGCAGAAAGATGTGGCATCTCTCTAAAGTGATAGCAGAGAGGTGCTTGGACTATAAATTCCTACAACAAGAGACTATGTTGTTTAACTGAGGTCAACATAAGGGAAAAATTAGTCAAGATATTTTGGATGTTGTGGTTAAAAAGGGTAAAGCCCTCTATTTGAGTAAAGAAACCAGTCTGGTACCAAGTCATGTGTGTCCAATGAATGTAAAAAAGAGCTGTTTGGATGCTGGTTGTTGAACATCAACAGCCTTTTCTGGTCCTGTGCTCACTTGAAATCTTGATTTTTGTCTTTATTCTGGGTAGCTACTCCAAGATATAAGAAGTTGTCCTAGCAGTCAATGACCTTAGTAGCAGATATTATAGAATTATAGAATGGTTTGGGTTAGAAGGGACCTTGAAGCCCATCTCCTTCCAACTCCCCTACCATGGACAAGGACACCTTCCACCAGCCCAGGTTGCTCCAAGGCCCGTCCAACCTGGCCTTGGACACTCCCAGGGATCCAGGGGCAGCCACAGCTTCTCTGGGCAACCTGTGCCAGGGCCTCACCACCCTCACTGGGAAGAATTTCTTCCTTAAATCGAATCATCCTAACATCTAATTCTTCCTAATATCTAAAATATTTTGGCAAATGTTATGATTCTGTAATTTCCATCCCTTATGCCAGTTTGGCTGCTCCCGGATGCCTTGGCACCCCTCCTTCCATTTGCTGAGTTGTCTTCATTGGCCTGGCTGTCAGCTCTGCTGTCATTCTTGTTAGTGGTTCTTGCATCACCAATGTGATTTTGGTGGCCGTGCTGAGGTAGGATAATGGGAGAAAAGTGGAAACCAGGACTGAAGTAGGAGGTTTCCCAGTGGTGTGTTCAAGATTTGATTTAGCTGCTTAATAACAGACATCAAGAAACTGCCAGTTTGAAAGGGCACAACTGTTCTACAGGCTCTGTGTCATCTCTATCTGTCCTGTATGGCTGTCTTTTTTACCCAAGATGACCTCAAACAAGGCCAGAGGCCTCTGAAGGTACCTGAGTCAGTCAACTCTTCAATGTTTCAAGTTGCCACTGGAGCATCATTATACCTCTGCTTATGTTCAACTTGAATTCAATGTTTATAGTTGTTCTGGAGGGAAAATCATCATCCTACATGCAGATTGGAACAGAGTGCTCTTCTTGAAAACATAGGGTTTGTTTTAAGATATACACACATGAGAAATGGGAGTGGGGAAGAAAACCCCATCACTGGATTTAGTGGTAGGAGGTAACGGAACAAAAGGATCTGAAAAATAGAATAGGTCAAAGGCTTCAAACTGGTAAGCCTAAGGTTAAATATGTCTGCAGTTTAAATTCTCAGAAAATCAGACTTTCCATATTCCTAGTGCTAGGAAGCCAATTTGTGACAGCTGACCTGTGCAGGACTGGAATTTGAATAGAACTGTGGAAACATCTTAGCATGGTGTCACTATTATTTACCATCTGACAGCTGTGAAAGCAGTCCATCTTGGATGTTTAGACTCAGACCACAATTAGTCCTCTTCTCTTAAGCTTTCAGAAGATGTTTATATGTGTGTTATTCAATATATTTTACTCTCTTTTTAAAAAACTGGTTATTTAGATTTTAGAATTAAGAAAACGATAGGAGACAGGCCCATGTTTTCTCTAGATTGGTGCAGCTTTTTCAGTCAATGTAACTATATCAGCTTAAACTTAGTCTGCATTCTAAGACTGTACAATCTAATTATAAGCAAGACAAATAGAAAAAAAAATCAAACAATGGAAAATACAGCAGATGAGAATAAAAATTATTCAGTGGTGCAGCTGCTTAGATTTGTTATCTTCACGCCTTAGAGTTTCTAATAAGTTTCCAACACAGACTGTCTGGCTGCTTTTTTTGTAGTCTACTAGCACACTAAATATCCATAGACATAAAATGTAGCAAAAAAATTCTTCTAAGCCAGAGGGAATAGAACTGTAAATGTGCAAAACTCTGTGTCTGTGTATACATGTCACATCAGTTAAAAAGGAAAGTATAGTTCCTTGATTGCCTATACAAGCTCCATTTACTAAACAGCAAAAGTACCAGACATACATTTTTCAGGGAGCATTATATTGGCCAAAGGTCACAAAAACAATTTCAGAGGCAGCCTGCTCACATTAGTTTCATGAGATCTTGATTACAAATTTATAAGAGACATACCCTAGACATTGAGAGATGGTCTCAAAGATTACTGTCCTTCCTGCCATCTGCACACTCCACTGGGAACATTAGAAACCCTGTCCATCAACCAAAATAAACAGCTCTTCTCATGAACAGGCCCAAAGAATGCCCTATAAATCATACCTGTCAAAAATGCTAGTAGCATTGCAGAAGACAGAAATCAATCCAAAACTCGTTAGTTCTTCTGACAAGTGCTTAATCTTATATTGTTTAATGCCAACCTGAACAACTCAGACAGAATGGAACCATGCAAAGCAGTGGCTTGATTTTCTATTACAGAAACTTTTGCAGTGATTATAGCTTAATCTTCTTCTCAGATCTTCTTCCTTTTAATACTCCTTTTCTCTTCACCACCTGCCATCAGATATTGACTCCAGCAGAGTTTTCTTACTTCTGCAGGGATAGATACATCACTATTGCCTGATTCAATATCTTACTAGATTGTACTTCTGTATTTTGAAAATACCTTCTGCTAATCAGGATAAGTAGCTATGGCTTGGATTATATGTGGTGATATTTGAAGGGGTTGGCAAGCAGAATTTATATACTACTCACTTTGTATTAGATTTGTTCCAAATCTTTTAATCTGCCAGCATGGAAGAAAGTGTGAAATAATTCCAAGATCATGTGAGATAAAGGGAAAACACAAGTACTGAAAGTAAATGCTGTAAGCCAGGGTCTTCTGTTCTCAGATTTGGGCAACAAAATATATTACACTTCCATAAGGAACTCATATCTTCTGAATGTTTTGAAATATTAGAAGAAAGTGCAGTTTTGTTTCAGAGGCTTTGTTCAACAGATTTAAATGTGACTAGGGACTGTTCTTTTTCACTAAGACATGCCAGTGTGGAATGGCTTGCATCCATGCTATTGGAGTGATTCTCCAAGAAAGGGTGTATAACTACTACTAATTCTGCAAGGGCTGTTTTGGAGCGTCCTAAATGGCAGTGATCAGGACTGTGCACAGGATGATTCCGACAGGTTTAGCAAAAAACAAATAAACAGACAACAAACTTCCAGTTTAGAACTGAATTTACTTATAGTGTGCATATATTTCTATTTACTGTTTCTGTTTAGTTTAACAGCCTGGTCAAAGGTGTAATATCCAAGAAAAACATGTCCTAAAATGAGAAAGCAAATTTTAGGAAGAAAGACATTATTCTGAAATAGCTTTCAAAGTGACAATAATAACATCCACATCATGTAAAACTGGTGGATTTATTTCTCATTTGTGCAAAGTATAAACTGAAACTTCAGAAGAACCACAACACATTCACATCTGGAGGAAGAACTGTGATTTTACCAGCTCAGGTGGTGTGCATTTGACACCCTGTTTGCCACGCTGATATCGGATGGCCCTTTGGATCTGTGAACATCACAGACAAAGCAGAAATTCGACTCTGAAATAAGAAATGCATGCAGCCAGTCATACACAAATCTAACAGCATTGCAGAATACCTTCCTGCATAATTCCAGTTAAGACCCAACTTGTATAGAGCACTATCCAGTCAGACTGCAAGACACAAAACTTGCCGTGGTGCAATTCCTCTGGATTTTGGATGTCATGGATTTTGCTGAAGTTGGGCATAAGATCGAAGTCTGGAAGTGTAACTGCTAATTAATTTTGTCTTTTGTTTTAGTATGACTGCTTCAAGGTCAATACAAAGAAACTGGTTGTTATGAGATGTTGGCAAGATAGATGAGAAGTATTCTGGATGAGAACATGGTTTAAGAATGGAAATATTGGGTTTGGAACTCAGGGGGAGGTGGGGAAGCAAAAAAAAAAAAGAAAATGATGTGGGTAGGTTTGGAAGTCATTCAAGTGAAAACAACTGAAAGGAGATGAAGATATAAGGGAGGAGATTGGTGGTAGTACTGGACCAAAACAGGGTGAGAAAGCATATTCAATTTTGACTTCACAGAGATTGTATCAAACAGTTAAGGACATCCATCAGAATCTGATAGCAGATGCTCAGGAATAATTTACAGCCTGTGCTACTTTAGGAACAATAAGTTCTGTAAATATATCCTCTGTCTGCTTTTTACAGAGAAAAAAGATGAGGGAAAAGCAGAACAATACAATGGGATTATAAAATTCTGCAGCAATAGGAGTTAAGGAAATGGAAATAGTGGGTGGTTTTTGTCATAGGCCCAGGAGAGTATGAAAACCCTGCCTGATGGTGCTGTAGCTTCTGGATCAGTGGGTGATTTTTACTTTACTATGATTCCTCCTCTCACATGGCTTATTTTAAGAGGGGGAAAATGGCACCTTCAATTTCACAGTATCTGTAACAATCCTTACAGATTTTACAGGTCCTCTTGGTCCATTGCTCCAACCTTTTATTCCTAAACCAGCTTCTCACCCATATTTTTCAGCTTTCATTTAGAGGCTGCTTCCACCAGGAATCTGACCGCTGGTGTCCCTAATTTTTGATTTACTATTTCTCCAGGCTGCAATCCACCACCAGTTCCCAGCTCCCAGTGGTCAGTAAGGCAACCAGTATCCCCAGCCTGCCCCTGGTTGGGAAAAACATCCCACTTAAAGGATGGATTAAAAATTCACATATGAGCAGTGATGACAGAATTGGGAGAGTTCAGAGTCTCAACTTCTGATTTGTTTTTTTTTTTTTTTTCAATATATGATTTTAAAAGCAACAGCAACAAAAATAAAAGCAATCAAAGCAATAAAAGCACCTCCATTCTCAAAGATATTCAGAACTCAAGTGGACAAAGTCCTGTGCAACCTCATTTAATTAAGTCTGTATTTAGCATCAGGCTAGATTGTATAATATCCAGAGGTCCCCTCTGACCTTAATTATTCTATGAATCCATGATTAGTAGCTGTTAATAACACTGGCCTTGAAAATGAAGATTTGAAATATGCACAGGGAATGAGATGATTATTTATATACCTTTTTTGTGGAACTTGATCTTAAATTATTTACCAATATGTAAGCATGATGTTATTTAAATCAGGGGGCTAATATCTTTCCCCAAGGGAGAGAAGGAATATACCTCTGTTTTAGACACATGCTCAAAGGTAATGAAAATCAATGGATTTTGAAAATGTGCCTAATGTCAGGCATGTGTTGAGTATTTTCTGGAGTTGTAGGCTATGGTAGGGGAAGCAATATTAATAACAGAAAGTGGCAGTTCCTAGAGATTAGAAAGAGATTACATTCTCTCAGTACTTCACCTTGGGAAGTCTTTAACCATTCCTCAGAAAACAAGACCATTATAATGAAAAGTCTTCCCTTGGTGACCCTTGAAATCTTATTAGTAAATGGGATCTTTCCTTCCTCAGGGGTTTTATTGACTAACAGCAGAGGAGGGATTCCTGCAAGGTTCATGGAGGGAGCCAAACTCTTGTGTTGCTACTTGTCTTGTGGGCAACAGGGAAAAAACCCCATGCCTGTGGGTTTATTGTTCCATGTGTCACTTTATGCTCCTTCATTTCCAACGAGGTTCAAGAGATGTTCCCATAATAGTGAAAAATATTTCAGCATCCTACTTAGTAATTGAAAGAGAAAATTCACATCTACCATCGTTAAGCAATAATTATTTTGTTTTTCTAGGGAGGGTTAGTAAGATAAACACTTCACAGATAAAGTTCCAGGGCTTCAGGCCAAGTTATTTATTGACTTAGAAGGTAC
Organism: Campylorhamphus procurvoides; assembly: GCA_013396655.1. Taxonomy (NCBI): domain Eukaryota; kingdom Metazoa; phylum Chordata; class Aves; order Passeriformes; family Dendrocolaptidae; genus Campylorhamphus; species Campylorhamphus procurvoides. The sequence continues at coordinate 493,429 of WBMV01000952.1, read as the reverse complement.
TTATCTCTTAGTTCACTCCCATGTAAAAAATATAATGATGGTAATTATGTTAAAAAAACAGATTACTTTTTAAATTATTTAAAAGTGCTCTTTGAGAATTTAACAGGATGATAATTGCTCCAGCAGCTTTTATGACCTGTGGGGAAAAAAATTAGCCACAGGGAAAAGGAAGATACTAACCTGCTCTTTATATTTAATTTTTGCTTATTTATTTAATTATTCTTAGTATGGCATCTTCATTTCAAATACACCTGGCCTTTGGGGAAATAAACTTAATTCTGAGGATGGGAAAAGATTCAAACCCCTTGAAACTGACCATTATGCTAAAAATCTCAAAAGAGAGAGATATCAGGGAATTGTCGGAGTGAGTACTTAGATAAAACTCAGATACAGATAATACTTGTAGCTGAAAACCTCAGTACCTCATTGAAAGTCAGACATGATTTCTTCTTAATTTCAAAATAGAACAAAATGTCACAGTATAAAGATTTCTACAATGTTTTTATGCATAATGACAGTATTTCTTGTTCTGACTTTTGCTTAGCTGCTTCTTGTCATTAAAAGTGTAAAGTAAATCTTGTAACAGAGACCATTACGTTCTTTGAGCTTGCTTTCCTAAATCTAACACTCAAACATCGTGGGAAGGGTAAAACTAAATGTAATGCTTATCTTTTTATATATCCATAAAATAAAAAAGTAATCCTTATAGACATGTATAGATAGGGTAGAGATCAGAGGATCAAGCTGATAAAAATTTCCTCTAAGGGACTAGAAAGCCTATAAACTACCCTTTTCCCAGGACACCCTTCACATCTGCCCCTGGATTTTACAAATTCCACCTGTGCTTTTATTAAACATGTTCTAAAAGGAATTTAATCAGATTATCTCAGGTTGATGTGGATACTCAGCCCGAACTAAATTGTTTCAATTTGCTGAACATTATAAATAAATAAATAAAAATGCTGATCCTAAATGATGTTTGCTGTTCTGATTTGATTTCATTTCTGATCTGAAAAAATCAATTACCTCCACCGCCAAGTTATATCCCCCCTTCTCCTCTAACTTCATACTTAAGTTAATGGACTGTAGAGTCAGAAGAGACCACTGTGTTAATGTAATCTGACCGCCTGCATAGCACAGGCCATGGGAATTCCTTGCACTAATTCTTTCCTGTAGTAAAATACTTTATAAAACTAAGAATAAAAAGAAATACAAAAAAAAATCATCTAGTCTTAATTAATTTCCATTTGTTGTTTTAAGAAGCTCATTGCTACTGTGAGCAATTCAATCCAGCCAGGTCTGTGTACAAGTAAGTGTGAGAATTTAAAGTNCCTTAGCCTACTTTGACAACCAAACTAACAATGGAAATGGTAGTACTTATCTCCCGAATTCTCTCCTGAGTCTGAGAGTTTTAAACTTTTAGCTGTTATTTTACCATTTGTTTAGGCAGCAAATTTAAAGAACAGGTCTGCACCAGAAAATTCACTTTCAGAGATAACTAAAAGTGGAAGCACTGTAGCTGTCGGTTTATACATTATTTACAGCAAATTCAGCCCAGATATAGGTCTGCAGTGATGTAACTACATTGCTTACAGGACAGAAAGTGTCTCTGCATGGCACGACACTATACTACATAAATGTGTCATCTCATTTAGAGGGAACCCTGGCATCTCTGCATGGGATGCTGTTGTACCAGGTAGGCAGTTCTACACTGAGCAATTCAGGGCAAGAACTCTCTTTTCATTATATGCATGTATGTGTAACTGCCTTTCCCTGGGGTCTCGAGGTGTTGCTGTGCTAGAAATAAATTATAATAATGAATAAGTGACCTGGACACATACAGTCCAGGAATCTCTGATGTATGCAAATGGTGTTCAGTGCAAAGGGCTAACACTAAATCCAGATGATAAAGTTAACTTATAGTTCTGCCCTGTGCATTTTAAATTTTATGTGAGCTTGTTATGCAGAACATTTTGCCTCAATAGAAATTTAAAAAAAAAAAAGAAAAAAAAATGAAATGTGACATGATAGCATCCACCCATTTAGTATTAGCAAGGGCACAAGAAAATTCCTTAATGCTCCCAGTAAACTGTGACAGGGGAATACTCTGACTGTAAACCCCATTGACAGAAACAGAGAAAATTTTTCAATTCCAAATAGTCAGCCATATATATTTGCAAATCTATCCACTCATTAATTTTACAGCATGCCCAGCTCAGAGACTTTGGACAATAATTATGCAACAGCTGAGTATGTGTAAGGGCTGGGATAAATAGCCAGCACAGCTTCAGAGGGGCTTTAGTGGGGTTGTGTTACTGTAGGGCTGAAGTGTAGTAGGGAACATGGAGATACCAGGTGCATTATGTGGCCAAAGTCCTCTAAGTGCAATCTTTCTCCTTTCTTTTTGTTCTTGACACTGGGTTGAAACTTACAGCTCTTCAAAGCAGGTTTTATTGTTACAGTTCCAGTGATCTGGGCTTGAAGGAAATAATTGAATTTCGTGCAATTACCAGGGATGGTGGGTATCTTTCACCCAATTTTTATAAATTAAACCCCAGTAGTTTCTGATGTATGTACGGATGTTGAAAGTCCTATGATACTACTATAAGAGCCATGAACTTCTACTTCTTCAGTTGGACTCCTCTCTGTTTGTTTGTTTACTAAGAGAAAAAACCCAAACCAAATGGTGGGTGTCTGCTGGAGGTCCCCTTGACAGTCTTTTCACTAATAATTTGTTGTGAAGCTTGAATTTATTTATTATTTTTTTTTATTATTTTTATTTTTACAGGCCCAAATGTATGGCAAACCACTCAGACTTGTTTTTCCACGTCAAGCAAACATCCCAGTCAGACCTTTATCAAATAGAAAAAGTTGAGGCTGCTGTTATCTAAATATTGTTTGGGAGCATCTTCATGCCTTTTGACTTGAAGCATTTTCATAATGAAGTTAATAGAAGTGGTTCATCATTCCAGGACTTGTACTTGGCTTTTGGACCAAGTATCCCACTGTGATGTGAGAAATTATGTTGGCAAAAACCTTGTGTACACCAAAGAGCTGACTACATGCGTTTAGAAAACCACTGTAGGATGAAGAAGCTAAAAAGATGAAGCAGAAAAAAAGCTGCGTCCTTTGCCACACAATGGCCATTTGCTGGTCATGGATCACTGGCCAGAATGTATTTTGGAGTTGTTGGTCATAAATGCAATCTGTATCTGTGGCAGAAGGGTAGGAGAAACTATTTATATTACTTTCTGGATCATTGCCCGTCCTCTGAGTTAAAATTCACAATTTTGTCTTGGAATATCAGAGACACTTAAAATCCATGCATTTTTAACTAACTAGAAAGGGAGAAATTCCTAACTTGGCAACATTAAGATTTTGGAGCTTGAAAAAATGAATCTGTCCTTCTGATAAATCATAAGGTAAATTTTTGTTAATTGAACAGATTCAAAATGTTGTTTTCCCTGTTCTCAGTCTATCGTGATCACTTTAAACTGCATAGTTGTGTTTCTTCATATGAATATATATGTATTTTACATGAAATGCATATGGTTAAAACCAGCTTGAAATACTGACTGATGCTAGAGGTTTCTTTCATAATAAATACCGATGAAACATTCATCTTACAGTGATGATTTAAGCTCCTCAGTAGCTGAAGTAGGACTCAGATCTTTTAAAAACAATTCAGCCCTGGCTGTTTGCATTATTATCTGAAAACACATTATCCTTCACTTTACAAACTGTCTGTTCCTGCTCTACTGGAGAAATTCATTCTTCAGCCTGCAAATGTGATATTTGTGCCCTTTCACAAGAGAAGCTCCTCTATAGCAGATCTCATGGGAATCACTGAATGAAAGAGATAAGCCCAGTTCCTCTGTCACACTGTGAGTGGATCTCACTGTCTTCTGGTGAGACCCAGCATGATTCAGGGTGACCTCATTTTTCATTAGAAGAAAGATGTAAGAGGTTCCTGTGGTGAGAGAGTGAAGAATAATTACTCACATCCAAAGGACTGAGGGGATACCAAGCAGAAATGTAGGGTGTTATGAGGAAAGTGATAATTTCTGTGTCTCCTTAGCAAAACTTCCTCTTTTCTCTTTGTCAGCTTTATGCTGGAGGTTATCAAGATCTTCAATACTGCCTAACATCAAAAATTCCTTGTATTTTTTAATACATTATGCTGGGGTTTTGAAGACTTTCTGTAGCTGCTGTGGTGAATAAATGCAGCAAAACCAATCAGAAACCTTTGGAATGAGAAAGAAAGCATGTGAGCAGTTCCAGAGGACATCCAAAATTAATCAGCATTGGTGCCTCCTGGACAGAATTTTGGAGTCAGCAAACAGAGCAGGGTGCTGTCAGATGAAGGAGAGGTGTGAGGAGGGACAGAGAGATCCTGATGTGCACATTGCTCATCTGGCCTGGTATGAAGTCACCTTGACTCAGCAACCAACAAGAGGAATTTACTTAACTCCATCAGCCCTGGAAAACTCAATGTGATTGTGTGTGATGGGAGCCTCATGCACCTGCATCCAGCCTAAGAGGATGATGCAGTTCTCTCTGCCTTCCAACAACAGGACCAATCTGCCTCTTTTCCACCAGCAGTTCTGTGAGGTTACGTCTGTGCTTCAAATTAATTGAAAAAAGGAGATATGTGCATCCTTTTCAGTAGGGAATTCCTATGCTGCTTGTGATAAATATCATATTTGGATGACTTCTTTTCTAGAACATCCCAGTCCTCAATGCCACAACAGATTCTGGTCTGTGTTGGAGAGACGTGTCAAGACCTGACTGCAGAGGCTCTTGATACAAGGCTCAGCCTAGGGAAAAGAGGCAAATTTCTCTGTGTCAGCTGCCTGCAGAACCATGGGGCATGGGAAACATGAGGGACATGATGTGGGATCCAGCTCAGGTGTTCAGTCCTAAATCATGACTGTTGCACTAGGAAACTAGGATTATTTCAGCCCAGGAATCAGGCCTTATTACCACCTAGATCCTTGTTGTAAAGGTATTACAGCTGAAGATGAGACAATACAGGGATTTAGCAGCAGGCACTTAGCTAACAGTGAAATAATTGTGATCAGTGCGATAAGTACTGCTGAAATAACTCCTACTTTCCCACCCCTTTCAGAGATAAAGACCTCGTGATAAGAAGGCAGCTAGGAAAACTAAATTTATTTTGCTGGCTAGAAATACCTGTAATTTATTCCTGAAAAGTATAGAGATCATGCTGATATTATAGCAAAAAGTGAGGAGGGGAGAAAGCCTGCTAAGTTCCCTGCACATTTTATACGTCCTCCTACGGCATCCCTGCAGGGGCTGAAATTACAGCCTTGGTGTACAAGGTGTACAGGAGCAGTTTGAAAATTGACTTTGCTTGAGCCATATTTCCGCTTCCCATGGCAAAGTGAAGGGCTTTACTATTTTAAAGTATTTTTAATCATTTCAGTCTCCTGTCTTATAATATCTCATGCCATTTATACAAGAAAATAACCCCAATGTTTTCTCTGTTAGCAACCTGCACACCCTCCCTGCCCTCATCTTCAGACATTCTTGTTCTAAGAAGGCCTTCCTGGACAGATCCATGAATCCTCCACCAAGAAATCAATCAATCAAGATGTGAGAAGAGGGGTGGTTTTGTTTCAAGAGCTGCTGATGTTAATAGCATATGGATAAAACATACTTTCAGGATCAATAATCTCTGCTTACATTGAATAATGCAGTTTCGCGTAGAGCCCTTGTCACTAATTCTGACAGATATGTTTTCTTATCTGGAGCAATAAGTCTGAGCTGGTAATTATGCAAAGTTGAGCTGCTAATGCAGGTATAATCATGGAATCACAGAATGATTTGGGCTGGAAAAGACTTTAAAGATCATCCAGTCCCAATCCTCCTGCCATGGGCAGGGTCACCTTTCCACCAGACCGGGTTGTTCCAAGCCGTTGTCCAGCCTGGTGTTGGACAGTTCCAGGGATGGGGCAGCCACAGCTTCACAGCACCCACAGTGTATGGTGGTATCTGTTTGGGGTTCACTTAAGTACATGTCTGCTGCATCCTTAGTACAGGTGAGTGGGGAAGAAGGTTTTGTATGTTTTTAACTTTACAAAAGAACATTTTATATATATACATATATATCAAATAGTAAAACATATTTGAACAAGTGTCACCTTTAAAGCTGCTTTTTCAGACCATAAATTATTGTCCAAGCATCCTTGCTGAGTCCCAGGGCCAACAGAATTCTTAGGAAGGGGATGATGGAAGAAAATGGGGGCTTGAGCAACCTGGGTGACATCTGTGCCCATGGCACAGGTGTCAGAAATAGATGACAAATTTGAGGCCCTTTCCAATTTTATGATAAAAGTCCTGTTTAAGGTTGCTCTCTGCTGCATATACATAAACACAACGAATTTCCATTTGCTAAAAAGGTTTTTTTGCGAACGGAAAAAAAGGGGGAACCTCACATCTAAGGGAAGTGGCAGGAAACATAAATAAAATATGGTATTTGACAACTGAAATAGAGAGATCCCTGAAATGCCCATCAATAAGAGTGGGAGTGGGATGGCTGCCTCTGGACAGAGACACAAAGGATGCCTTCGGGCACTGCTCAGCCTCTGCTTCGGCCCAGCGGGCTGCTGTAAGGCAGTTTGGGCAGCAAAATTATCAGAGCAGCTGCGATTTGCCTTGCAGCAAAGATCATCATGGAAATTTCCACGCGTGCCGGAGCGGAGCCAGCAGGTGGCACTGCGAAGTAACCCAAGACGAGAGATCCTGCATCCCAGCAGCATCAGCTGTCTGCGCCTTGCGGGCTGAAGCTGCTGTCAGACCACAGACTTTTTTATTATTGTCATTCTCTCCCCTCCCCATACCCTTCTACCCCCTCCCAGCCCCGAGATGAACAGTGCAGTAATCAGCATGAGTGGAAAGGAAAAGCAAGAATGCCTGAAAATGTTGGTAATCCTTAGAAAGCGCCCTCTCCCTCTCCCTCTCCCTCTCCCTCTCCC
>WBMV01000952.1:410185-486407 GCA_013396655.1 Campylorhamphus procurvoides | reverse complement strand
TCTCCCTCTCCCTCTCCCTCAACATCCCCTGTTTCTCTGTCTGGTTTGAGAATGTGAGTCCTAAATTTCACCTTCTGTGCTGGACGCTGACAACCACATTTCTCTTCAAGAGTCAAGTCCTAGTGCTGAAGCCTGAGCCCTGGCACTGGTCTGTTGCATGACTTCCTGCTGTTCATTTTCCTCTGTACCCTTGGGAAAAGTTTTTCTGTTTCATCTGCCCAAAGGAGAGGCAGTCTCTCACATGCCATGCAGCACAGCATAGTGCCATGAAGGTCTGGTCTTATCTTACCTGGAGATATCATCCATTTCATAGTAATTGATCTCCAGGTTCATCATCAACTTCCCTTCTATGTACAGACTCTTATTTATTATGAGATGTGGCAGACAGAATTAAGACTGCAAATGGATTACTTTTTGCATAGAAATCATGTAACATGCTTTAAATTTTTATTTTTTACTACTTTTTTCATTATCATGTACACAAATAAATTCATCATCTTTCTAAATGGGGTTTAAATATAGTGCCTTTGCCTTTTGTCTCTAGGCAAAACAAAAGCCCTGTCATCGTATAATGAGATTTACATTTGCAGAGTTGTTCAGAGCTGCAGCTCACCAGCACAGCACGCCATCAGAGAGTAACCCTGGTCTGGAGCAGTGCTTCCATTCTGGAAGTGTTCGAGGCCATGCTCAAGTGTTCGGGATTTCAGCAACCTGGTCTAGTGGACAGTGCCCCTGCTCATGCAGGGGGTCTGAAACTATGTGGTCTTTAACCCTGATTCCCACTTGCAGAACAATGGCCTGTCTGAATTCCATCTGAGATCCCCACATTGCCTCAACACTGAAACATTGCTGGAGTTTGATGGGCTTCAAAGCCATCAAGGTTGTTTTGGCCCCAGAAATGCCATGTGACAGACCGCAATGACTTGAGGGTCCCAGAACCTCTGGTACAACGATATGTTTCCATCCCCTGATAAATAATGAAAGTCTTAGAGACTCATTCATGTTAAACATTGCATATGGAGAAAGGGAGGTATTAACCTTGATTTCCCAAGACTGCTCATTCAGTGCTTATGAGCAATACACAGAAAGGGGCTTTCTAGACAAAGAATAGCACTTGTTTGTAGTGCTGTGGGAAACCAGGACCACTAGCATGAGTCTTGTCCTATATCAAACTACGTTTATGGGAGTGATTCATGGATGTAATTATCCTAGTTTTATGCATTTGCTAACTCGATAGAGGAGCCAGCCCAGGACTGAATGGGAAAAGTCAAACTGGCAGCATCCCTGAGCAAGTGGTAAATCAGTGAAATGAACCACCAGCTCTTTGTTATGGTGGAAGATCTTGAGGGTAATGAAAAAAATCCCTGTTTCTCTAAAGAAACTCCCAGGCTGCATTTATGCAGCCTCATTCTTCTTTGATATTTTGTGGCATTTCTAGAGGTCTTGCTCTAGTTAATGTGTTTAAACACACACATTTTCAAGGTTAGTTTGACATTAGCACATTCACTGCTCAGGGCACACACCAGTCTGAGACCCTCCTTCAGCTCAGCCTGCCTGGTGTCTCGATGTGTTGAACAGTTCCGTCGTATAATCTCCCAGTGGTCTGAGCTATGAAGAGTGTTGTTGATAACAGAGCAGCATTTGCACTTTCACTGCGGAACCTGAAATCCTCAGGCTGCCACGTGCCAAAGTGTGTGGTCTGAAAGGCACGTCAATCAACGTCCTCCTGACAACTACAGCAGAGTTAGGGAGAGGTTTTCATCTCCTGGACACCTGACACACATTCCCATGTCTGTTAGTTTAGCTTACTTCATCCATGGTTTTCTGTAATGTTATTAAAAAAAAAAAAAAGTTGATTATGTTTAAAACATGCAAGCATCTTTACTCCTTTACAATCCTGGCTGGTTTAAATGCCTCAGTGTGAGTGAAGGCAATTTTATGGGAGTTCTGTCCTTTGTCTCTGTTGATAAACTCAGTGGGATCTTACAGGAATCATTTATTTTGATATTTAATACAGACAGCCTCACTTTCTGCCTGGTATAATTTCACAGTCGGGGAAATCAAGCTCTAATAAGATTAAAGACTTCTTTTTTTTGTCCCCCCAAAAGGACAGGAATGAGTTAATAATACTAGAAAGAATGGAACAGACAATAAAACCCTTGACTCTTTATTTCCTGCTGTACCCAATTAGCAATTACAGTAGGAGTGGCTGTAATTAGGGAAACTGGTGGCTTTGCACAAACAAGTTATTTTCATTCAGTATTGAAAATAGTGCCTAGCAGAAGTTCAGTATCTATATGACTTCCCAGCACTGTCTGAATGCGGGTAGGAAAATAGTAATTTAGATATACATATGCACACGCATACGCTTGCCAGTACTCTGTTTTAATGGAACATTAAGCTAATGCCACATTAAGTTACAATGCACTTCTTCTTATGGAAGTAAGAGCAGCATCTATATAAATATCAGATAGATGTATTATGATCTGAACAATTGCAATAAATAGCAGATGGCTATGCAGTAATGGGACACTAAAAAATATTTATCACATCTTCTGAGTGTGCCGCTGGACCTATTTGTTGTCAGGGCTAATGGCCAAGTTTGATGTGTGCCCTTTGAAAGAGTGCCTTGCCAAATTGCAAACGCAGTCACACAGAGTGGTGAAAGTTGGGCGGGACCACAGTGGGTTGCCTGGTCCAACCTCCCGGTCAAAACAGGGGCATCCCAGAGCAGTTGGCATGGAATTGTGTCCAGAAAATTCTCAAATATCTTCAGTGAGGGAGACTCTGCAGCCTCTCTGAGTAATCTGTTCCTGTGCATGGTCACAGGCACAGTAAAGCAGTTCTTCCTCATATTGAGGTGGAATTCCTTGTGCATCAGTTTCTGCTTGTTATCTCTTGACCTATTTCTCAGCATCACCAAACAGAGCCTGTGTCCATCCTTTGATACCTTCTCTCAGATAATTATATACACTGATGAAGTCCCCTTTCATTTATCTCTCTTTGATGCTGAACAGGCCCAGTTCTCATCTGTGTGAGATCATGAATCACACTCATAGAACGGTTTGGGTTGAAAGGGACCCTACAGATCGTTTCCATGCCCTGCCATGGGCATGGACACCTTTCACTACAGCAGGTTGCTCAGAGCCTCATCCATCTCAGCCTTAAAAACCACTCAGGTTTAAGCAAAAATTACCTGGTCCTAGAATAAACACTTGGGTTCCCAAATCTCAGATTGCTCTGAGTCTAAAACAACATCAGTAGGGAAAAAGATATGGCCTTTGTGTCTGTTCAGCAAGACTGTGGATGAATTGCTGAATAATAGCTCAGAAATCCTTTAGGCCTCTTTTTTTTATCTCTGTCCTGCTTGGCCACATTTTCCATAAAGTTCTCCTGGAGAATGACTTTCCATATATAAAACTGTCTTTCTCAGATCTGGCAACTCTTCCCTCTGTGTCTGCACTTTTCTGAACTCACAGATATGTCTGTATAGGAGAGTCTGATTTATATTCCAAACTCAGACTGCTAAAGAAAAATGTGAGGCTCAAATTGAACCCACATACAGAAGCTGTTTATTAGAGTTTGAAATTCCAAGACTTCTTTCTTATATTCTTGTTTTCAGTCCTGAATAACAATGACATGTCAGTTTCTCTTCTCCTTCTCCATTAACATTTTTTTTCATTGTTTAGCTCCCTTTTTTATCCTCACCTTCCATTTGTCTTTTTCCCATTTTTATTTCATCCCATGACCCATTTGACTCCCTTATTCACTTTATCATCCTTGTACATGTTATCAACAGGGCTTATGGACTTCTAACTCTTTGGTGACCTGTGTCATTTTAGTTTTTCTTTACCAGGGACCTGGAGGCTCATGCATTCCATGGGCAAACATGTTCCTGCTCTGTGATCTCCCACAGATGAAGCCTGACAGCATCATCCTCAGCCTAGGAACCTTCAGCTGAGGTAATTTCGTGGGTCCCCATTTTAGTCCACTGTGCATGAGGCAAGTTAGTGGCCTTTACACTATGTGAAGTTAGTCTGAAGCTTTGCTGAATTTGCCTATTTGTAACTGTATACAAGTACTGAATACAAGAATTTTTTTCTAAGGATAGAGAAACAGATATATACATCAGAGAAACCCATCCATTAATCTCTATTATTTGTGTTCTGTGTAGTAAGAGAGAAAAAATACGTAAGATTGGTTCAGGTCATGTCAGTTGCTGCCCACTCTAAAGGGCACCTACCTCTGACCTCCTCACTTCTCAGCCCACTTAAGTCTCAGATTCTGTTCATAATACCAAGTTCCCAAACACATATGCAGGAAAAGGAACCTGCTCTGAAATTGTTGCTAAAATGATCTCTCTTAAAGAGATTTCAGCCTTGTAAAGCAAATCTCAGTTCTACATGAAAGTAAGGAAAAAAGAGTGATCTTACTGGAAGGTCTTTTATGGAAAGATTTATTGATGGCAAATAGCTTCCCTGGTTCACATTTCAGCTGAGTTTTTTGTTTTGTGTGGCTCTGGTCAAAATCTAAAGCTTGTCATATAAATAGGGAATGGAGACAAAACTGTCTCATGGGAAGATCAAGAGAAACCGAACTTCTACTACTGTTCCAAGACTCACGTTTCGTGTGATACAGGGGAACTTGTTTTTGCCATCTAAGCAGTGTTATCCACAACAGAATCATGGAGTCATACAATAATTTGTGCTGGAAGGGAATATAGAGACCACAGAGTTCCATGGATAGGGCCATCCCCTAGACCAGGTTTCTCCAAGCCCTTCAAGCCCCATCAACCTGGCCTTGAACATTCCCAGGGACTGGGCAACCCCAGCTTCTCTGGGCAACCTATGCCCGGGCCTCACTACCCTCACAGTGAAGAATTTCTTCCTAATATGCAATGCAACCCTGCCCTCTGTCAGTTTGAAGCCCTTCCCTCTTGTCCTATCACTCCATATCCTTATCCAAAGTTCCACTCCAACTCTTCTGGAGCCCCTTTCGGTGCTGGAAGGTGCCCTGAGTTCTCCCCAGAGCCTTCTCTTCTCCAGGATGAACAACCTCAACTCTCCAAGTCTGTTTCCATGGCAGAGGTGCTTTAGCCCTCTGAGCATCTTCGTGGCCTCCTCTGTATTATATCTATCAGCTCTACATCCTTCTTATATTGGGTGTCCCAGAGCTGGATGAAGTACTGTAAAGAGGATTCTCACAAGAATAGAACAGAGAGGAAGAATCACCTCCCTTGACCTGCTGGTCATATTGACAAAGAGATTTTCACATCATAGGAAGTCATTTGATACTTGTTCAAGAAAACAGGTTTGTTGAGTTTTGGACACTTTTGGAATGCAGAACCTCCCTGGAAAGAAGTATTAGCTACTTAATGAGGAGTAGTGGAAACTGAGGAAAGGGTTAAAGATGGCTGTTTCTATTTAGCAGAATGGCCAGCACCCCAACACCAGTGTGTGTGCGGAGCAGCCATAGCAGCCCAGAGTGATTCACCAATTAGTTACTGCTCACATTTCCCTTGTTTCATAAATCACAGTCATATAAGACCTCATCCCAGATTACCAGAAGAATGTGGGTAAAATATTTTATTGAAGGGGGAAGAATGGAAGTGGAGAAAAAAAAAAAAGAGAAAAAAATAATCCCCATACTTATATCTTGCTCCTTTTCTGATGTACACAAAAAAAGGAAGCAAGTTATTCTCAACACACAGAAGTTGAATAATTACCTCTGTTCCTTAAGGCAGTGTTATCATATTCGATGTATTTTTTCATTAAGCATATCAGACAGAGATCAATGAATGTAGAAGAGTTCTCTCTTCCCTGTAGCAGTGAATGCTAATGGTGCTGAATTGCCGTGATACCACACACCTCTCAGAAATAAATGCTGTGCACTCCATTAGAAACCTAAGAGCCTTTGCTGCATCCAAAAGAAAGCTCCATTTTGAGAACTGATGAATGGAAAGCTACAAATCCACCATTAGTGTAAGAAAAGATCTTTTTTCCTTCTCTGAGCCCCCAGCTAATGCTGTTTAGGCAGGAGATGGGAGGACGACACACTGTCAATCTCTTCTCTTGAAGGTTGTTTAAAATACAAATGTTTGTACACACAGAGACTCATTGTAATTATAACTGTAAATGTTGAAAAATTAGTTTTGCACTTGTGAGAGTCAGCAGACTCAGAGGAGGCAAGCAATTTTGTGACTCATTTTTCACCAAGTGTCACCACCACACATGCTGGTTGTACCTACCAGCATGTAGTGTACCTACCAGCATGTAGATTGTGGTGTAAACATGGAATCATTCCACTAAAGCCTTTTTCTGACACTTTTTCAATGCCTGAAACAGTCTGGAGCTTCCATAAGCCAACATGGAACAAAAACCTACAGTTCAGGGCCAAGAGGGAAAAGATAAGTTTTGTTCATGCCTTGTTTCCCATTTCACCAACAACATCTCAGAATTAACTTGGAGCTAGCAAAACTTTAATAGAAAGAAAATCAATCAAATTTACTTCGTCAAGTCTCATCAGTAGAATTTATTATAGAAATACAGACTGTACCATCAAGATGCATTTGCAACATTTACTCAAGTCAAAATAGAAGAAATGGGTATTTCTGTAGTATAGTTCATCTGAGCTTTGTGTCTACATGTCTCTATGTGAAGCCCAACCAGTGAAGTTTAATAACACAAGTGTCTCTGAAAGAGCACAAACTTATGTATGTGTGTGTGTATGTTCTAACTGACCAGTTGAAAAATAACCTTCTGCTGCTGGAAACATTAACTCAAAATTCATAAAGATAAAATAGATGCTTGTTTTAATTCATTTATGTCATTAAATGTGGTGATTTATACTTCTGCTGTGAAAAGTCACAAGAATTAAAACATGAAAAAAATGTATCTTTCCAGTAGCATTGCTCACAGGGCTTATGTTAACAGCAAGATTAAGAAATCATGGATCCACTGACTTCAATAGAGCAATTATAGTTTCTGTAAACAGTGGGTGTCCTGGGGTTTATTGAACAAATATCATATAAAAAAAAAGATGAGATGAAACTTTATTGTTTGACACAAAATATTCTCAAGAGACTTCACTGAAATGCTTCACAGTAATTTAGGGAAAGAAGGAAGGATTGAACAAAAGTAGTTTGACCATGAAAAATAAGCTGTCTTGCTGCAGCATCTTGGTGCTGGTAACCATTCTTGATGTATGAAGTAACCTTGGGATTATTCAGCCATCATGTTTAAATAACTGGGTTATGTAGTTTGCCATTATCTTTGTTGTTAGATTGTGAACAAATGATGCTATTTCCTGGTTTGTCAAATTTAACTTTGCATTTGCTTTGTCTCAGAGGTCCCTGGTGGAAACACAACATGGCTTATGCTTCATTTGTAAAGCAGATAGGTTTGGATAAACAGTCACAAGTTAAAAGTAAACTGATGTGGAAGTTGGTGAACGCATTTTGCCCTACTTAAGTTACATTTAACCTCTATCTTCAAGACTTCAGTGGCCTGCAGACACTCTACTTTTTATGGTCTGGAGAAACCCATATATTTGTGCATATTTTTCCTAGCTGGACTATATCTATGCATATGTCTCTTTTATGACACAGTGTGCCTATTCTGCCTTTGTGTTTTCTACCATTGTCACTTTATTACCATACACACAGAACCTGGTTCAGTATGAACTAACAGGCTCCAGCTGTTCCTTGCTATTTTTATTTTGCATTGGCTTTGCCCTGTCGTCTTGATACAGTTGTGTAAGTACATTTGGTATCTTTCATAGCAAATAATACTTCTCATTCTAATTGAAGGCAGCTTGACTAAATGTGGTCAGGAATATGAAACCCAAGGAGACCAAAAGAGGCTTTGAAGCCCCCCAAAAATCATGCTGAACACTGAAAAGAACAATTTTACCAGCATTGAAGGCACTCGATTGAACAGAAAGATTTGGGCTTTTGAAACAATGGCCAATATGTATGTGAATTAGACATCTGGAGAGATTATAAAAAAAGAAACTCATTTAGAGAGAAATTAAAACCCTATAGAAAGTGTGCTAGTCATGAGGACAGAATGTAGTCTGTAACTCATGCTGAGGAAGGGATACATTAACACATTAATTTTAAGAGTCTCAATCTCGCTTTTATTTATATTTAAGCTTTTAATCCTCGAATAATTAGTCATTACTAGTATTTAATGACTGGTTTCCTAATTAGGTATCCCTAGATGGAAGTAAAGGCACTTAAACACTAGCAAACTGATCATTAACTACAGTAATGATCAAGTTCTTTGGGATTATTACTATTATAAACTATAATTAACAGTTTATAACAGCTATATTTTATTTTGTATTTTGTTTCCTCTAAAGAAAACATCCTGGAGTACTGCTGTGAGGCTGTGTTAGAATTCTCACTATTGGGAATGTGGTGAAAGCACCCATTTCCTCCAGTTACAGGGAGAAATATTTTCTTAAAATAGCTGTTATAGTATGTGGTTTGTTGTTAGATGCTGGTTGAAGAAGGAACCACTGGTGCAATCTAACAGTTGGGGAAAAAAAAATAGGCAAATGAAACCAGCTCAGAAGACGTGGAGTAAATGAAAGTCTAACTCTGTGTAAATTTGCAGTTAACCTTTTCAATGGGTCAAGTCCCAAACTCCATTCTTTTTTGCCCCATTTCCTATCGCAAATAGCTCCTCTTGCAGTTTGCCAGGGAGCAAGAGACTTGGCTTTCGGTGTTAAACCATCAGACCTCAGGAACAGAGCTGACTTGACTCTTTTTTCAGTAGTTGCAGTGAACTTGCACTGAACTTTTCTTTTATGGAGATGGGATAACAGTAAAGATAATTAGCTCAGTTACCAGCTAGCTAACTAATTTTTAGTTTTGAACCAAGATGGGTGCCTATTCTCTTACGAATTCTTCAATTAGAGTGTGCATTATCAGAAACATATGGCTAAATATTGTGTTCTACGTAGAAAATCAAAGTAGACACCTAAATCTGATCAGCTGAATGTCTGTATTTAATTTTATACCTTGACTTGATCTCCATTGATGATAATGACAGCTTAGATACCTAATTCATACACAGACAGCTCTTTGTAGTTGGTGTCTACTTCTTTAAGATGAAGGTATTTGAGGAATAAATCTATGGATGAGTGATCAATAACGTGTCACACTTTCTTATTCACTTACCTGACTGTATTCACAACTCTGCACCACAGGTACTATTTTTCAGTCTATCTTCCTGTTGTTACTTGAGTCAGTATATTCATGTGTAAATACCTTATGTTGTTGCAATTAGAATTCCTTAAGATCATCTAAAATATTTTGCCCCAAGCATTTGGGCTCTAAAGGTCTGTCAGCTCGTTAACTTATTTGCTTTCACATTTTCTCCAGCAAAATGCAATTGCTGTCAGACAGCCGGTATTTCTATTCCTCTCTTCTCATTTCGTGTTGCAGGTACTGTTCTCAGATTTTGCATCATAAACTAGACCTGAAAGAAAATTTGTTTTGTTGTCTGATTTTGCTTTGCTTTGTTTTGCTTTGGGAGGGTTTTTTGTATTTTTTTGTTTGATTGTTTTTTGGTTTTCCGCCCTTTATTTAAATTCTGATTTTATTGTTGAATTCAAGAGGAATTGCATCTGCTTTTCAGTTCCAAGGTGTAACCTACTTTAGTCAGCACAGACTCAGTCCCTCTGTGTTATCTGAAGATGTGGATTAAGCAATCTGGTCCTGCTCTGTAATTCACCTTTCCTATTCCTCATTCACCCCTCACATTTTCCTGAGTGCTTCTGCTACCTTGTAAAGGTTAACTCTAGGAGTTGTATAGATTTTTTTGAAGGTCCCTAGGCACTTCAGTTGTCCATTTTGACCACAGCTGTCTAGTTTACCTAGGACTTATCTTCTGCCAACTTGGAGGTCTAACCTTAACCTAAGTCAAACTATAATTCACTTGCTTTTTCCCCGACAGTCATGTCTAAGTGTAGTGGATTCTGGACTATGACAAATGTGCTCAGGCACTGTAGGAAACACTGAGCCACAAATTGTCTTGTCACAGAAATATAAAACCACCAGTTTTGCTCATTAACAGAAATCCTGAATGGAAAGGGGTAAAACAGAACAGACTGTGGGATATTTTACTGCTGTTTTCATTGCAAGAATTTTGCTTTACTTATTAGGTAATTTAGACAATATAGGAGGGACAGGCTAAAAAACAGAGTAGGGATAATGGGGAATTTTTTTGTAGTGAGTGGAGTAGAGAGGGACCAGAAACGGGGATGGGAGTGTAATTCAAGGGAGAATCTTAAGTATGTGTGTGTACAGGATAATTTTAAGGATGTACTCCGTGAGGTCACACTAATGATACAACCTGAATTTTGGTAGGACAACTGAATAGGTACATCTCTAGGAATCAGTCTTGGAGTAAGAAGATGCCAACAATGATCCATAAGGGATTGGCAGGTTCTGTGGGTTTCTCTGATATGAAAGAAGCTACTGTCGTTCTCCTCACATTTAATCCTCATTACATCAGACATGAATAGCACAATCCAGCCTAGTAGATCCACTGTCCTAAATCAAGGTTAAATGAAACAAAAGAGAAGGCTGAAAAGTTAAAACCAAAGCTAAGAAATTGCCTACCTTTTGTGCAACAATGGAAGTTGTGAAAAGCAGAAGGGAGTATTTGTGAAGAGAGTCCTAATTTTCCAGGAGCTAGTTATAAGGACAAGAGAAAAGAATGAGGGAACGTAGCAACCAGAAAAACATGGTTCAAGGAGTCAGTGTAGTCATACCCTGAAGCATACTGTGAACTTCAGGTTGCAGCTCCATTCATGCTTAAAGAATGGCTCAGCAATCACACATCAACCCACTGGGGAAATTAAATGATCCATTAGCAGGGTTTACAGTCAAAAATCGGTTAGTTAGTTTGGGGAAATATTCATGGCTAAAGAAAAGAAGAGGAGAAAACACAATTTTGGGTTTTAGGCTGGGATCTATCTCTGACCTCAGACCATCAGTTTGTGTCACACTGCTCAGCAGGTGGTGGTATAAGTCCTAGTAGAAGTTCCAAAAACAGTGCAGGGGAACCAGGAATGTACTTCAGAGAAGTTAACTCTGTCAGGAGGTCAGAATTGCCCAGCTACAGGTTTAACCTGAAACATCAGGACCAGAACTATAAACTCTGAGTCCCTCACCAGATTTAATAGATATATCAGCTTGTGCAGCATAAATCGGTGCAGCAGGTGACAGGGTGGCACACAGTGCAGCATCGCTGTCCTGCATGTCACAGAGTCCCAGACCAGCCGTGGAGCAGCAGCAGTGCTGGAAGCAAGTCAAGCCAACTCTTCTGTCCTTCCCCTTTAGCCACGCTGTTGTGCTCTGACTCATGGGGATAGCACAAACTCTATGGTGAAAAGCTAATTTTATCAGCTAAGAATGTGCCTAAATGTCCAAACACAGACTGCAAATACTGTTGCACTTAAAGTAGTATAGGTACATGAGCAGCTCACCTGTCACAGTGCAGCCACTGATTTTTGTGGGCATGCTTCAGATTGCTTACGAACCTGTTTAGAGGGTAGGAGAACAGAAACTGTATAAGAACACCATATTTTCCTCAAAGTCATAAGGCAGTCCAAGAATGTATTAATCAGGACAGCTTCTTAATCTAAATTTACTCAGAACTGGAGGTACCACACACAGATTGATAATGCCTTAGTCTAACACACATTTGCTGAAATAACTTTTCTCATTGGAAATGCAATATCTTAGAGGGAAAGCAGCCTCTTGGTCTTCTAGCTTTTCTACGATTACAAAGTAGTTTATCAAAATTCCCCAGGGAATCCTTATGCTTCTCATCATGTTAACAGGGAACACTAACATCATAACTCTCAGTTCACAACTGGTACATAAAGGATGTATACTTTTAAATGCGGCTTGTATATGTGAAGTGCAACTGTTTAAGTGATACAAATTGGCTGGCTCTGAGGTTTTATTAAAGACAACTTGATGCTTGACAATAGCCTTCCATTTACATAATTAAGACAGATATTACCACTGCAGTAGGCTCTCCAGCTTACTGTTATTTTTGTTGTCTTATGATATCAGTTTGAAAAGTCTAGAGCTTACATTTTTTTAAATCCCAGCCAACAGTCATGACCAAGTCTGTGATTGTTGTTTTTTTTTTATTTTACTTATTTTAAAGAATGTCATAGATCCTGCTGTGGTCTATGAAGTTCATGAACAGGAAGGCAGTTCTAAATTAGCAAGAAAATAATTTACAAGTTAAAAGTCCTACTTTTAACACTACAGTTTAAGGGAAAAAAGATAACTGAAAATTGGAGCACTATCCCATATGGAGCATCTTTTGTCCTTAAGTGAGTCGTTCCTTTTCAGTCCAAGTCAAAATAGACTAAACATCCTTATGAGCATCAAGACAGGTTAACAGCTTTACTGGGAAGGTCTTGCTTCTCTGCTGGCTTATAGTGGTGTGGAAGTAATCTGATCTCCTGCTACCTAAGGGTCAAACACTCAGTGACCACTGTTTTGTTTTTAGTAAACAGTTATCATATCTAAACCCACATCAGATTCAGCCATGAGAATTAAATATGTTTCTTGCAAGTGGCCTGGCTGATGAAAATGGTCACTAATAAGCTGCTGGTAAAGGATATGCTTTCTCTACTCAGATTGCATGTGCTTGCAAATAGTGTAGGTTGGAGTTTTTTGGTAGAAATTGTTAACAAAAGAGTTTGGGTTGCTGTGCAGTAGCAAGTTTTCACATCTAGGGTCTCTGTCCCCAAGAATGATCATTCAGAGTCTCACTTTAAAACTAGTTACGTAGGAGCTGAAAGTCACTCTGAAATGTACGAACAAAACCCTCCAGCTTTGCTTCCTGTACTCATTTGCTTTTCCGTTCTCACACTGCCCCAGGATGAAGAACTGCAGGACAGGAACTGTCAGTGGATCTTTCACTGTCAGCTGAAATATTTGGAGTGTGGTGTAAGTCTACATGCAGGAAGGCACTACAGCTTCCCACAGCATAGTGAACCCTGTATTTAACAGGGACACTTTTTCCACAAGAAACTGGGAGGGTTGTGGAGAACACCCCTTTGGCTGGCAGGATATTTCATTATGAAAGATAATCATTGAAAATCTTATTAAACTCTGAAATGTTTACAAGGTGATCTTGCTGTTGTAATTACATCTGTTCTCTAGGTAGAGGTGACTGTTTGGTATCAGGCTCCCCCAGGTTGTGTATGTTAGGCTGTCTTGCTAAAGGCTAATCAAAGACCCAGTGAGGATCAAGGGAGAATCAGCTTCAGAGGAAAGAGCAGTGCAACTTTGCCAGTGAGTGCCCAGTATCCCTCCTTTCTGAGGCCATCCAAAAAGCAGTGGGTAGACAATTCTCCCTGGTATGACTCAGCAAGAGGAGTCACAGAGGAAAGTCTTCCAGTGAATTGCAGAGAATCCAAACAAATTCACTGGGGACAGATAGGTCAACAGTTTTAAAATACAGATATATGCTAACTAGTACCAACTCAGGAAGCTGTTGGAGGGATGAGTCTCTGCTTATCCTATTATTCATTCTCCTAAGCACTTGCTGCGCTCCAAAAACCAACAGATGAGTTACCACTACAAAACTTAGACATTGAAACCGATTAGTGTGCATGTTTTTAATGGCTTAGAGAACATCTAATAACCTTTTAGTGTTGACTAGCATGTAAGACAGAAAGAAATGTGAGAACGCACTGTTAGGAGTATACTGGAGATGGCAAACAGTTCCAGACTGAAACAACTGCATTCAGCACTCTTTATGTGTACTTGGTTTCCAAGCTGGTTTTACAGTCACCAAATAGACCTAGGACTTCATTAAATGGCATTAATTTGGGCATGTAATGCAACTAGAAAACTCTTAGCATGTCAGAGATATCTACTTAAGGCAAGTAGCCCTATATAAGTCCTAGCTTTTCCGAAGGGCAAGAATGATACATCAAAATTTGCACTAGGAACCTTAGATTTAATAAACACTGAGTGCCCCAGTCCACACACGCTTGAACTGAAAATGGTTGAGCATCTACAGAGCACCCTTCACAGCAGAATAGATGACACCCAAACACACTTGGATTGTTTGGAGAAGAGGAGATTGAGGGGATACCTCTTCAGGATTCACAGCTTCCTCACATGGTGGAGAGGAGAGGCAGGCACTGACCTCTTCTCTCCGGTGACTGGGGACAGGACCTGAGGGAAGGCCTGAAGTTGTGTCAGGGGAGGCTCAGGTTGGATATCAGAAAAAGGTTCTTTCCCCAGAGCAGTGGTCACAGCACCAAGGCTGACAGAGCTCAAGGAGGTTCAGACAATGCTCTCAAGCACATAGTGGGATTCTTGGAGTTGTTCTGTGCAGAACCAGTCATTGATTGAACTCAATGATCCTTGTGGTCCCTTCAAACACAGCATATTTTATGATTCTGTGCTTTCTGCACCTGTTGTGACAGTGGGAAGAATTTTGCTGGCCAAACATCTACATTTTAAACATGTTAGTGTGGATATTAGTTTACCTTCCTCCAGCTGCTCCTTCAGAATAGGGCTGCTCCCTCATAGATCATGGGGCTTCTTTGCTGGTCAGGTGAATATATGGGATACTGAGAGTTTATCTGAGTGACACCAAGGTGTTGTGTGCTGGCAACAATGAGGGCTATGACCCTGATCTCCATGTAATTTGGGGTAGACATTTAGAGGAAGGTCTATCAATCTGGAATTGAATCCCATACAAATTGCCATTCTACCAAGTCAATGCATGACGTCTTGTTCAAGCAGTCAACAGCAACAACAGCAAGAGACATATGTGTGTGTGTGTGTGTGTACATAACATCAAATATAAAGCCTTGCATCTTTGGCTAAATAATTGCAAGTTATCAGGATCTCCAAGTTCAGTCAGTTCACTGAAGGTTTTCTTAAAATTCATGCAACTTTTCTGGTTATGTCAGCTGCTGTGTGCTTCTGTTTTCCCCTTCAGGGAGCATTCTGTTTGAATTTGAAGGAATACTAGAAAGAAAATGGAGGCACAGAGGGTATAATAAGTACAACAGGAGCCCATATTGCAGGGATTTGGTGTTAACTTGGGAAAATAGATATAGAAATGTCAGTGTAGCTGCCCTAATAAAACAAAACCATATGTGCTCAAAAATTTTATGTGTGTTGTGTTTTTTGGGTTTTGTTTGTTTGTTTTTTTTTGTTGAATTTTTCTTTTTTGCTTGTTGATGGATTGCTTTTGGTTGGTTGGTTGGTTTGGTTGGTTTGGTTTCATTTTGGGGTGGTCTTTTTCTTATCTTAGTTTCTGGGGGTTTTTCCCTCTTGGTTTCAGTGTATAGTCAGGTCACACTTGGTTTTTCCTGCCTTGACATTTCGAGATCACAGGAATCTGCGATTCAGAGCAAAACCCAGAACCATGAGCTGCCGTGTACCAAATCTCAGAAATCCTTTGCACTATCATAGAATCATAGTGTGGCCTTGGATGGAAGGGATCTCAAAGATCACCTAGTTCCAACCCTCTGCCATGGGCAGGGACACCTTCCACTAGCCCATGTTTCTCCAAGCCCCGTCCAACCTGGTCATGGACACTTCCAGGGATGGGGCAGCCACAGCTTCTCTGGGCAACCTGTGACAGGGCCTGCCCACCCTCACAGTAACAGTTTCTTCTTAATATTTAATCTAAACATACTCTCAGTTTGAAGCCATTCTGTCTCATCCTGTCATTACATGCTCTGGTAAAAAGTCCCTCTCCATCTTTGCTGTTATGCTTGCATAATAGGAGAGATAATTAGGCTCCCTCTTATGTTTGCAAAAACATTGAAGCCCGACCTTATTTTTGTTATTTAGATTTATTTCTCTCATTAACAAAATTTGAACCAATGAATTTATTTAAAGCTTTTCTGTAAGGATTGAAAAAGTTTACTGAATTATTTTAAGGTTTTAGTTTTGTTTGTTTATTTGTTTGTTTGTTTTATTTTGAGGTACATTATTCCTTGTTTCCATACTACATCATATGGTATAGTTCGATCTTGTATCCCCATTATTCAGAAAACAAACAATTTCACACTTAAAGCCTTTAGTAAATGAGTTTTACAGAAGATGAAAAAGAAGACTGGGAGAAATCTAATAAATCCTTTGGATGATGTGAGCATTTCCCTGAATTCTTTATCATCATTAGCTATTAGAGGCATGTTCACAGTACCCTTTTGATCTATCACTAAAGTCTAAATTACATTCTCTCTGGCTTTGTCCATTTACACCACCTGCAAATCAAAGCAATTCTCGGACTTCCCAGTGTCTGGAGTCACTTAGATTTGGCCTTTGGCCTTATAAATCTTCATGAGGGTCATTTCTTGGTACAATACTTAGTGTATTTTAGGCCATAATCAACCTTTTAAATCATATAAAAATCAACTGATGCATTGGAACTTATAGTCTTATCTAAGAAAGTGGAAATTTACAGCATGAAATTCTAGACACCTCCTTTTTGTGCTTGTGTTAGGTGTCTGGTAGCCACAGGTTTCACAGATAAATGATCTGCAGCAGAAGTCTAGTTTAAGGTCTCCACATTGTACTGTGAATTCTTTCTCTTTATTGAATACGTATGAATGCTGTGGAGAGCAGTCTCCCGACAAATACATCTAAGGAAAATTTTAAAAGTTAAGCAGAGTGAGTAGATTTGTTTGTTTGGTTGGGTTTTTGTTGTTTTTTTTTCCCTCCATCCAATATGAATTCCAGCTACAACTCACTTTTACAGAGGAATTTAACTCTTTGGGAATGTGCTTAATCACCTGTCCTTTACTGAAATATAATTTCTTACAAAGAGGAGGTATATGGGTATTCCTTTCATAGTTTTCATCCAGTTTTCCCCTTAGTGAATCCATACTGACTCCTCCTGATGACATCTTTTTCTTCTGTATGCTTGGTGATGTCGTCCAGAATGATCTGTTCCATCACTTTTCCAGGAATGGAGGGAAAGCCAACTGACCGGTAGTTTCCCAGATCACCTTTATTACCCATTTTGAAGATGAAAGTAACTTTGACCTTCTTCCATTTGTTAGGAATATTTCAGTCAATGTGATGTTATGGGATTAAAAAAAAAAAAGAGAGGAAGGAAAAGAAACAAATAGAAAGAAAAATAAAAAAAAGAAATAGGGAAAGAAGAAAATAGAAAAAGAAGAAAAAGAAAAATAAGAAGAATAAAAAGAAAAAAGATAAAATAATTAGAAAAAAGAAAGGAAAAGAAAAAAGAAGAAAAGGAGAAAAAGAAAAAATATAAAAAGATAGAAAAAAGAGAAGGAAAAAGAGAAACATAAAAAGATAAAGGAAAAAAGAACAAAGGAAAAGAAAAAAGAAAAAAAAGAAAAACAAACAAACAAACAAACAACTCACTCTCGGTATTTCTTTTGTCCTTACTCAAAATGGTTATATAAGTATGTTTGAAATGTTGTTTGGTTTCATTTTGCACTTTTAGGCATTTTACTTAGACAATTAAAAAAAAATCCAACAAAAAACCCCCCAAAATCCAAAACATAATAAAATATTTATTCAACTAATTTTAATTTCTCATCTGTAAATAAGCATGAAATTGTTTTAAAGACACTACAGTAATAACTAAGAAGTTTGACTAAACGGAGTTTTAACTGGTTTCCAGAAACAAAATGTAAGCACTATGTCATCAAGTATGGAAAAATAAAACTTCAAGATCTGCCAAACCTGTTTAACATACATTATGCATTTAGTATTATGGAAGCAATTGAGCAAGCAAGGGACACAGAGAGCAATCAATATTTTTCACCGCTGAATAACCACAAATCATTTCATAAAAAAAATTGTATTCCATTTTATGAAATGGTGGCAGTTCAAGCCATTAGTTGCTCAAGACTTTTGTTTAACTAGAAACTCTCTGGCCTCTGAAGAAAAAGTCAGCTTAAGGAGTACATTGCAGATGGAGTAGTAGAAATTCTCAGCGTTCATATTTTAAATGTTATGAGGGCTGAAGACGGGAGCCATGAGTGCAAAACAAGTCCTTACCTTGCTAAGGACTTTCTAAAAGCCCTATGGAAACCACCAATGAGGCTGGAATGCTCCCTGCAGGTCTATGTTATGCACCCCTAAGATGTGGGGCACATTTTTGCACCCACTTTATGTATACCTGAATAAGATACTATTTTCCTAATTCAAAAGGTCAGCTTTTGGTAGAGAGATTTCCAAAAGTCTTCAGTAGACATTTTCCTCTTCCCTTTTGTTGATCAGGGGAACACAACCCTTGATTTATGGATTATTTAAATAAATGCCAAAAAATTAAATACAGCATAGATAATTAAATCCATTGAGAATGCAAAAATATAAATATATGGATACATTTGTGAATATGTGAAAGTAATTAGGGACGGTGAATGAGAAAATGAAAATGTGTTTGTCTCAGGCAGGTGATGTGACTTTGTCCATCTGAAAGCTCTCTAGTGGCAGAAATGTGGCTGCAGTTTTGTTGAACCAGCTCTCCTTCAAGGCAGTCATCCAAGAGGGCTGGTCCTGATGCCTTGGTGACACAGTGCTTACTTTTAGCACTGAATCCAATCAACTGAATGTTTTCTCCACAGATGCACGAAGGTAAGCATCTCTGAGATGATTGTGGTACAGAAGCCAGTCATGAGCTTGAGCAAAAATATGATGACTCTTAAATGACTGCATGCACAGCTTTTAGGTTGGAGCTTGTTCACATCTGAATGGTTCAGAGACACAATAAAATAACTGGTTACAGTCAGGGCAGTCTGTGTAGACATACCTACCTACTTACCTAGTGATATGCCTGTACCTGTTGAGATAACTCATGCAATAAACTGGACTACGATTTCAGATCCATATAAGTCCAATGACTGCACAGTTAATGACAGGCTAGTTTTGTGAAAATTCTCTTGTATACCTGTAATTTGATATAAAATTTGACACAAAATTGAATGTCCAACTAGAGAGGTGAAGGGTCTTGAGCTTAAGTTGTATGAGAAGAAGCTGAGTGATCTACGGTAGCTCGTCCTGGAATAAAGGAGGCTCAGGTGGGCCCTTCTTACTCTCTGTAACTCCCGGACATGATGGGGAAGCTGGCAGGGGATTGATTTCTGCTCCCAGGGAACAACGAACAGGATGAGAGGCAATGACCTCCAGATGTGCCAGGGGAGGTTTAACCTGGATATTAGGAAGAATTTCTCCATGGAAGGGGTGGCTAAATGTCAGAGTGGACTGTTCAGGGAAGCAGTGGACTCTTCATCTCTGGAGACGAGGAATGACTGGACATGATAATGCTGTGATCTCATTGACAAGGTGGTCATTGCTCAAAGGCTGGACTTGGTGATATAAGAGGTCTTTTTGAATCTAGATGATTTTGTGAGTCTGTGGCTGCGGGCAGGGGGGAAATTCAATGAAAAAAAATGGATATTTGAAAAAGAAAAAAAACATAACTGGAAATCCCTGTAGTAGGGATAGGAGGTCTCTGCAAGAGATGCAATCAATGAGACAGTCAAGCTACAGTATTCAAAAAATCACACAGAAAATCTTCCTCTATCATAGACCTAAGGGTCTTTTTTTTTTTTTTATACTTTGTTTAAGTTTCGATTTTCATTTTCCACTTGTATTGGGTTTTGGTTTTCTTTTTCCACTTGCATTTTTAAAATTTTCTGCTTAGAAACAGAGAAACCCACCAGCAGTGATCCTGGACCAGTACAGTGAATGCTTCATATTAAAATCATTACCTAAATTTCTGCTATGTCCTTGCTCCCTTCAAGTATCTCAAAGTCCAATCATTTAGGAAAGCCCAAAATAATTTCACTACCTTGAATTACCTTCTTTTAACATCCTTTAATTTACTAGAGTACTCTGAAATCCAGTTATGACAGAGATCACACCAATACAGTATTATCTACCTTCTCTGGGGGACACACTGCACTAGTCTGTTAAATAAGAATAATTCACCCAGTACATTACTGAGGACTAGAAATTCTGTGGTGGAAAATACAAATTTAACTTAGTAAATATAAATTCAAAACCCCTGTGAACTGATGTAACAATATGAACTGATATGAAACAATACGAATTGAAGTTTTTGCTAGATAATCCTAACCAAGATCCCTGCCTTGGAGAGCTTTCAGTCTGACATAAACAGATACAGATCTGTATGAAAGTAAAGCTACTCACAGATATAGCTCCCAAACAGATTTCGTTGCTACCAAGAGAGCATAATGTGTGGTACATTTCAGTTACAGGGGTGAAAAAAATAATAATAATTCTCATTTAATACCAGTGGCTTAGAATTCTGTCCAGGTAAAATTAACTTTGCAATTAGCATTATGATTCAGCACTTTAATAAATTCCCATTTGTATAAACCTCTGGAAGAAAAGAGGTGGCTAATTATAATTGATGAGGTGGAGCACCTTAGCAGCCTGCTTTCTTAAGGAGGAAAAATGCATGGAGCCTGGCTGCAAGAGAGCTGTGGTTTTTCAAGTAATTGCTGTAATCAGAGATGGAAAAGTAGGTGAGCTGTGAGTAAGTAAACTCCTAGTCTAACAGCAGGAGATCTCATCTGACCTTAATATTCATGCCATGTGATGATGATTGCACACATCCTTGCTTAAAGAATTAAAAGTACAATCAAAGGGTTTAAAATTACATCATGTGGTGTATCTGTGCCATGCTATCCTTGCACCACAGGGTGTGCAGGCAGCAGCCTTGTTCATCCTGGGCTTGCTAGTGAGCCTGGGGTTTGCTGAATGTCCTGGTTTGGAGATGTCAATGTCAACTCAGTCCCAAAAGTGGGTCAGAGGGCTTTGGGAACAGCAAAATTGTGTGAATGGGATATTTAAAGATATGCTGCTGTCTGGGCAGAAGCAGTCCTATGCTCTCTGCAGCCCTCCCTCATGCTGCAGGTCTGGCACATCTGCTTCTGCAACCTAATTCTGTTCCCAATCTTTCACAAAAAGTGGATGAGTGGAATGAAGCTTAAACATGATGGATGTTCTCGTCCACAAAGAGCTTACAACATACTTAAGTTTATCTAGTCCCATGCCCTGCTGAGACATTCAGCATGTTTTACTCTGTTAATAAAGTTATGAATAAAGCATAAAAATGGTCATGAATAATTAAAAAAAATAATCATGACTTTTAGATATAATGATACTATATGAAGTCCAGACTGACATTCCATTACTCATGGCAGCAGCTAATTAGTTTAACTTTACACAGTAGTTTAGGTCTTTCATGCATGGAAGGAGTCCAGAATAGTTGTTCTTTATCTTGTTCTGCTTTTCCGAAATATGAAAGACAGTGAAATGACATACTCATGTTGGAGGTTCTGGTGATCCCATTCTGCCAGTGTCCTGTTCACTACACATTTTAAACTGAACTGGAACAAAGCCTTCAACTTTCCTAATTTCAATCATCTTCACTGAGGGTGACGATTTCCATTCCCATCAATAAAGACAGGGAAGTAAATTTATAATTTTCTAATGCAGATCCAAATGAATCGCATTCTTTTGTCCATTGACTTCATAAAGATTTTTTCCATGTTGGAAGATCAATATTTTTAAAGTTTTGACCTTCCGTTTTATCCTGATATTTTTGGTGACTGGGGAGGGGGGGTGAGGTAATATGGGAATTCAGTCACAGTGGAAGGCACTTGTTTTTCCACTCTAGTAGATCTATCTTCATTAAATAAACATCAGATTCTGAATACACATTTAAAATAGAGTCAATATTCATTGAAAAAAATGTGTTTGGGCAAAAATGACAGAAGGAAAGGTTGAAACTTTCCTGTTTGTTATTGAAGTTTTTGAATTGTTCTCACAAGATTTGTGTTTGCTTCCAATCTTCTGTTCTTAGTTTTTCTAGCTTTTTTCCCTTATCCTTTTTTCTCCCCTGTTTTTTTCTTTTTGTTTATTTTTTTGTTCTGTTTTCTCATTGAGTCATACAAGACTGGACAAAATGTTAGCAAATGAACCTAAGGGAGCAATTCCACACTGGGAATTGTGCCAGATGATCTATCTAGTGTTCTCCATCTGTTCTATCCCCTGTAATGTACTTCTCCATGACTGGTTTCATTGACTGTCAATATAAACTGAAGGAGTGGCATGGATGTGGGTGTATTTGTAAAAATGTTCCTGTTCTTCATCATGGACTATTTGTCTTCTACAGTGCTCTTTCTATTTTGCTCTGTGATGAAATCGTATGTTAATGGAAGGCATTTCAATTTAGCAATAGCAATGAGTGAGAAAAATGGCATCTAGGGCACATTGCCAGGCCCTACTACACCAGATGAGAGCTGAAGCAAAGCTGGCACCCATTGCCATGAAGGCACATATTGTAAAGAAGCCATTATCTTGCTAGCACTGGACAAGCATGGTGGCTTCACCACCTTTTCCTTGCACCCAGAGGTGTTGTTGGGAGTATCCCCTTCAGGCTGCCTTTAATCCATACAAGTTAAAAATAGGTAGACTAATAAGAATTTTCTTCAAGGAAATATCGCGAAATATTGTGATCACTATTTTCACAGGCCTTTCACAGAGATAATTAAAAGCACTCTGTGTTGAAAGAGCTTCAAAACAAATCATTTCTGTTGATGTCTCAAATTCCTGAGAATTTACTGTATGGTATTGTTAACATTAGAATAAAATTGGTTTGTCTACTTCCATTTTCACTGCCTATTAGAAACCTAAACTGTTATTAGATGAAGATACAGGGAAAAAAAAGATGTCAAAGATTCCTAAGATTCCTCTAAATTCCAGAGATTCCCCTAAAGCCTTATAGGTGGGAAATGCTACTCCTGTGTGTACACGTCTTTAGTGTTCACACTCTACAATTCTCTCTTAAGCAAGAAAGGCAGCTGTTGAAGGGGCTTTGGGAATTAATTTTTTCTCCCTGCGTTTTCCTCTCCCCTGTTCATATTTCCAAAGAGTTACTGCCTGGGAAGCTGCTTTGAATAGAAACAGAGAAGGTTATGAGTGTGTTATCAAATTAACATTAGATATCTTTATAGCACATTGAAATCCACAGGAGAAAGATATTTCTGGCTACTGCTTGTGTTGAGCCTGTCATTTTAATTTCTCAGCATGAAGAACCAAGTGATCACATAGCTGAGCAGCAGTCTCCCATCCAAACTGAATGCACGACCACTGCTGAGGTTCAGCTGTACTGGAAAAGACACCCTGCTCTCTGTTTCATTTTGACTTTCATACAGCACAGCTGTGCTCTGATAAAACACACCCATATGAACCTCCACTGAGGGCAGGTGCTCCTTTGTGCATGGTGTGGTGATGGTGCTTCAAGGAAAAAAAGCAAACACTCCTTCCATGCCCCCAGGATACAGCCAGTTTTCAATACTGTCGTCTTTTAATTCCAGCCTATTACATGCTCCCTAAATCTCAAACTGAAGTTTGCCCAGTAGAAATGTTCCGAACATATTTATCATGATCTCAGCTTGATGTAATCCCTGATTTATGTGTTTGTGTTCAGGCTTCTCTCAAATCTGTCTCTGTGAGGTTCCATCTATCATAGTGCAGCTATGCTCTTGATTTCCCAGCAAGTTAACATGGTTAGCATTTTCTGTCTGAGAGCAAAATGTATCCCTATTCTCATTTTTTGTTTAATCTGAAGGATAGCTGGTAGCTACCTTTTTTGGTGCGCAAAAATTTTCTTTTCTGATTGTTCCAGTTGCCACTTAGAGGATTCCTTTTCATTGTCCATCTAACAATAACTGTTCTCTTTAAATTTATGTGGGGTTTCTTTTGTTTGCTTGTGGGTCTTGGTATTTTTTCCCCCCTTTTTTGTTGTTGTTGTTGTTTGTTTGTTTTGGGAGTTTTTTGGGGTTGGTTTGTTTGTTTTGGGTTAGTATGCTTTGGTTTGCCTTTTATTTTAATTTATTTTTTTTAATTATTTCTTACAGACATGGCTTTGCTTTGCATTGTACATCTTTCTAGGAGTTGGTTTACAGGAGCAACTTGTCAGGCTTGTGGATTCCTATTTCTCCTGTGGAAAGAGTATGTGCAGTGGCATGATCAGCTTCTTCAGGGTTTGCCTGAGTTGAATTAAATGCACAGCCTACTTCATTTTACTCCAAGACTAAAGAAGTTTCTGATCTTTGAGTCCACATACCACCTTTACATACATATCATATCACACCATTTTGCACTAATAGTGTTCCAAAACACAACAGGTCTTTCAGTCTAGTGCTGTCCCTGAGCTAATCATCCCTGACTGCTCAAAATATGTAACGTTTTGCACACAACTACAACACATAATCTCAGGTGAGGTGTTTTATTCTCATGCCTCTAAGGATATACACTTTTCCACTATGCAGCATGGGTTTGGTCCAGGATATCTATCAATCTTGCACAGTATGTGAGTGCCCCCATGATTGGCAGACTCTTGGCTGAACTGAAGCTGAAAGTCTGTAGTACAGCAGCTTATGCTGAAGAAGTACAAGTTTTTAGTAATGAATTTTAACACTCTGATGACAGCAGGTGGCAATTATACGTCCAGTTCTGTCCCTTACCCTGATCCTCCCTAAACATGTATGATGAGCTTGGACATGGAGGGGAAAAGAAGAGGGAAAAAAAAAAAAGTTTAGTACTGGAAAAACATATATAGCCTAGAAATCAAAATCAAATTTTGGAAGCAAAATATTGCCATCAGGAAGTGAGATCATGAAAACTTGCTCTAGGAAGTCAGAAAGCAATGCACACCATTGCCAAGCCCTGCCACACTGTCCTTCCATCTGTTGATGGTTATCCTTTAGGCAGATACGTGATGTTCTGCAAACTGAAAAGGAAATGAGAGAAGTGAGATAAACTTAATCTAGCAGTTAGATGAGCGGTCTAGAGTTTGAAATATTTGACAACTGTTTTTCACATAACATGACTGTGGGTGGAAAACTAGTCCTGAAGCCAGACAGAAATCTCTTGACTCCATAGAGATATACACCAATGTTTCTGTGTCAGCAAGGCATTCCACTCTCCCTTAACCTCTCCCTTAGTGCAGGAAATCATGAGGGCATGCCTATGTGGCTTGGAGAACATCTCATTCTTCATGCAGTTTAGTGACTGACCTGTCTGTTGTGGCTGCTGATGGATGCCAGACATGAACATCAGTGGAAGGTGCACATCTGTCTGCAAGAAAGAGATCTGGCACCACCAGCTTGTCACACAGAGTCCTCAGAGTGGTGGCCAGATGGCAGACATGGCTCCTGTCCATCCTCGTTTAGATCTGGATGCTGGCTGTGTTCAGAAATGCCTATACACAAACTGTGCTAGAAGTGAATCTTTCGTTCAGATTCAGATTAAGGTGGTGACTCCATCCTATGGCAGGGTAGAAATACATGTTTACAAATAAATCACCTTCTTTGCAAGTATAAGACAATATACATGTGTACATAAACTTATCTATATTTATTTATATGCATGCATACTCAAAGTAGCTTATATAAGTATATATGAACATAAGGATACACACATATGTAGTTTTGCACAACACACATTTCAAAGATTAACTAGGGGCAAAATTTTAATGTAATTAGTATCTCTTGCTCCTGTTTCACCTTCTTCGGAGTTCATACTCTAGCAGAATAGTCAGGGAAAATGATATAAAAGGAAAGGAAATATTTTCTGCAGATAACACAAAGTGCCTCAATTTCTGGATTGTGATTAATGAGGCACAAGCATCAGAAAAGATTTACTTCAGAGGAATGTCCAAACATTCAAGTGATTATCCAAAGCTTGTTCAAAAATCTGATCTAGAGGAGTTTGTTTTTCTTCCTTTATGGTTGTGGCATAATTTTGCAACGTGTTTTAATATGCCCCATCTAATGTGGGAATATACTGGGAGTAATTTTTAGCCCCCAGCTATAAAGCAATTTACAAGAGATTTCCACAAAGACTGTAGAAACTGTAGCGTATTTATAAACCACTGAATGGAAAATTTCCCCAAAATTCATTCTTCATATACATGACAAGACTTTAGGGAATTCTTTCAAATGTGCGGAAACAAATATTATGCCAAATTTTAAATATATTTTTATTTTGCAAGTACTATTTTCTATGTTACAAGTTAACTACTAGTGGAACAAGTTACATTAAGTTATTTTATTATTTGCAATTAATTCATCTAATAAGAGGTAGCCTCTGCCTCAAAAGGAAGACAACCAAAACAGAGAAGGCAGAAAAAAATTAAATATGGACAGAAATTATTATTATTCCTGTCACAAAACTGAATTTCCACACTATGGAAAATCCCAGAAGCCAGAATAAAGTCTGTAACTTTAATGTTCCCTGTGAAAAGGAAAATTTTGAAAAGAATTGACAAGGTAATGCTGGAGGTTTTTGGTGTGACATATTCAGTTGAAACTTTTCCAGGTTTACTTAAGCAAACTGTTTTGTTTTACCACATTGTATCAAATAGAAAGGGTTAAGTTTGATATTAAGAACCATATACTTAGGCTGGCCAGGAGAGTTTGGATTTCACTGGGGTGAAAGCATTAACTAAAAGTTTATTTGCTGTTACACCATGTAATGGTGAGACACACTCTAAGGTTTTGAGGTAACAAAGGGCTGTGTATTTGTAAAGGTCCCCTGCCAGCTAAGCAGGGCTGGGACAAGAAGCCATGGGTCATGTAGTATGACAGATTCAAGATAGATAGGATGGAATGACTTCCTAAAATCCACTTCAGGATAGTCCTAGCTTGCTGTTGCTTCTAGTTTATTGCCATTGCAAACAGCAGTACTGAAAACCTTTAGACTTTCTGTTACAGACAAGGAAGAAAATAAAAAACAATAATGATGAGAAAAAACATAAAAAAAACCCAAAACCAAAACCAACCAAACAAAAAAACAACCCCCCACAAAAAGAACCCAAACCCCAGCCTAAAAGCTCTAAAAGTAAAGCATTTTTAAAGTTCTTTATTTAACAGTATCCTTGCTCCCTTTTGAAATGCCGAAACCTTTACAGAAGTACTTCTGTCATTTAACAGACTTCTAGACAGCACCAAAAAAAAAAAAAAATTACTTATGAAAGCCATTTTAGTGTAAAAGAGAGAATAGGTGATTGAGATGGGATAAAAATTAGTTTGACCTGATACTGTTATATCACATTTTCTCAAAGATAACTAAAAAAATCTAAAGAAAACATTACAGATGAAATGAAAGGAATAATAATAAAAAAATGGAACCACGTTTTGACACTCACCTTGTATGTTGACACATACGTAGACTCATGCCTTTACCCTCAGTCAGCCTGGGCCAACATGTCATCTCTCTAAATTCTGTCTTTGCTGCTCACCAACTTTAAACCCAAGTCCTGAAGCATTTTAGTCTCATAGAGGGAGTGGCTGAGTCAGGATATCCCAGATGCTATGTAGAATTTCTCATGTTGCGAGCAGGTGACTGAGGTTTTGCATGTTAGATCTGGCTGGTAATGAGCTTTAAGGCAAAACGAAGGGTGACCACAGGCATATGCACAAGACCTCAGCTAAAGAAATATGTTCCCCATGCACAGATTTTCCCTAAGACACAAATACATGGCATATCTGTATCAGTGTAATTTGTAGGTCATAGTTTAAGCTATTTCACAGACTCATAGGATCATTTAGGTTGGAAAAGACCTCTGAGGTCATTGGGTCCAATCTGTGACCCATCATCACCTTGTCAACTAAACCACGGCACTAAGTTCCATATTCAGTCATTTCTTGAATACCTCCAGGGATTGTCATTCTGCCACCTGGAGCTTACAGAATGGTCAGAAAACGTGGTCCTGGATGCAGTTTTGAAGGCAAAAGAAGGAAAAGACAGGATAATTCAAAGAAGATAAGATAGCTCAGAACAGTGAGTGCGACAATGGGATTTCCTTTCTCCTGAACATAAGTGAGCCAAATTAGGTGGTTGTGGCAGTGTCACTGATTCTTATGATTCTCATGTGTCGAATAGTAAAACTGCAGCTATGATTTCTCCAGGCTGAGAAAACTTGTATTTTCACACTTGTATTTAATCTCTGAGGTAATGCACTCTAAGAGCTTCAGGTAAATGGAAGAAAGTGAAGGACTCCAGAGCCTTACTTTAGATAGAGAGAATTCCTCTCCAGACTCATTTACACATATGTTTAGATAGATATCTTGTGTGCTTAGTATAACTGCTGTACTATATAGATACTTTTCTACTACATATAAATTTTGACAACATGGATTATAGTTGCACAATATGGAGATAATAAGTTGGATGGCCAACATGCTTGTTACCTCCCCAACCAGGCTGAGTGTTCATGAAGTACTTTAGGCAGTTTAAGGCTAGCAAGAGTCATGAGAGGGGACACTCACTGGAGGAAAGACTCTTGGGTATTGCCCATGCCTTCACTGACATGTCATAGCAACAGTCTAACCTAAAAAATTTAGTCAGGTATGAAAGAGATCTCACCTTAATAGGCCCTGTAAAACTGCAGCAGGCCACCTTAATAGACTGATGGAAATCAGGCAGGAAAATTGCAGAAGAATTTGAACCACAGCTCTGATGTCTAAACACATCGTCCAAAGATTTAAAACATCATTTTCCTGTAGTCAAACTTTTTTTTTTTTTTTTTCAACTGGGGAAATACGTTCTCTGTTTGAACCTCATCTTCCACCTCTAGATTAAGAAAGAAGGAATAAGATGTCAGCTTTATGAAAGCTAGGAGCTGTGCTCAGCATCATCTTCCTATTAGATGAATCTGTGGAGATCATGCTCCATTCCCAAAATCCAGTGCTGGAAAAACAAGTTTAGTCAGAAAATAGTGTTAAAGTCAAACAATTTCTAAAGGAGAAAATAAGGGAATATGTGTGTTTGTTTTTCTCAGACATGAAGTGGTTGAGGACTTTGTCACCAGAGGCATTCTTTCACTAGGGAATCTAGAAAATAAGTTCACAAATTAATGGATATTAACAAAGCAAAGGAAATTCAATGCATCAGCATATAGCAAATATTTGAACAATGAAGTGAATGAAATGCCAGATGGAGGATTTACGACACTATAAAAGATCCCCTGTGGGAACCAGTAATCTTTTATCATCCAGAAAAGGTACAGTCTGTGTTGCTGCCCTCTAATAAAAGTCCAGGCTAACCTCTCAGGTTATTTATATCTGTGTTTTTCTGGATCACCTGGTTATTCCTATATGAGCAAGAAGCAAAATCAGACCCATAAAGTTGTTAGCATTGATCATTAAACTCTCCTGCAAAGTTAAAGGGATGTAAAGTAAACTAATTAATATGCTATATTTTCTGGTGCACTGCACAGTCTGATACATCACATAAATTGGCCATAGATTCTCTTGTTGCCTCTGTTGCTTCTATGCCTGCTGATGTTAAGGACAGATTTTTGTTGATGATACTATCTCTGCCTGAAGTACCTGGGGCAAGAATGGGTATTATGGGTATGCAAAGTGCATTGTTAGTTTCTAACTCAGCAAAAAGACAGTAAGAATAAAACATACCTAATAAAATACATCGAAGGAGTTGTATGAACTGGGTCTAGCTCTGCTCTTGCTGTGCAAGAAAGCTGCAAATGCTTTCTAAGAAACTAAGTAATTAAGTGGAAAAAAAAGCAAAACAAAAATGAACAAACAAAAAACCCTAACAAAACCCACAAGAAACCCAACCAAAACCCACAAATATACAAAAATAGGACACATACACAAAAAAGACAGAAGGTTAAAAACTTAATCCCAGTAGAAAATTCTATTCCTTCTATTTAAAATGTTCATGAATGTGGGTGTAAAAGGATTGCACCGATCTCTCCCAGGATTATATTCAATGTCTCAGACACCATTCAGTTGAACAAGGGTCTGCCTTTTACTGCCGTTAACACTGGGGAAGGAATAAAACCACTTCATAGTTGCTTTCTTTTCCTACACATTCCTGTTGGCAAAGAATCCTGGATTACTTCCCTAAAATAACAATCCATGTCTCTTTGAAGAAAAAGCCACTACCTCTTCAGGCACCCTTTATAGAGAACTCTGCTCAGTCTTCAGCTGCTGCTTCAAAAGCCAGAAGACCAGCAGGCCCTGTGTCATGTCTCTTGGCCTCACAAGGGCACCTCAGATGGTCTCATGTCTAGAATACATCAGACACTTATCAGTCCTGAGATCTCACCCACAGAGTTTAACAAAGAGTAAAAAAAGTGCTTTCTTTGCCCCACAAAAGTAGTGTGGCATAGCTGCATTTCAGTTTTCAAAGTAATTCTCCCTTTCACCTTGAGAGTAGCCTTTTGTGGATGCTTGTGCTGCTTTTCTTTCTTGACTCAGTACCCCAGTGTGGAAACGAAGATGTGATCCAGCCATTTTCTCTGTTAAAAACTCAAAATATCCTGCAGTCCAGATTCTGTGCGTTAAAAGTTACTATTGCTTAACCTAAGAAATTAATTGATTTTATTTTCTTCCACAGCTGAGCAAATCTTGTAAATCTTTATAATGGAACCAATTTTTTTGTTTTGGTTTTGTTTTGTTTTGTGTTTTGCTTGTTCTCTTTTCCTTTTCTTTTTTTTCCCCCTGAAGGATAACATTCAGCTTGAAGTGTGATTTTATGAGAAACTGTGCTTTTTAATGCAAAGGCTAAATATCATCTACCAGATTCTGTCTGACTGCAGTCTGATGGCGTGCAAAGTAAATAGCGGTTTCTTGTCATTTCTGCTTCTGTCATGAGGCAGAAAATTGCAGGGTTTTAGTTATTTGCTAATGCATTGTCTGTTTCCAGAATTCCAGCTGGAATGGCTAAAACAAGTGCAGAAAAACTGTCATAGAGCCATTTTGGATAACAAAGCAAAACAGTGACATTTTTTTTTTGTGTGTGAGAATGAGGCAGTTGTACTGGAGAATATGAGCAAAATAGGGAAAACAGAGCACAGAGTCTCGGCCTTAAGCACTCACTGGTGTTACCAAAGTAGCAATTATTTGCAATAGAAAGCAAAACTGCATAACGACCAAAGTTTGTCACATTCCAGTGAAAATCAAGGCAAAAGCCAATTTCTGAACACAAACTGTGGAAGTGCACGAAGCCTTATTTAGGTACTTCAGGAAAATACATGTGTGCTGGGATGTGTCATGGGTTTAAAATTAAGCACGTGCACTGGATTTTGAGAATTTCATGTGTAATATTTTTTTCTAACTATGCAAACTGGAGCATATTGTTATTTTGTTCTATGCCTTTCCGAGCTCAATTTTTATATAGAAATGCTTGGGACAGCACACCATGCTATGCCATTCCATACTGACCAGTCCTTTCTCTCTGAGTAGACCAGCTGTAGTGATAGGTCTCCACGTTTTAAGAGCTCATGTTCTTCAGAAGTCCTTGTTGGACAAACCTCTTGTCTATTCTAGCCTATGCAATACTTTTTAAATCTCGGAGTAAAATCTAGCTGTCAGGTTTCATAAATCACAAAGGGAAGATTTAAAAAGCTCAATCAGTAAGCTTTGAACAAAAGACCAACCTTTCTTGATCTTAGGCTGAATTTAAACCTGCCTTTTTAAAAAAAAGAATAATCTTCCATTTTCTATTTTGGATAATAATGATGCAGTGAATTATTCCAAGATTATTGCAGAGAGTTTATTCAGCCCTAGTTTAGCGTTATTGACTGTGTCATAATATGAGGCATTGCTGGTTGACCATAATGTCTTGTTTGCAGTTTATAAAGATGCTGAACAGGATGTGAAATTCAATAATGCATCAGCAGCAAATGCAAATTTTCTACATTTACTGAAGGGGGGGCAGGGTGGGGAGGGAACCCACTACCAACAAACCAGGAAAACAAAAAGAGAAAATAAAAGAATAAAAGGATTAAGCTGTGCGTTAATGGGTTTCACTGGCAGCCCCCATCATTTTCCTTTTCCAAATCTGCCAAGTTGACAGAAACCTCCACAGTGATGTGGCCTTCTCCCAATTCCCTGATGTCCCAACATTTCCAGCTGCTGCTGTTGAGTCAGTGACAGGAAGTGTCTTCTCTGTGAAAGCTGAAGGGCCAACTTATGGCTCCAAACCTCCCTTTTCCAGGTCACAGCATCTTTCAGGAATATAAATCCTCAGCTGGGATATGGTAGTTGATATTCCTGACAAGATCACTGCTGCTGGGAATAAAGACAACACTTTTATTTTCTAGCAGTCATTTTGCAAGAACAGACTTTCAAAGTGCTCCAGTCTTCTCATTAACTTTGTAGACAGCAGAAGTTCTTATCAGCTTCATCTGATATTGCTAGAAACTTCAGTCCCCATAATCATGAAATATCTATGTTTATTCATGTTACAGTATTACCCCTTTTTAAGAGAAACTGTAGCTGCATTACTTTCTGACTTTTAGCTTTTCATCCCTGTCATCCATTACATTATTTTCTTCCATAATTATGAGAATTTAAATAGCTTATCAAGCCTCATGAAGCAAGAAGACTAAGGTTTTACAGAGATTAACATTGTGAAATACTTTGAATGAGCAGCAAGATGAGCATTAGTATCCATAAGAAGGAAATATACATCCAAGTTTCAAAAATGCATTTATAAATTGAGAAGAAAGGTCATGTACCGTTCTCATGTATGCTTATATTGGATCATTTATATAATTTCCCAGAATCACAAAATTACAGATACAATTAGGTTAGAAAAGACCTCTGAGATCATTGAGTCCAACCTGCAACTGAACACTGCCCTGTCAATTAGACCAGGGCACTGAGAGCTACATCAAGTCTTTCCTTAAACACCTCCAGAGACCATGACTCCACCACCTCTCTGGGCAGCCTATTCCAATGTCTAATCACCCTTTCTGCAAACAAAGTCATCCTAATGTCCAACCTAAACCTCCCCTCGTGCAGCTAAAGACTATGTCTTTTCCTTNCTCATACCTTTGGTCTAAGCCCACCTATCCAGCCTATCCAGTTCCCTTGGCAGAGCCTTCCTACCCTCCAGCAGATTGACGCTCCAACCCAACTGGGTGTCATTCACAAATTTATTAAGGGTAGACTCAATCCAGATCATCAATAAAGACATTAAACAAGACTGGGACCAACACTGATCCCTGGGAGGCACCACGAGTGACCATCTCTGCCAGCTGGATGCAGCACCACCCCCATCACCCTTTGGGCCTGGCCATCCAGTCTGTTCTTAACCCAGCAGAGAGTGCCCCTGTCCAAGCCGTGGGCTGCAGCTTTTCCGTGAGCATGCTGTTGGAGACAGTGTCAACGACTTGGCTGAAGTACAGGTAAACAATATCCACAGCCTTTCTGTCATCCACCAGGTGGGTCATCTGGTCATAAAAGATCAAGTTGGTTCATAGTATGATGCTTCACATTTCTGGTTAATTTCCTTCTAGAGGGAACTTCTGACTGATCACAGACTTTGGTAGCATTTAAGATTAAGAACAGAAGGATCATAGCTCATGCCTTCCAGATGTGTATTTGCTTTTCTGTTGCTGCTCCCACACAAATATTCCCATACTGCACCTATATACAGGCACACTAATTTACCCTCATTTTCCTCTGAATTGTTTCAGTTATTAATTTTCCCAATTCCCCTATACATTGCTATACTAATAGTCAATATAATAATTATGCTACTGCTATTACCTGCACAGTATGTGGAGAAGATGGATTTGTACCTAAATGGGTTTTCTATCACATAACCATATAACATTGTTACAAAAGCTTTGACTAAAACTCCTGAATCTGAAATTAATTTCAGCAGAATCTGTCTTGTACTATTTATTATTAGCTTAAGGGAATCAACTCATGGATTGGAAAACAGAAAAGTTTACAAATCTCAGATGGGTACGTCACGTGGAAGTTGAGCAGCTGGGTAGAAACAAACAGTTGAAGACCTCTTTGGGAGATCTGTTATACTGATTAGGTCTGCCCCCTGCAGATATTTTTGGGCTAACAACAGATATGAAACCATGGAACACCAGGAGTAGCGTAACAACATAACTAAAATAACTCTTCAGGCATTCACACAGTTTGCTTGTGTTTTTTATTCTCAAATGGTTAGAAGTGACAGAAAACCTCCAGAAAGGTCATTACAGTTTACACTACACACTATCGAGGAACCCTTCTTAGATGACACTAGAAATTCCATCTCAATTTTTCAAAGACAATCCCTTCCCTGGGGAATTTTCTGTATTTCTTTTCTTCTGACAGAAGCACCATCAGACCGTTCCCTGTTTCTCTCACATGAAGCATTGCTCAGATACAATTGAAAATTAATGATGAGGGAGAAAAATATTATGTTTAATACCAAATGTTGCAATCTATAGGTTTAAATTTCAGTTGGTGGTGTTGGTCACATTTGACTATAATATAGTGTCTATGTGAACTGTGATATACAAATGGGCATTTTTCCAGATGGTAAAAAAAGGAGGCGAAGTTCCACCGAAGTTACTATTACCAAATGATCCAATCTAAGCAGCCCTGGAAGGAAAATAGCTGAATTAAGAAGTTAGGCTGAGGGTGAAGGTGGAGGAGAATGGCTCAGTTGTAATGGACCAGATCAGACCAGGTCTTTCACCAGTTTAATAAAGAAGGAAATGTATTAGGATATTGATCATGTCAAAGCATTTTCTTCCCAGAGCCAAAGTGCTGCCAAGTACTGATGGGAAGAAAAAAGGCAGTGCAATAATCACTATAAGACTTATATAAG
Source organism: Campylorhamphus procurvoides (assembly GCA_013396655.1). Classification (NCBI taxonomy): domain Eukaryota; kingdom Metazoa; phylum Chordata; class Aves; order Passeriformes; family Dendrocolaptidae; genus Campylorhamphus; species Campylorhamphus procurvoides. The sequence goes on along the minus strand of WBMV01000952.1, from coordinate 451,723 downwards.
TTTTAGGCTTCATCAATAGTTTTGATTCCACTGTATGTTTTTGAAGGAAAAGGAAATATCTTTTGAGTAATGTTGCAGTGCAAATCTTATGCCGAAGGAAAAGAATGTGTTTCAAATTATGACACAGGAAGACATTATTAAATAACACTAAAAAAGGACCCTCTTTTATACTGTGAACCTTTCTTTTCCTGTAGAAATTCTCAAATTCTGAGCTAAAAGTAGCCCTGGGAGAAATACTACAGAGAGGAGTTTTTTCAGGGTTAGCTATTTTTTTTTTTAGGGTAGATGTCTACCTAGATTTCCTTACACATAGCTGTAAGGATAATGTAGAGGAAGATGAAAGAATAATTTTATTTTAGTAACATTTTGGTCCTGTACTGAGCAATTTAAAAGAGAAAATAACATTGTTAAAAATAGGTGAATAAAACAAGAAAATATGAACCATCTGCAGCTCTTCCTTTCCTCCTTCCCTTTCCCCTGTTGAAATAAAAAGCAAGAGAATATGAAAACCAACAAGTTTAATTTTTATTATTATTATTTCCCAAGGGCAAAAACCTGCAAATAGGAAAGCTGTTTTTGAGGAAAAGAAATAAAAAATTAGGAGGGTAATATTTATTATGAAAGTAGTAAAATCGTGGCATCAGCTTTTTCCAACATTGAGTATCTATAATGAGGCAATTAAGCTACCAGGTAAATCTATCAGTAAGATGCAAAGGCATTACCAAGTGCATTCATGCAAGTGCATACCCTGGGTACATCTGAACTCTCATCTGTGTGAAAGGAAAATGTGGGCGTTGCAGGCTGGAAGAAAACTGGACCAGGGTACCACAAATCCTTCCAGCATCACTGATGGGCTCCAGAGCTGTGAGGAATGCCATGGGAACAGCAAACCACGTAATGTGAGACTTGCAAAGGACAAAAGGTTAGAGAAGAAAAAGGATATTCTAGGTATTTCTCACATTAACACATCCTGTACGTTTTTATGCAGCACAAACTATCACCCTGGGCTGTTTCCACAGTAGAAATGACAAATTTGATTCAGGAGCCACTTCATGAAATTCTTTAGCCAGTTCTATACCTCAGGTCAAACTAGATAACAATTATCATCTCAAAATTATGAGTTTATAGTCCCAATTATGATATTATAGCCTCATTATACTCTCAAAATTTTCCACGCTTCTTAAGAGTCAGAACAAAGGTTAGGAAGACTTGAAAATAAATGACGATTGCAAAGACAGAAACTGTACTTTTGAGACAGGTGTTGTTTTCTCCCTTTGCATGGGGAGAGAAATTCGGCTGCTGGAAAAAATTCTTGAAAGACTGTGCACCAAGTATCCTTATTTGCTGAGTAAACTGATAAATCTGTCGTTGGTGGAAAAGGGGGAGCAATTGGCCTGTGAAAGATCTGCATCTGTAAGATGCACTGTTGAAATGGAGTGCTTTTTGTAATGCTTGCTGGGAAAATAGCAAGCATTACTGTAAATTTTTCACTGTATATTTGTATAGATATGTATATTTATATAGATGTATATTAATGGGCATGTATGTTTGTATACAATATCATTTTAATTTGTTTCATTTAATTTACCTTAGCTCCTTCACCTGTTGTCTGTGTAGGTCAAACAAGTTAACACCAATCCCTTCTTTTATCTTGTGTCAACTTACAAGAAAATGAACACAGAGAACTATGGAGAGAATGATGGTAATAGAGCATCAGTCTGTTCTGCTTTACAGACGAATTATGATGATGCTGGCACACAAACCACTGATTGATAAAACAAGACCCCTTTCTTCAAAACAGGTAATTTCCTTTTGAAAGACATTTTAAACAATCCATTCCTCAAAACCTCTCAAAGTATAAGCAAAGAGAAAAATTTCAAGGAGAAATAGACACAGAACTGAGCTGTCTTGTGTTTTCTTTTAATTGCCATGGTGTTAGAGCTATTCAAGAACCACAGCCCATTACAATAAATAACATATTAATATGGCTTGCTATTTTCAAAAATTGCTAGTGGTTTTATGGATCAGAGCTCAGTTGTATTAGGATGTCTGACTTTTAAAAGGTGAGTGTTCAGTAATACCAAAACAAATCCCATCAGAGGTGTTGTAAAGCTAGAAGAACTGAGCTATGAGGTTTTTCCAAAATCACTGGTGGTTTTGATAAACATTGGCCTTGACCCATTCCCACAGCCTCTGGAAGCAAGCCACCCTTTCCCACCTTGACTTAGATGCTGCTGCCTGGAGGAAGGATCCCATCCCTCTTACTGTTTGCTTGCAAGGGTCCCATCAAATGATCAATGCCATACAAACAAATAAGGAAATAAACACACACACACCTTCACCCCCCTATCATCTCTCTATCAATAAAAGAGATTGAGTCCCAAGATAGCTTAGTAAGTGTTATACTAAGTTTTAGACCATTTCACTGCCTGACATGACAGTCAATAAAATATCAAAAAATATTGTAGCTTCTGCAGTTTGGCTAGCATTGCTTTTGGCCTGATAAAACTTGAGGTGTTTTTATTCATTACCTTGTCAGTCAGTCCTTGAATGCTGAGAGATTTCTAACTTCTCCCTTGAAATATGTCATGATGGATAGAAGATGACCGTAGGCATTCAAATGGGAAATATGGAGGTGGAATCCTCCTCTTCACCAATGACCTAAACCAAAGAAAAATGGGTTTGTGTAGAAATAGGCCTTTGCTCTCCGACTCCCTTCCTTTGACACAAATTGCTTCATTACCTGGTAAAGCTCCTAGTCCTCTTCAAAGCACCATACCGTCCTTTAAGTTGAGAGGGTGAAAATACTGTGAAATCTGTTTAACCATTGAACAGAATTCTGGTTTTATCACCTGAATATTGCCCAGAAAATTTGCTTTCTGTAAGGTAATTGTTACACGTGAGTCAACTGGTAATCACAGAGGCCACATTTTTATCTTTCAGTTTAGAGACACCAGGAAATGCTCTGAATCTCCCACTTTGAATTGCTGGGACTCTCAATGGTACATTTTTTTGCCTGAGACAAGTATTGCCAAATTATTTTGGGGAGCAGTGCAAGAGTGAGCATATGCCAGGGACCATGCACAATAGGAAATTTGAATGCAGTCACTCTCTTTCAGAGGGTAAGAAAATTTAGCATTGTGGATATTGACATTTCAGTGTCAAATGGCCTGGGAATGGATGGTTGTGGTCTCAGCTACTGACTGACCTAGTTTAACTTAGTAGTCTCAAATAAGAAGTGCTGTAACTTTAGTAAGGTTAGAAAAGTATACTTCCTATAAGTAGGAAATATTAGTAAGATGAATGTCCCCATTGTTCCATTATAGCTTGCTTGTACAGACATTCTTTGGACTGACTACCCAGGAGATCTCCCTTCTAGAACTACAGATAAGGACTGGTGCCCATTTAAGGTTTCTTCATCCAGTTCCAGTTGTGAAGAGCTGTATTTCCTCTAGGACTCTGTCCATACTCTTTGGCATGCCCACAAAACTATTCTCTTGTCTTTATAAAGGTTCCATAATTATGATTTACTATTTAAATAAAAAAACATCCCCTCAAACTTTTGAAACTCACCCAGAAGAGGACACCTTATGTGCAAATGCACTTTAAATAGCAAAAATTAAAAGCATTTGGAGAAAAATTATCACAGTAAGATCATTAGGTCTTCTTAAAAATATGTAGGTGTGAGAAATATCTGACTATACATCAAATGCTGTTTCACTGTTTTGAGTTTAGAAACTTATTTTTTAATTCATATTCACTATAATCATTTAGATTAGGACTCTTCTGAATCTTTTCTTTGCAAAAAAAAGGATCAATCCCTCAATGTTCCAAAATGCTAGATATTTTTCCTACATTCTAAATGACCCTAAACATTATCTTAATCATCACATGCAGCCTATTACCTGTTCTTGTTTCTTTGCCATCTGATGACTTTATATGACTTCTAGGACAAAGACACATTCAACTTCTCCTACATGAATTTTTAAAGAACTGAATTTTAAACTCACCTGTTTCTATTACAAGGGCTTGTGTGGCACAGTTTTCACAGTAGAACTAACACAGGAGCAGTACATGATAAATATAGCTGAGCACCTTGCTTCAACATTTATTTTGTTGATGTTGCTGGATATACACATAATATATGCCATACTGACATGAAATGAATCAGAGCATTTAATGACACAGAAAATATAGAAAGTCATGCTGTAGCTCATGGTTCATGTAATCAGGGTCATCCAGGCTCTCAAAATTGAAGATTAAGCTTTTAAAACTACCATAAATGAGTCAGAAACCTTCAATTAGATGCACTAACTTCTTCAATAACATTTGAATGAAAAGTAAGTCTCATTTAAAAGTGAAATAGGGGAAAGACTGTGACTGGTATAATATAGTATAATCGTGAAATATAGGGAAGATAATGACTAGTGTAGCTATTAACTGAGCACATTGAATAGCTGAGAGAGAAGGAAATGGCAATAAGAAATAGTGCCTTACCTTCCTGCAGGGCTTTCCATCATATGATCTCAAAGTATCTTACAAAATAATAGCAGTGATTCGCATTGCTTCTGGGAGGGATGCTGATGTTACAGTGGCACCTGATTATCTCGCTCAGCATTTAGAGCTCTTAGAACCTGAGACACTGAACTACCTATTCACTGAATAACCCTGACGGTCCCTCTGACTACCATGCCTTTTGTTCCTCTCAGGATTCATGTGACTTCTGCTGTTTTCCCCCAAGATTTTCTTGGTCAAAATGGAAATTATAAGCTCTCTTTTTAAGGAAGAGAGCTGAAATCCTCCCTTCACTCTATGTCCTTCAGAGCAAGGGCTGAAACAACAAAAATTAGCTATCATATAACTTGAGACGGAATGAAAAGGAGAATGATCAAGGAAAAATAAAGTGGGCGTGATTTGACTGTGCAGCTCTGAGCACCCAAACAAGAGGAACTCTGCTGTTGTGGTAGGTTTTGTTTTCAATCATCTATTGTAAAATTCTGGTTTCTGAATCAAATTTTAAGTCTCTATGGGTAAATGATACAGTCGTCTAGCTATAAAAAAATATAATGTATAACCCTAAAGTAACCCCAGACTCTGGATCTTGTGTGAAAATGCATCTCCAGAGTAAACTGCTTAATTCAAGTATACATGGAAGTGGTGTACTGCAACTTTTCAGTTTCCTAAGTGTTGTGGGTAGCGTCCAGCTCAAAGAGGGTAATTCAAGTCATATCTCAACCTGGAGGAACATGAAGTCAGTTGACATCCCTTTGTTGGACTGCACATTTCGCCCATCTCTAAAATCCATGCTGCCATGTATATTCAGAAGCAACACAATCTGAGCTGGAAGCCATACCAGCTCAGTGATCATTCATATGTGCAATTCTTTAATTTAAACATGTACAATGTACTAAAATGCAAGCACTTTGAAGCAGAGTTACAGCAGCATATCTCAAGATATACTACCTGGACACTAATCTAGTTTTTGCCCTGGAGTGCCAGATACTATCACAGTTGAGAGAAAAAATTAATTCCTAAATGTTGACAGAAGATATTTGCACAATTACCTTATTCCAGCAAGAAAATATATAATTTTATATTTATACTTGCTATCTTAATATTTTTTCTAACTGGGGACTGTGCAGTTGGATTTCACAAGAAGAAATATTCCCTCTTAATAAGTTTATCCTAATATTTTTACATTCCTGGTGTTCCTATATCCATATGTGTACTCTCTAACTGTGTAGACACCTACACAGGCCAACATGCAGCTTTAAAGATATAAATATGGCAGAGAGTGTTACCTGTATGCTGACAATGTATACAGCTTGACAATACCAAATCAATTCATGCAAGGTGCACTTGGCAAATGAGATGCAATTTTTATCCTAAATCAATGGTGAATTAATTGACAAGATGGTAAACAAAGGTTGCATCTAATATATCTGGACTTATGTTTGCAAGGGAACAACAGCTTTCATAAACTTGCTGGTGTTGCAGTTGTCCATGACTAAGTTCTTAGCAAGATTTGGGAAAACCTGTGTCTTAGAGGTCCGGCTCACAGTGTGATTTAAGGGTAAAAGGGTAAAGACTAGGAGGAGACTGCAGCAATTTTGGGTAAGAACAATGCTGGAATCCAGTCTGAATGTCCTGCTATTAAGGATTGTCTGTGTTTTAAACACATACCTAAAGCTTTCAGAGTCCTTTAATATTATATTTGTGCACTAGAGAACCAATGTGAAATTATTGTGACTGCTACTTTTTCCCATTTACTTCCAAAAGGTATGTATAGTCTTTCACATGTTCCACACAATTCCCAATCAATTAGCAAGTTTTCATTGAAGAATATTTATTTTATTTTATATTTCATATTTTATTTTATTTTATTGGTTATGTGTCAAAGTAGCTGAGAGTCATTAGCACAACTTCTGCTTATGGAGGGAAGGTTGGTACAAATAATCTGAGATCCAAAACAGAAATAAGATGTTGTAGAAATCAATACCTACTACTTAATGCAAACACTTTTAATTAGCCATGAAAAAATCGATTGGATTGGGATGGGAAATTAAGGGTTTTTCCTCTCATGAAAACCACTGCAGACATCAGGATAAAGCTCCTTATCTTTCCTATCTCATCTGACATTATTGTTTTAAGATTTTTTGTTGTTGTTGTTGTTGGGTTGGGGTTTTTTGTTGTTTTCTTTTTTGGGGCGGGGAGTGGTTTGGTTTGGATTTTTGGTGTGTCAGGTTTTTGATTTGTTTTGTTAATTTTGGTTTCCTTTAATAGGTTTTTTGCTTTTTTTTTTTTAACGTTAAGTGTCCTTGAGCAATTAAACTGACCTATTCCCCAGGTTTATCTTTTTGTATGCCATGAAGAAAAGATACTTCCCTTCCTTCTTTTCCAGAAGGAAGATTTTGTTCCTTGTCAATTCATTCTTTCTCCTTGGGAAAAAGTATGAGAAGAATATATATAATTTTGACACAAACTCTAAGGATACATAAAGCCAAAGTGATACCTAGAACATATTTTAGGATCCTTAAAAATCCAAGTCTTCTTTTTCGTATAAAGTCAGAAATAGCTGCACTTGAATAATGACGAGGAGAGTTTGACAGGAGCAGCACCTTGCTGAGTTAAGTTGAGGGGCCAGATTTCCTGTCAGCACTTAAAACAACTTGAAGAATGTGTTGAAGTTTAGGAAAGTTCTCCAAAATCATCTTGGCTACTTCTTCACTCTAAAGGAAACATCCTCTTGTCATCTGCTTCTAGCACAGAAAACTTCATGCTGAATTAGTGTAGAACGTAGATCCTAAAGATAGGATTTTTTTTAATGCCATTTTCCGGAAGACCTCTAAAAATTGCAAAATGAAGGAAATTCAATAGGTGATTCAACCTCCTCAGAGAAAGTTTTCCTGATTTTTAGGCCAAGGGTGAAAATTTCCTTTGTGGAAATGCAGGTTTTCTTTTTGGTTTTAAACCTGACTTCTTGACTTTCATAAGTCATTTCTAGTTTGTTTCTTTAATTTTCCTGATTATAAAACTAATTTGGAATGAGTCAGAAGGAGATCTATGAAGACTTTGTAGTGTTTCTGTTGATCTAGATTTGAAAGTGAGATCTCCATATTTAGCCACTCTTCATCTACTGATCTGCTGCCTCTCCTGAGCTCCCTCACAAATATTTGCCATGCCCTGAAGAACAGACATTCATCTGTGTGGAAAACAAACTAAAAAACTACTTGCTTGAAAGATGATCCCTTCTCTCATGATGGGAGAAAATTTCCAAACCTGTATGCAATGATGAGGAAGAAAGGGACACACAAAATTCTACACTTCTTTCCCACCTGGGCTTATAGAAGAATCTGCCATACTGCTTGTTCTCTCCTCTTTCACATGTAGCCAAAGAGCCCTGATTATTCCCAGCTCACTGTCAGTTTCCTCGGCAGCAAGCCAACAAAGGCATTTTGCCAAAGGCAGCTGAAAATGGCTCTCACAGGTTCCTAGCTCTGTAATATCAGTGCAGCTTCTAAGTTTAGCAAACTCCATTCCCCCATAATTCCCAACTAAACTCACTGCTTTTGTGACATCTACTCATGCCATGTCATCCAAGGCACTTGAAAAGAAGCACTCCTAGAAGAGTGACTGAGTTTTTCAACCTTCCTATTCTGTCATTCTCTCTCCATTTACTGGAGACTTTCTCTGTGGCAAACATAACTAACTACTCTTCTCCTGACAGTGCCAATATAGTCTGGGAATCACGATCTAGGTCAACATATTCCTGGGAAAAACTTATTAGCTCTCAGGCACTTACAGTAGTTTTCCACAAGTCTGACGAGAAGCAGCTGAGGGAGCTGGGGGTGCTCAGTCTGGAGAAAAGGACGCTCAGGAGAGACCTTCTCACTCTGCAACTCCCTGATGGGAGGGTGGAACGCGGTGGCTGTAGTGGGTTGGCCCTGCCTGGATGCCAGGTACCCACTGAAGCCACTCACTCACTCCTCTTTGTAACTGGACAGAGGAGAGAAAATATAAAGTTCATGAGCTGAGATAAGAACCAGGAGAGATTGATTCCTGATCATCACTGAGGCAAAACAGACTCAAAGTGGAGATGTTAATTAAATTTATTACTAAGAGTATCAAAGCAGAAGAATAAGAAGTAAAATGAATCTTAAAATATCTTCCCCCCATCCCTCCCTCCTTCCAAGTTCTACCTCCTCCCCCACAGTGGTGCAGGGAGACAGGCAATTGAGCTTACAGTCAGTTGTTCCTGCCCCTGCAAGTCCTGACAGTAGTTCTGCACAAGCTGCCCCAGTGTGGGTCATCCTTCCATGGTATCACTCCTTCAGGCACAGCCTGCCCCACGTGGGACCTCACAGGGTCACAACCCCTACCTGGAAAACCTGTTCCAGTGTGGGCTCCTCTCCCCATGGGTCAGCAGGTCCCGGCTGGGACGCTGCTCCACCATGGCCTTCCCATGGAGTCACAGTCTCTTTTGTGCATCCACCTGCTCCATGAGGGTTCCTCCATGGGTGCAGGTGGAACTCTGCCCTCCCCCCATGGACCTCCATGGGCTGCAGAGCAACCTCAGCTCTGGCACCTGAGCATGTCCTGTCCTTCCTTCTGCACTGACCTGGATGTCTGCAGGGCTGTCCACATGTTCTCACTCCGCTGTTCTCTGGCTGCCATTTGCAACTGCACAATAACTTTTTTCCTTCTTAATTATGTTACCCAGAGCTGTTACTGTCATTCCTGATTGGCTTGGCCTTGGCCAGTGGAGGGTCCATCCTGGAGCTGGCTGGAATTGGCTCTGCTGGACATGGGAGAAGCTTCCATCAGCTTCTCACAGAAATCATCCCCAATACCAAAGCCTGCCACAGAAACCCAGTACAGTGGGGTTGGTCTCTTCCGCCAGGTAACAATTGATGAATCGACAAGAGAAAACATCCACAAGTTGCACCAGGGGAGGTGTAGATCAGATATTACATAAAATTTCTTCACCAAGAAGGTTGTCAAGTTGGTTGTAAGAGGCTGTCCTGGGCAGCAGTGGAATCAACACTGGAAGTGTTCAAAAATGGTGTAGTTGTGGTGGTTGGAGACATGGTTCAGTGGAGAACATGGCTGTGCTATGTTAATGGTTGGACTTGATGATCTTAGAGGTCTTTTTCAACCTTACTACAGGTCTATGATTTGTTACAGAAAATGCTATCATCACCATGGAGGAGAAAAAAGATAAACGCCAGGAGATGAGCGACTGGCAATGTTTTGTGAACAAAGCTGCAAGAAATAAATGGGGGATGGTGTAACCAACATTGCTCTGATAAAAATATAAAAAGCAAAGTTCACAGAAATAAAAAATTCTAGCTGTGATCATGCTAAAACAATACTGTGAGGAAATAGATGGATAGGGAAAGATCTATACAAATTGTAATGTCTTGAAAACTCAAAGTTCTGCAGCACAATGCAGATCCTCTTCTCACTTTGGAGGTTCTCCTTTAGGACAGAGAGCTAAAATTTAATTGTTACCTTAAAGTTTCAATATATATAATGTAACTAGAGTGAAGATAATGATCATTCTCAAGGTCCTGGTTTAGACAAGACATTATTTAAAGGTGCCTGTGCCTGCTAACTGAGCCTAGGGTGACCAGTCTGGAGTCTGATTTCTAACCTGTAGCTTTAGTTAAGCTGTACAAGATAAATTTCACTGTAACAGTTCGCTTCAGTAGTCTGTATATAGGCATCTTCTCACTTCCCCCCACCCCTGCCCCCACATGTGAATGTCTACTGCAGAGAGCTATAAAACATGACACACGATCTGCAGAAACCCTGCTCTCCCCTGGAGCATCAGCCAGAGGCCAGGCAGGATGACAGTCATCATCCCAAATGGCACTAGACATTCTTGTGTGGTAACTGAACTGAGCTTCAAATGTCACTGTACTTGACAGATTTTGCATTGTGGTTACCACATTTTCCAACACCAAGCGTTGTTGTTTGCTGCCAGACAAAACGGCAAGTTCTGGCAGCTGTTTTTAACACATGTGAATTTCCAAGCTGCAAGATAGTAGGAAGTTAAGGTCAGACTTCAACGCTTCATTTTTACCCTTAACCATAGAGTCTCTTCCCTGAGCAACTTGACAGAACAAGGGAGGCAGATATGCTGGACAAGTCTACACAGGTTAATGCTGTGCTCAGTTTAATTTATGTATGGAGCTTTGGTAGTTGTATTAGGTAGACTGGATAGCCCTCTGAAAGCCAGAAACTGAACTTGTGATATCGCACATAAATAAAGTAAAAAAGAATTTTCTCTTTCAGTTTTCTGGGACAAAAGATACTCAGCTTAATGTCAATTCAATGTTAACCTCCAAAAGAGGAATAGAGATGACTTCAGAGGTTATATTCCTGGATCAACTGCAGTTTCAGTTTCTGATTTAGCTTCTCTGTTCTTGCAATTACCTGTGATGTGCATGTGGATAAATTACTTAATTTTTTCCTGCTTCTGTTTTGAAGCTGAATTACTAGCTATTTCTTAAGAGCTTTGAGGCATTTATGAACATAAACTGAAAATTCACCCTCTCCTACTCTGTTGTTATTAAGGATTATTATTTTCTTATTGTTTTTTAGCTTGTTTTCTTTTCAGAATATTGAATAATCTCCTATTAATGGCAATATGTACATGACAGACTGGTGTCATTCTTATTAGGTAACATTTACAAAGAAACTGTAACTTGCGCTGTTTGAGAAAAAAAAAATCTTTCTTCATCAAAGATAAAAGTCACATTCTGCATTTAGGCCCAGTCTTAATATGATAGCCAGGTATTTCTGTAACAGGTTTTCAGAAAAGTTGGGGATGACCCATCCCTGGAATTGTCCAAAGCCAGGTTGGACAGTGCTTTGAGCAATGTGGTCTAGTGGAAGGTGTCCCATGGCAGAGAGGTTGGAACTACTTGATCTTTAAGTGCCTTCCAACACAAACCGTTCTAAGATCCTATGGCATGCTTTTTATCCGTCAAGAAGAGGTTTGCTTTTACATACATTCTCTCTCACTCCCTCTCTCTCTCTGTCTCTTCCTTCCCTCCTCTCCCTCTCCCAGACACATACAGATATGTAAATGTACAGTCTAAGGAAATAAATCCATATCAAGTGAAAAATAAAGTTGGAGACGCATCACCTTTTGAGTCCGCTACATGATCCTCCTATGTGCCTCACTGAAGGATCTGCAGGCTGGCAACAAAATACGGAGTTCCTATTTTAGGAATTAGAGGCCACCTATCTTGTAGTGGGTAAATGATGGGTTTGACACCAAGTTAACTGTAATTATGTCAGTGTTTTGCACAAAAGACAAGCTTTGCCTTTTTCCATCAGAAGGCATCTGGAACCTGAGAAACCAAAGACAAAGAGCTACAAGGATAGCTTATAAAATTAACTGGTTTGCAGGGTAAAAAAGCTCTTCTCTGTTAGCTACTTGTTTATCTACAGAGCAAAGGTATTAGAGTCCTTCAGGGTTTACTTCCAAAAGAAGAAGGTTTTGAGCTGCTGTTTGGATTGGCACATGTACAGAAGAGAGGTCGTACTTCTTAAGAATTAAGTTTGGATGTATTTTAAAAAAAACAACAAAACCAAAACCAAACACAAACTAATAATCTATTGTCAGACCAGCCTTTTGTGTCTAGGATGGGAAGTCCTTGCCATAACAGAGGCATCAAGGAGATCTGCAGCTTCATGAAGGTGAGTGCAGCGTTGTTGCATGAGGGAGTATGCCTTGACATGCCCTGGACATTTGTTGCTGTGACTGATGTCTAGAGTAATAAATTGAACATGTCAAAGAATGTTTTCAGGCAATTCACTTGTCTCTACACTAAATTTTTGGGACAGTCCTTAACACATTTTTAATCTGCACCAATAGGCACTTTCTCAAACTATTTTTGGGCATAGAATGACCCCTGCAGAAGACCAGAGCCATATCCAAGAGGCAGTCTGGTTGCCATCACCTGGCTGACCCTGGGAGAAATCACTGTTGTAGATCCAGGTCATCTCATGTCAATTAGCATCAAAACCAGTGATTGACCTGGGATACAGGCAATCTTTAACACAGATGCAGTTTCACTGCCCAGTTTGGAACTCATTCTTGTCTAGTCCATGCCCTTGGGAATCGTTTTCATCCAAGTGAGGACAAGTGAGGCAGAAGGTCACTAGTGAGTACCTCTGCTTTCCCTTTGTAAAGAATTGGGATGTTATCCTCTACCAGTATAGATTAGCGTGCCAATGTGGTTAGGGAAAACTGCACCAGATGAAATGTCAGTATTTCAAGAGGTTCTAAATATTCAGGGTGGCAAATGGGCAGACTCCAAAGGGAGGAGAAGGCCCATCCAAACATGAGCATTCCTTCTGAATGCTGGACAGCAATCTCTGGTGTGTTGGTGTCTGTCAGCAGAACATGCCTGGTTACCTTCAACCAGCTGTAAGAGAAACAGACCTTGCGAGAGAAGGTGACGTTTCTGAAGAGACCCTTTGCAAAAATATTATCAGATTAATATAGGCAAGACTGCCTGGCACTAAGTAGTGCATAGCATGAACTTGACCATGGTCAGAATGAACCTGTTGTCCATGCCCACCTGCCACATCCTCTTTCGTTTTTTTTAAACTTGACCTGCTGCTCAGCATGAGTCAATAGTCAAACCTGAGCTTCTTCAGTCCAGCAATCATCAAGCCTTGGTTGTCTGTACTTATCACACTGCTCCTGTCAAAAGCAGTGGAGTGACACAGAATAGATTAATTTCTAAGGTCTGAAAGTCTCAAGTACCTGGGTGAAGCCAGGATGCATCTTATATCACACAGCAATAATAAAACATAACTGCATTCTTTTATTGTCTGTCCCGAGAGGTTGTTGTAAGTAGCAGGCGTGATAGTCCATAAGTAGTTCTAGATAAAATAAAAAACAACAAAAACAACACCTAACCAAAAACAACAGAGTAATTATTTTTCTTCAAGGGCAGGAGACAAATGGATATACACTCAGTTGCCCGCTCTTGGTGGCAAAAGGCTCAAAGTTGGCAGCTACAAAAGATAAGCTTGCTTTATTTTGCAATTTAAAAGTTCTTGGGCCACAATAAAGTGGCAGTTTTGAGTCTTCTATATGTTCTTTAGGTACAATAAAACATACCTCTAGCCTCCCATAAGGCTGACACTGGGAATTCCTAAGCTCTCTAGACAAGCCAGCATAAAAGATTTTTCTTCCCATAACATCTTTGAAGTAAGAAAATACACCTTTATCAATACTCTGTGTGACAACAGAGGACACATATATCCCAGGCTACCTCCTATGCAGATGATGCTCACTGTTTGCTGCACAGATTCCATCTGACCTGGATGGACAGCAGTGATGAACACTGGCCAGACCTCTGAGTTTCCTGACATTGCTCTTATGGTGTCAGCGGTGTGTTCTAATCAGTAATCAACCAGTTTTTCTCTGCCTGTCAGCATGGTTACAATCCCACTTAGTGTTTAATGTTCACACTTCGTTATGCAAGGAACATCTTGAAAACCCAATTTACAAGTGACTGAGGTAAATAAACCCAAAAAGAGATCCAAGAAAACACATTATTTGGAATCATTCATCTGCCAAGCGGGATAAAGAGGGCACCAGCATAGTTTAAATTGTGGTGCTTGGAGAAACCTAAGGCTTTCACCAAGATAAATTTTGTACTTCATTACAGCAGTTTAGACTTGCGTATGGGACACAGGAAACTCTGCTGCAGGATGGCATATGTTGGTAGTTAAATTAACATTGCATTTCCATATGAATTATTCTTAACAATGGCAGTAAGAATATCATATAATGTCACATCCAAAATGGGAGACTTCTAATACTACAACCTGAATATTTGCATTTTAATTGCACAGACAAGTAAATCAGATTTGGTTTGTAATTGGATATATTGTGTATTAGTAACACTACAGGTAAAACCTTGTCTTAATTTCATGCTATTACACCAGAGTAAATCTCACAGTGTTTATTTAAATTCTAATTCATCCAGTGTTTTCTTGAATAAATGACCCATGAAAGTTCCTTTATTTTTTTTTCTGTTCAATTTATTTAACTATTTGTTTGTTTCTTTTTTTTTTCCAAAAATGGAAATTAAGCATCTGAAATTTTATTTACTTTAGTATTGTAATTATATTTTACATGCCTTCCAGCTATGGTCAATCAGAAAAACAGTGTTGAACTATAGAGGCTGAAAAAGAAACTATGGGCAAGCAATAAAAATAAAAAGCATACACGTGAGCATTATGTAAAATATATTTCCAGTGAGCTTCTTCCCAGAGAGTCTTCTTAGCAATTCCCTTACATTTTCACTCACATATCAATATTTACTTTTAGTAGAAAGATGTGTTTTCCCTATGTGAAGTAATGTTTTTAAGGTTTGTCATTAATCTCATGAGGAAGACACTCTTATGAAGCAATTTCTGACATGTCAACATCCCAGTCTTTAAAAAGTAGAACACAACAGCTTTTCTGCCTTCTAAGGGTCAGCATTTTTTGCTGAGCCAAGGACAATCAATATCAGTTTCTGTACTGTGGAAAAAAATCATGCTGCAGAGAGTAGCTGTGATGCTTCTGGTAATGTAAGATGCCATACTACTTCAAACACTTAGAAACAATGTGCCCTGGCACTCAGAAATCCAAGTGTCCTGGACTGTAACAAACGTAGTGTGAGAAGCAGGTCAAGGAAGGTGATCCTGCCCCTCTGCTCTGCTCTGGTGTGACCTCACCTGGAGTGGTGCCTCTGCTCTAGGAATTACATGGACCTCTTAGAGCAGGTCCAGAAGAAGCCATGAAGATACTCCAGGGACTGGAGCAGCTCTCCTAGGAAGACAGGCTGAGACAGCTGGAATGGTATAGCCTGGAGAAGAGAAGGCCTAAAGGGGGATGATGAAAAGGAGGCAGAGGGACTTTTTTGTACAGGCAGATAGTGACAAGACAAGGGATAGAGGTTTTAAAACAAAAAGGGCAGGTTTAGAAAGACATCAGAAGAGATTTTTTACTGAGAGAAGGGTAAAGCACTAGAACAGGTTTTACGGAAAGGTGATGGATTCCCCACCTTTGAAAGTGTTCAAGGCCAGTCTGGATAGGGCTTAGAGCAATGTGATCTACTAAGTGACACCTCTTTCTGTGGCACAGACGGGTGGAATTAGATGATCTTTAGGGTCCCTCCCAACCCAAACCAGCCTAGCATTCTATGATTCTATGATCTATACATGCTGGGATGGATGGAAGGAAGGAATACTGAAATGCCTCATAAAGCTATAGTAAATATCCTTTCATGTTTGTATGTGAAGCACTTAGATTTTGCTAATGATCAATGGATTGAACCATAGAACAACAGAATAATTTAGTGTGGAAGGGACTACTGGAGATTATCTGGTCATAACTTCTGCTCAAAGCAGTTATGCATGTCATCTGTCTGTCTATACTTCCGTATATAAGAACTCCTTTTCCTCTCTATATGTTCACTAGCACCGAGTTTTTAATGGAAGGCTATGGACTGAAACAGACTGAGAAAAAAAAGTTATGAAAATCTAATATCATGACCTTTGCCTTTAATGATAAAATATCCAGATTAGATGGCTAAATTAGATAGTGTAGTTCTGTGTGCACATGGGGAAATACAGCATGGTCTGCAGAGATCATCATTAAGCAAATCCTTCTGCTTTATCCTTCTAAATGAATGTGTAGTTTATATAAAATATTCACAGAGAGAAATTTTTTAATTATTCATGTGGGAGATTTTTCACAATCCCCGTGGCAATGAGGTTCAAAACAACTAATAAACTGAAAAGGCGTGTATTTTAAATGCAGTGATGAAGTAACAGAATTGTTCTTTTGGAAAAACATGAATTCACTACTCTATATCTTCATATAAGATCTTCTGGATATTTTCATAAAGGGATTCTGTGATTCTTGCATGAGCTGTGGTCATGATGCAACATTTACCAGATGATGCTCCCAGACCCAAATTACTGAACCCTTTGATCATTGATAGAGACCCTCCTGGCTTTGATATATGTTCATCCATGAATATTCTTCAACAATGGAGGTCAACAGCCACTCAGAATATGGAGTTTAATTGCAAATTTTAGATAAAGGCCCTTTCCCCACCATGTCATGCTCTGATGACCTAATGTAATAGATTCATATCCAGTAATGGAGTTTTCTCCCATGACAGTGAACTATGAAGTTATCCAATAGACTTTGAGAAAATAGACCATCAGCCTTACAAATTGGGGTGGCAGATTTGTATTGGCTTTTATTCTCTATAGCTCATGTTGTCTAAGAACACTGGAAGTGAAATTTTGCTGCTCGATTTAAAGTCAAAACCTCCATTCTAAGAAATGAAAAAAAAATAAAACCAAACCAAACAACCTAACAAAAAAACCTTCAACAAACTGAAAAAGAAATCAAACAACCCAAAACTGACTCCTACAAAACCAAAAAATAAAGGGTCCATATGCTGCTGCCCTTGGCAATACCTAGTAATACGTTTAGTTTGTTAATAGTGTTTTCTAAAGCAGGTCTGTGCTTCATTCTAAATTTATGCATTATTTGTATTTGTGTGCAGCTCACTGGGAGTGGGGAGGAACACCACTGTCACCTTTTCACAAGGATTCATGCCCATACCTATGTACAGTGCATAGATTGCACTGTAGGGCAAGGGTTTTGCCTTGTTGTGTCCAGTCACCACAGTGCACTCCCTCAGTCCTCACAGAAGCGTCGTGTGATCACAGTTCAGCTGCGATTTCTCTGAGAAGAGTCTGATATTGCTCATTGGAAGGGTAATGGGGATTTGAGACTCTCAGAACTCACGTTGTCTTACTTTGGCAGAGTAATTCAAACCATGGTCATCCTGTTAGTGTTGATATGAGAAAACTCTGCTGAATTGTGGTTAAAAGCAGGAGCTATATCTGCCTCGATACACGTTTCAGTTATTCACTCCAAGAGCCATACAATTTGCATCCAAACTAGACATACCATTGTGCAGAACAAACTGATTCTTTCTAGCTAACCTTCCACTTATTCTCTGATTCCTTTCTCCTCAGCAAATTGCTGATAAGGGTTTTTTCCTGTCTTTAAAAACAGATGAGATCAAATACAGAAGAGGGACAGAGGAAAGAAAGTTCAAGATAAGGGAAAATGGCTAAATCTAGTCATATGGCAAGTAATTCTCTCAAGGTGCATACACTTCAGGTGTTATCTATCTCCATTTTGCAATGGAGAAGTTGTGACTTGGAAGAGTGTTTAAAAAAGTCACGATAATCCAATAGTAATACCACGAAAAGCCATAGAGGAATTCTCCCTTACCTGGAGAACCCATTTATTCCAGTAGAAAAATCTGAACAGATTTCAAATAGCTGCATTTTGCACAAGATATGCACTGGTACAAATAACCCCACAGCACCAGGTAATAGTGCCTTGGAGCAGCATGAACTCACATGGGATTTCTACACTGATAGATGGAAATGCCAGTGAAGTCATAATTACAGTTGTGGAAAGGAATACATTATAATTAGCAAAATTATGTGTGGCCTTCACAGCTTTGCCTGTGTTTCTGGAACTATGCATGCTTTTTAAGTGACCACATAGCTTATTATCTTCACATGCATGAGGAATTTCCATTCTTGTTTTGTATCAACCAGTTTTCCTAATTTATGTCCACAAGGATTTTAGACTTCCTCCTTAATTTATTCAGCAAATTTCACATCTTTTAGACAAGACATATTGAATCTCAGTGTCTGAGATTTGATTGATCCCAGTGTAGAGGCAATATGTTATCATGCTGCAGCAATGTCTGACAGGCATTTATTATGGATTTTAAAAGGATAAGGGGTCTCACACAACAGCTACAGGAGTCTGTGAAATTCCCTAAGGGTCATATCTAGAGAAGAATTGTAAAGCAGAAAAAAAAAAGCATTCTACTATTAAGAAAATAATGACCCAGTGCAGAATAGAGAAGACCACATACGGTCTGATCTAAAGCTCACTAAATAGGATGGGAGTCAGATAATTATGAATTTATATTAACAACATAATGAGGGCAGCAAAGGGATTCAATTATTATGCTTAATTGGTTAGGGAATATCAGAAAGTGCTGTATTACATTTTATTGGAGATAATATTAAATAAACATTAAGAAAAATATATTCAGATGAGAATCAAGAGGGTAAGAAAAAGAGCATATCTGGTGAACTGGAAGGCAGTGATTAGTTATTCATGTAGATTCTAGTAACCATTAGCCTGAGTGACCTGTTAGCTTTCCATTTCAGACGATTACCTTTTGCGTAGTGAAAATTCTAATGTATTTGTCAATTAGTTATGACATTTCCTTTCATTCTTCTCCTAAGATGTTATGTAGTTTTAATCTTTTCTGTAATAATGAATAAAAAGTAAGCGAAGAAAAGTGCATAGTGCATAGAAATATATAAGAAAATGCTGGATCACATCAAAGGAACTGAACACCTTTGGAATAGTGAAATTTAGTCTCAAAATTGGGTTGTTTTTCTGTGGTTTTTTCATTCTGAAGAGAAAGCTGCACTTCAGTTATGTGTGAAATTATTACTAGATGAGTGTTCACTGCAGACCTTGAGATAAAGAGCTTTGAAACTTTCAAACAGTTTGAAAGACTCTGCAAACTATTTTGGGATTTCAAATGCACAATATTGATGCATATGCTCCAAATCCATTCATTTCTGGGTAACAAATATTTCATCTCTCAGCAGCACTAAGATCTCACTGTATATTCAAAACATGTTTTTTAAATGGAACTACAATTCATAGACTGAAATGTGCATTAATTGAATGACAGCCTTGTTTATGCTCTACATAACTCATACTGATTTGTCTTCTCTCTTCTTGTGCCTGAAGTAAGTGATGTGCCAAAAGCTTTTTGATGCTGATATTAGGGCCAATCTGACTGGCTTAGTACTGGAACTGATAAGGAGTGCTCACACCCCCACCTTGCCAATGTGGTACATGAGTGGTGTTTCCACCTCTAGAGGTAAAACATGTCCAGATTAGAGCTGGACAGAATCTAATATCACATGGCATCCTTCTTCAGTAATAGTCTCATCTAGAATTTTGCCAACTAGGGACATAAATTTGTTTGAAAGCCAATGGAATTCTTGCTCCAGTGTTTAGACTTCTGAACATATTAGCTATCTAAGCTAATTCTGTAACACAAGCCACTGCTTGATGTTGGTGATGTTACAGAATATCTAAAAGAAGTTAAAGCTCTATCCCCTAACCTTTTCCACATTAAGGAAATAATGTCTTGAATTCAAGAAAAATTTAAATATTCTACGGTCAGAGTTGCTTACCTGGTTCTTTGATGTGTTATAGAAAACCACTGAAAGGAAACATAATATCTCTATAAGCTAACCAAAAGTATCACATGATGAGTAGTTCCTAAATGTTTACATCATCTTTTTTTGTCTTGCCTTCTCTACAAGTACATCCCTTGAAAATCAGTAGCATCATTCAATGACTGATTTGTAGTTCAAGCCAAAAATCCATGAGTAGAACAGCAGGTGACAATTGTATAAACCTACACTATGATCATCAGTAAATGTGTAAAAACCTCAAAAAGGATACACAAACAAGTTCTGGGCCACAGGTTTTGTTCAATATCTAATAGAGGAAGTCACACTGGTCAGTTTCTGAATTTTATTATTAGAAAAGGGCTTATTCACAGCATTATGTTTTGACTGGTCAGAAACACGAGGAGGAAAATGCTTCTGTCAGGTTACTGAGGTGACCACCACACTGTTAAATCATTTAATGTGTTCAGTTTTACCTTTGAAGTAAGTGAGGTAAAGTCCCACAGGATACAAAACAAACACAGCAGCAGCACTTCAGTTTTAATGGTGTCTGACACCCAGCCCAGCTTGCTGCCCACTCTTCACAGCTGGAATACAGCTGGTCCAGAAGGAGAGGCAGGATGGGATATTCTTAGGCTGGTGCAACAACAGATATCCCAGTCACATGTCAAAGCCCACACTGGGACTGCTGTCAGAGACAATCTCATTCCAGATGACACTGGGCAACTGAAAGATGAGAGCACAGAGATTTAGCTAAACTTTTACACAACAGTGCTCTGATGTTTAGGGAAAAGCTGAGAGCAGCTCAGTAGTACTTTCTCTGTACACATCACCATCTCCCTAGGAGCTAGGAGTTTACTTTAAGCTCTGGTTTGATTCATAGAAGCTGCTTGAAGCCAATTAGCACAATGTAATCACAGCAGTGGTGGTAGTGCTCTACCTCCAGTAATGTGTACTGACAGCTTGCTAGAGGGTTACAGGAAGGAAGGAAACTTTGGTTTAAATTTGGGTCAACTTCTTACTGTCTAGCGCTGTGGGCTGTGTTTCTGCAGGGTGCAGTGCTGAGACAAGCATTCACCTGCTTTGATGCCCATGGTGCAGAGGCATTCGCAGACAAGGAATTGTTAACAAAACCAAACCCAACCCAAACCAAACAAACAAAACACAAACAGGAAAACAAGAGGGGGGCGGGGGGGGATGGAGAAAACAAAGAAAGAGGGGAGGAAAAAACCACCCATACTTTATTGGGATCTTTGCACCAGGTAAAGCTCATGTGGGGAATCAATCACTCAGGCAGGTTGTTTAGCTCACTTTCCTTGGCAACGATCCTTGCAACAATATCTTCAGCTGGATAAGACTCCTCAGTTGACTGCTTTTCTCAGTTCTTCTATCCAGCTGGTCCGCAGTCCTATGTGACTCCTCCAGGCCATACACCATCCATCACTATATACAATCTTATCCCACATATGGTATGTCTCCCATCTATCTTTGCCATGTACAAAACACTGCCTTATGTGGCCAGTCCTGTACCTGCAGAAACAGCTTCTTCTGCTGACTTAGAAAAATCTTATCTAAGTACACTTTGGTCAATTCTTCATAACAAAGAGATTTCATAGGGCTGTTGCTTCCTCTTTGGATGATTGTGAGCCAGTTCCCAGTTCTGGAGTCCCTCCTGTCATTTAGCAACTATTGTACCATGCTAACTTCTGCAGGAACAACTACATGTCCAATGACACCAAGACTGAAACATCCCAACAAAATGCAGTGACTTTGTCCCTTCATCATACTGAACTATTCTTTGTTCCATCTATCCTTTTCCTTTCAATTCAGACCTTGTGTTAACTGTTCTGCTGTGGATCTCATTCTTTCTGCTGTGCAAATCTTTCTCCACCTATATGTGAATCTCCAAGAAGATACTTCAAATATAGCTCTTATATGTAAAATTATAATCCTGTTCCAGAGAGCTTCACTTACTCTTTTAGCAATCTGCTACTTAAAGAAATGCAGTCCCTATAGTCTAGACAGATAATTAACCTCGGTAACCCCAGAAATATATGGTTAGTATTCCCCTGCATGAACCAAGAATAACTTAATTAGGAGTTCAGCCTGGGAAGTGTCTGCCTGATGGTAACAATGTTAGTTCTTCTCTATGGTACTTTATGAAAAGTTTCTCTCAAAATAGTTTACAGAGTTAAAACATTTCTACATATTCCAGAGGAAAAGAGAAATCAGTAAGTTTAAGAAATGATGAAAAGACATACAGAGATAACATTTAAAATAGATGAGAAGTCTGATGTGAAGAGAGGCATGCAAAGAATATTTTCCTGACTGCACCTGCAGACCTGCAGAGGAGTCCACACTGGGGCAAGTGAGACTTGTGACCCTGTGGTCACACACGTAGGAGCAGCCTCTGCCTGAAGGACTTCACCTCATGGAAGAGTGATCCACACTGGAGCTGTTCATGAAAAGCTGTAATCTGTGAGGAGAACTCTGGGTGAAGTCTGTGGAGAGCTGTCTCTCATGGGAAAGACCCCACCATGGAAGAGGGAAAGGACTCCTCTTCCATGAATATTGGCAGGAACAACGTGTGATGAACTGACCATGACTCCCATTCTCCACCTACCTGTGCTGGTCGTGGGGAGGAGATAGAGCCCAGGAAGGAGGGAGGGGTGGCGGGAAGATCTTAAGATTTCTTTTATTTCTCATTATCCTGTTCTGATTTTGATTGGTGTCAAATTCAATAAATATCCCCAAGCTGAGTCTGTTTTGTCCAAGATGGTAACTGGTTTGTGATCTCTCCCGGTCCTTATCTCAACCCATGAACCTTTTGTTATATTTTCTCTTCCCTGTCCACTTGCGTAAGGGAGTCATAGAATGGCTTTTATGGTCATTTGGCATCCAGCCAGGGTAAAATCACTACAATCCCTTGAAAGTATAAGAATCTTTAACTGTATGGGGTGATTGAAAGTTGGTTATATAGGTACTGGAGGTGAAGTAGATGAATGTGCATAAAACATTTCCCCAGCAAGTAAAATCTACTCCCTGTATGATATGCCTTATTTAAATAACTTGCATAGCTTAGACACTACATGTTGTGGAAATAACCACCAATAACCAAAGAACAGATTCAAATTACTGTAAGAATTATTTGTAGGGAAAAAGAATGCAGAGAACAAAAAGGAACCTCTAAATCCATGGTTAGCCAAGGACTCTGGTTCTCATTGGAGATATCAGATTTTACATGTCACTACTTTGTGCTGAGTAGCACATTAGCTATCATTAATAATATAATGCTTATTAATATATCTTTAAAAGTATATCTGATGTACTGAGTGTAAATTATATCATATGTGTAATGAATGCATATAAAATGTTTTACTATCCATTTACAGATATTCTGAAAGCTATAAAGGAGATTAAACATATTGATCATATTGAGAGAAAGATTATGAGATATGTTGCAAACCCTAAGCACTTACACCATCCTTTTCTCTCTGCATTAAAATCTGCACAAATTCTACACAATGCATGGGAAAGTGAGGAGCTATGAAGATAAATCTAAAGCACTAAACTCAGTGTTAGTTTAACTCATGTAAAATATTTAAAATTATGCTCTTGGGCAAACTCATTGAGAAATGTGGGTACCTTCATTCTGCAGAGAGGAGTTTTTACTCTCAGACAGGTCATAAATCAGCAAATTATTTAGTAAATAACTAATGGACAGTCATCCAACTAATCGTCAATTTGGTGAAAGACTTCAATCTCTGATCTTTCTGTTAAATGTTGTCTGTTTTACTTGGTCAACTCTTGCAAAAAGTACTTAGGGCTCACTGACATATCTGCACAAAAAGGTGCAGAATATTCTGATCTATGGTGCAGATCTCTAGTTATCTAATTTTCTGGGAAGACTATTACCAGGTAGCACCATCAAAAAATTACAAGCCAAGCAGTCAGGAGTTGTGATTTTGACTTACAAGTCTGCTTTTTATGTTAAAAGACCCTTTTATCTCAGGTTGTTTAGGTGTCAGTCTGGCACAGGTCCAGGCTCTTCTCTGTAAAAGGCTGAGAAAATTCAATCTAAGTTGAGACCCTTTTGTCAGCATCTGATTTCAGGAATTTCATTGTATAGAGAACATATTTAAAAGATCTGAATTTTATTGGCTGCAATTTGATAAACAGTATTAAATATTACTGTAATTCAATATGACTTGATTTTCACGCTTCAGGTACAAATGTCCTAAGATGTACATTCTTAGGGTTAATGATGCGAATGATTTGTTTTGAGATCAATACAAGATAGCTAAATGCATGGGAAGGCCTGGGACCAAGTGACTTTTCTGAGCAGGTTTGTATTCTGTTGCCACAATCTGTAGGGATTTTTCCCATCACAAGGTCATCTGGCCAGTGCAGATCACTACTTGTCTGAGACACCTTCAAGGAAAGCTCCAAATGCCTCTCAGGAAAGGGGATTACTGATTCACTGTGAAATTCTGTTCTGTTCATTATTATCAGTCTATTAGAATCAGACCAGTAATGCTTACTTTAAAAATCTAGCCTCAAATCCTGCATTTGACAGAAACCAGGAACAGAAATTCAGGGAAAAATTATAAGAATCACACACACGTGTCTCCTGGCAACTTCCAGGAATCTGCACTGCAAAGAGTTCCTGGCTCTGGGTTTTTTACTGAATAATGTTTTTCTTTATTAATTTGATTAATTGCAATAGAAATTATGCAGTCTCACAAACAAACAGAATAAAAATTAAATGTTCAAATTGTCTCAACATGCTAAGCAATAGTTCCAATTCTGGAAAAGATTATAATCACAAAGACTTGCAAAACAAGGATGAGTTTATTGAAGGAAAATGCTTTCAGGTATGGCAAAAGTTGCAGATTTGCTGCTGTCAGGTGTGTTTTCTCTGCTTTTTTTTTGGTATAGGCTCCGGCATCATGCATCACTATACATAATAATACATAATTATATACATACAATATATACATAACATACATAATTATTATATATGTAATAATAGATATAATTACTTAATAGACTTTTCATTCCTTTGCAAAGTAAGGGAAAATATTGTGCATCGTGCAAGGTATAATCCAACATCTGGTTATAGATGACAGAAAAAAAGTAGAATTAACAGAGACATCACAAGAATTCCTAGATCACATTATTATTTTTATTGTTTTGTGTTGGTAGAAATATATTTTTAAAAGAAATTCTCTTTTCTTGTTGTTTTTGCTGAGGTTGAAAATATATAAACTAAAAATATTTTTAGGTTGATTTACCATAGCAAATTTGTTTTTGTGAAGAATTTCCAGAACTTGTCTGCCACTTTTACAACCTCAGAACAGGCTTACTCTGAAATAGGTACCAGCATGGATCAAATGCTCTGTTATCTCTACTTTAGTGTATTTCCTTTTTTTTAAAAAAATCAATATCTTCTTTATGCATGAATTGTGTATTTTGACAATTATCATAGAGCTTAAGTACACCAGAAGAGATCAGACACTTGCACAAGCATACTGGGAGAGTCCAAGTGGGAAAAAAATATTACTTAAAAGGAGAAAACCTGGCCAACATTACAGCAAAAAAGTAGAAGAGTGAAATCATATTGTCTCCTCTAAACTAACAAACATGGGAAGCAGTCTCTCCTACACTTTCTGTTTGGTTGGGGTTTTGTGCTTCTTTTGGTTGGTTTGGTTTGGTTGTGGGGTTTTTTGTTTGTTTTGTTTTGGAGAGGGAGGCATTGTTGTTATTTCCTGGAATTTTTAACTGTAGGAGTTTGATCTCATTTGAAAAATAACATTATGCTATGTTCATGTAGATGCCTATGTAAGTTGCACAGCTAGTCTGCCACCACAGTCACAGGCCTGTTGTAATATGATTCCTGCTACCACTAGACCTATGGACAGAAATATATCACTGCTTTAAGGTGAGTTTCATCTCCCTTCCTGGGCTCTAATGCAAGCAGAAGCTTGATCTCCATTGACTCCACTGGGAGTTGAGAACCTAATTGAATGCAGGAACTGATTAGGGTGAATCCCACTATTGGAGCTCAGTTAATTCGTCTCAGTCATAGAATCATAGAATTCTTAAGGTTGGTAAATGCCTTTAAGATCATAGTTTTAAACTGAAAGAGTGCAAGTTTAGATTAGATATTGGGAAGAAATTCTTCACTGTGAGGATGGTGAGGAACTGTTGCAGGTTGCCCAGAGAAGCTGTGAATGCCCCATTCCTGGAAGTGTTCAAGGCCAAGTTGGATGGGGCTTGGAGCAACTTGGGATAGTGGGAGGTGTTCCTACCCATGGCAGGGGGGTTTGAATGATATGAGCTTTAAAGTTCCTTCCGATTCTATATAATTGGTTTCTATGGCTCTATGATCTTGATTCTCTGGTCATCAAATCCAACCACCAATCTAGCACCAGTACTAAATATCAAGTCCTTTGAGATGGCTCAACTCACCTTTGCCTCCTGATCAGCTGAGCAGATGGAGAGATGTAGATCCTGTACCAAATATGCAAGTCTGCTTTGGGCATCTCAAACACATTGTGCATCTCTGAAACAACTGGCTGTTTAGTCAGCTGTTCTGAACCCTTAAGGGCTTAAGGATTGAGAGCATCCTAGAGAAGGCAGTTCATGCATTGCTCCATGGCAAGATGTCCTAGAATATCAGAGCAGTGGGAAATGCCAGGATTATAATGACAGAATAGGTTTATCTCAGAAAAATTATTCACAGCATCACTTTCTGAGGTCACCATACTTCCCCCCATTCCTTTATCATTAAAGAAACACAACAGAAAAAGGTGTTGAAAAAGTCTAGGAGCAGGTGATAAAGAAAGCACATGCAGCTTACTTGGAAGGGTGTCCATGTAGATCTTCCAAAGACTGCAGCATGAAAAGGTCATATAATTTACACGATGACTCCATTTGTGTTATCTCTAGGGTGTCAGGCCAGATAGTAAATAAGCTGAACAATACAATTTCCCAGGCTTTGTGGAAAAAACCCAACAAAAACCACAAACAAAAACCAAAACCTAAACCCTCCTCCATATCTATTTTTATGGTTTCTATTCTGCTGCTTTCCTCTCCATCCCTTCTCAGAGATTTTTCTACCTAATAAATTTCATGTAGTCATAGCAATGTTTGCAATTTAAAAATTTAACAGATTTGAGCCACAGCTGCACTATCCTGGCAAGCCAGATCAGCTTCGGGTAACAAGATTTATTTTCCTTGTGTGCTGCCAAGTCAACCTGAAGACAATGTTAATAGAAAAGGTCACAGACTGATAGGCTGACATGTCTCTAATTCTCCAGGACAAATCCGTGGATGGCGAATTGAAATGCTACTCTGCAGCTCCTCAGGGGCAGAGGCATTAAAGTTAAATGTTACAGATGTGAAGGAATGGCAGCAAGCATGTTTGGTTTGCAAAAGAGCTTGTGGCTGTGGTGGTAGAAATGCAGGAGACACCATCAGAATTTATTTTCTGGGCTAAAGGATATTTTAAGGACACATTGCAACCACCTCAATGTAGTGCAGATCTATCTGTTAGGGTAAAACTAGTGGTAGGTATGAACACAGGTGAAACAGATCACTTTAAAAGTAAGATCTCATTTCTCTGTTTGTGTCAATGTAGGTTTTGCAATATGCAGAGGAGAGGGAATGAAAGAAAAGGGAAAGCTATTCCTCTGCTCTCAGGTAAGTAGTTTAAGGCTTCAGACTTTCCATCTAGAGGGAGGTTGCTTTTCTTATGTTTCAAAATTCACCAGTTTGAATGAAAAGTCTCCTTTTGCCCTCAGTGGTGACACACTAAGAAATTGAACTGGGACAGGGAAGTGCACAGGACCAGAACACAGATATCTCTGTCATTAAACATTTGGAAGAGCCCTTGGTGCACACTCTGCTAAACAAATAGTGGACAGAGTTTGCAATTTAGGACAAGCCAGGGATTTTTGATAGGACAAGGGTAAATGGATTTAAACTGAAAGAGAATAGGTTAGGACTGGATATGAGGAAAAAATACTTTATGTGAGGGTGGCAGGTCCCTGGCACAGGTTGCCCAGACAAGCTGTGGCTGCCCCATCCCTGGAAGTGTCCCAGGCCAGGTGGGATGGGGTTTGGAGCAACCTGGGCTAGTGGAAGGTGTCCCTGCCCATGGCAGGGGGCTGGAACTAGAGGGGGTTTTAAGTCTCTTCCAACCTGAATCATTCTGTGATTTTAAACTTGTTTTCAGAGTAAGGGAGTTTATACAATGGAGATGGTCCTATTCTGGCTGGACTTAGCAAGAGAACAATCTTGAGTTGGTTTAAATCAGAGACACAGAAAGTGACATAGGACCATCACCTTTCTTCAGATTGCTTATCTCCAAAGAGTTTTCAGATGAAGTTTGCAGAAACAGATGAAGAAGCAACAGTCTTTCTACAGGCTGATGGAGAATGAAGTAAAAGTTAGGCTTTTCTTCTTATCCCATGGTGAGGATGTGGAGGTTTGGGTTGGTTCCCTGCCAAGCCCAGCTGCTGGCCATACAGATTCCTCCCCCTCCCAAGACAGAAGGAAAAAATGTACCCCAAAAGGCAACTGTAGTAAATATATATATATATATATATTCACATGTATTACAATTATATACAATCAAACACTATGAATCTACAGAACAAATCCCAAACCAATCCCAAAAAGGAAAACAGGGAAGAGAAAAGGGAAATGGGACAAAAATGGGTAAAAACAAACAAAACAGATACACTCATAAACTCAGGGAAAAACTCAATAAGTAACTAATACAATCAATTCTCACCAACACTCAAAGCAGGTCCTTCCTCTCCATACAGCTGGGACAGCAGCTTCTCCGAGAGGTCTCAGCTCACAGAGATAAGAGCTAAAGCCAACAGAGAGCTGATGTCCTCCAAGCACCTGAAAGGAAGAGCAAGAGAGAGTGGGAGGAAACTCCCCATCTTTATGTACTCCTGATTACATGAAGGAATGGTCTGGAATGTGTCCTTAGTTATAACCTGGTTACTAGGAAAGGCCTAAACCAAAAGCAAGAAAACTAAACCACCCCAGAGGAACAGGAACCTACTACATTCACCCCTTTGCTTTTGTCTTCTGCTTCAGGTGAAAACTCGGTGGCTCAGATGCCGTATATCCTTAGAGAATGTTAAAATTCAACATGTGCTAGAACAACCCTTCTTGTCCATTGACTAAACACGATAAAGAAATGTGAAATATTAGTACCAGAATGGCATCACTAATTCATGTGAATATGGAGGCTGCTAATGATACTTTTTCTATTGTGACTCAGGGGAGTCTAACAAGATGAATTTGTCTTTTTTTTTTCCCCTTTTTCCCCTGCTCTCAGTCTGAAAGACTGACACAGCATAAGCAGAGGATAATGAAAAGGCTCTGCATTAATTATTTCTGTTGTTTCATGCTAAGGCGTCCTAGCAAAGATCAAGGTCCCACTGTGCTCCACAATGTATTAACACATTGTAAGGAACAGACACAGCTATGAACAATTTGCAGTAATATAATGCCCATGTGAAAAGAGAAATACATGCTAATATCTCATTTCCAGTAGGAGCTTTCAGGGGGATAGCATATCATGTTACATTTTTTGATATTTGGGGAATTTGCACCCATCTTTATTAATATCAGCAGATTGTTCAAACATTTGAGGCCAACTGATACCATACACCTCCGAACCTTTATGAATTAATCTTGGCACTTTGATTCATGAGAATATTCATTGCTGTCAATTTGCTTTCTGGCGCTCCTTGATCACTGCAGTGGCTGTTTACAATTTCCTTGTGCATGGGACTTTCTGGGGGTGGGCAAGAGGTGTGTCACTTGGCCCTGAAATAGGGATGTTTCGGACAGAATTATTTTTCTTCATCCTGAGCCTGTTATAACAGATTAACTAAGCAAGAGAGTTTAATTTGTGGAAGCAACTCATACCACATTCATCTCAGCTGGATGGCACAGCCTGTGCTCCTGCCACACTTATGCAAAATATTCAGACTTCAACAAACCTTAGATAAAAGCAAACAAACAAATAAATAAAAAAAATCCAAAATACAGGAGCAAAACTATCTAAAATGAATGATTCACCTAAAAAAAAAAAAGAAGGTACTATCTAGCCTTTTATCACTTGTTTTACCCATTATTTATTTCTCACCATATCTTGGGTGTCTGTTTTCTGTTTTCCATGCATCTTGATAGTTGCTATCTAGCCAAAGGCTTCTTTAAAATCTGAGAAATACTCATGCTGTGGAAAACAGTGTTCCAGTATTTACTGTGAAAACATCAAAACCCAAACAAGAAAATGCAAGAAAACCCTGCCCTTAGAATCTAGCAGGCATTTCAGAAGAAAATTTATAACCATCCCTCTATGTTATAAGGTATTTAGATTAAATTTGTTTGGAGGTAAACACACAGAGTAAACAAAAGGAACTACTATGAACTTACAGGAGTGGATAAGACCAAAAAATGTCAACCTGAGTTTTCAGCTGCAAGAAATACTAAAAAAGAATGTAATACTTATAATTTGGTATTAGATATTTCTATGGAAAATTTTTCTGCATCTTTACAACGGACGTGTGATAGTTGTTGAACAGAATAGTCAGACTTTAAAATGATAGAATCAAAGAATCACAGAATGGCCTGGGTTGTAATGGAAAGATCATACAGCTCCAATGCCCCTGCCATGGGCAGGGACATATTCCACCAGACCAGATTGCTCCAAGTTTCATCCACCCTGGATTTGAACACTTCCACAGCTTCTCTGGGCAACCCATGCCAGGACCACACCACCCTCACATAAAGAATTTTGTCCTAATATCTAATCTTAACCTACTCTTAAAAAAATTCTCCCTTGCCCTGTCACTCCGGGCCCTTGTAATAGTTCTTCTTCATATTTCTTGTAAGTTCCTTTCAGGTACTGAAATGCTGCAATTAGATCACCCCAAAGCATTGTTTCTCCATGCTTAACAGCCCCAGTTCTCTCAGCTTTTCCTCATGAGAGAGGTTCTTCATCCCTCTGATCATCTTGGCAGCCTCCTCTGGACTTGCCAAACTGTTCCACGTCCTTCCTGTGCTGGGGACCCCAGGGCTGGAGGCAGCTCTGCAGGTGGGATATCACTGCAGAGCAGAGGGGCAGAATCACTTCCCTCAACTGGATGGGCACACTGCTTTTGGAGCAGCAATGGTATATAATAATAATAACACATAAACCACATTGCATGTAATTATTTGATTTTCAAACGAGAGAAATATTGCAAATCATAGCGTACTTATTAGATCATTATCTATGATGAATGACAGTGCTTTTGCCAGTCTTGAACGGACTCACACTGGTACAGCATCATGATGTCCTACATTCAATATTATAAGACACCTTTTACTTCAAGACATACGTATACACAGTCAATGAAAGACTTACTGCTGATGTTCGGACTATTTTCTTTTTTGTTTCTTAGTTTGAAAGGAAAGGTAAAATCCTGTTATGGGCAGCTACTTCCTTAATTTAAAAGCTAATAATTAAATGATGTGGTCAACAGCTGAAGCTATGACTCAGTTTTCATTGCTGCTCCAATGTTCATAATTTCCTGTATTCATCTATTAATTACACTTGCCAGATTTTATCAAGATGGTGTTCACTTTTACTTTGTATCCAGAACAAAAGGAGGAATTTGAGTGATTTAGGAAAGTTCTAATTCGGTATATGCCAGTGCATATGTGAGAGAGACCAGAGTTTGGACTTTTCTGAAATGTTGCCAAAATTGCAGTCTACTGTACTTTCACACTGTCGAGAATAAAACCATTTGTACTCTTTTTCCACACGGCACAGACAGTAAAACATATCTCTAAGGCAAAAACTCTGTAAATAGCTGACTTGACTGATCTATATTCATTCTGCTGCATGCTTTACAGATGAATTGTATGCTAGCTTGCTAATTTACAACTAACAGTGCTTAAGTCTATGCAGGAAGTGTAGACCACCACTGCGAGAAAGAGCTAAAATAATCTTGAACACAGTCTAAGCATTATTAACAGTTCACATTCTTAGGTTCATATGCAAGTCAAATGGTACACGCAGGCAAAAAACCCAACCCCGGGCTATACAGAATGAAAAGACATGTCAATTTAGTGACAAAGGGTGCTTGTGGATTGGACTCTGCAATCAGCTTTCAGGCATTTTCTAGCTTTTTCAGCCTCTTTCTACAAACTAATTGACATTACCATGTGCCACACTTTCTTACTGAACACAAACTGATTTCTGTTTATTTTGGTCAAAATCATAAAGAGCTTCTCTGTGGTCTTTAATACCTTCACTAGTAAAAATAGAAAAATACCTTTAAATAAATTAAGAAATTAAATTTATTTAATTAAAATTTTTAAATTGTCAGTTTGCAGGCAACAGAAAGAAAAAAGGTTGAGTGGAAGAGAGCAGAAAGGATGTAACACTCCTACAAGTAAACTCTGAAAAAGTTGTAGTTTTGAGTGAAATATGCAGTTACACACTTGAAAAGAAAATTGTAAGCTACATTTACTGGTTGTAAGATTTTTGCTATTGACTCTAAGAGGAACTTAGTATTGTGCTGAATCATCATCTAATGAGGAGCTTCAGACTGTCGTTTAGGAGTATGCGTTTGGTGCTGGTACTT
Organism: Campylorhamphus procurvoides; assembly: GCA_013396655.1. Taxonomy (NCBI): domain Eukaryota; kingdom Metazoa; phylum Chordata; class Aves; order Passeriformes; family Dendrocolaptidae; genus Campylorhamphus; species Campylorhamphus procurvoides. The sequence continues at coordinate 419,204 of WBMV01000952.1, read as the reverse complement.
GTTTGGTAGTGGAATATTATGTCTTAGAAAAATTATTCACCAACATCTGAAATATTCTTCTTTTAATTACAGAATGACAGAAGCAGAGATTATGCTGAGTTACAAGGGACCCACAAGGATCGGTAAGTCCAGATCTAAACTGTGGACAGGCTCATCTCCAGGAGTCACTTTCTGTGCCCCAGAGCATCATCCGAATTCCTCTTGATCTCTGGCAGCCTTGAGGCCGTGCCCCCTGCCCTGGGGAGCCTGTTCAGTGCCCAACCATCCTCTTGGGGAAGAACCTTTTCCTGATACCCACACTAACCCNCCCTGCCCATGCATCCAGGGTTTTCCCATCCCAGGTGCAGAATCTGGTATTTTCCATTGTTGAACTTCCTATTGTTGGTGACTGTCCATCTCTCTAATTTGTAGAGGTCTCTCTGCAGGGCCTCCCTGCCTTTGAGGGAGTCAAGAGCTCCTCCAGGTTTTGTGGCATCTGCAAATGTGCTCACTATCCCCTCCAGTTCTGGTCTGTTTAATATCAGTTGGACTAACGTTTAATATGAATGGAAGAGTCTGACCCTTTTACTTTTTGAAAAAACACCTGACACTTTAACTATCTGAGGTGAAGACTGTGCTCCATCAGCAGGGAGCAAAAGTCCAGCACAAGTTTGTACGCACTGTCCTTATTTATATCTGCTGACAGAGTTTATGAGCTTGGTAAGACATGGTTCTGGCAGCATCCCTGGTCCACACCTTTCCTTTTTCCTGTTAGCTTTCAGACATCTGTGCAAGCTTTTAAAGCTTGGACACCTTCAATGCTACACTGATGTACCTCCTTCTATCTCTGCAATGCTCCTTCTTGGGGCTACTCCAGGGGCCTTGTCCTTTGCCATTTTTTGAAATGCAGTTAAATATCTGAGAATTACATTGGTGGGTTTATGAATAGGCTATTCCTTAAGGTGCATCCTATAGTAATTACTGGCAGGAGGAGGTAATTCCCACTAAGAGGGACCAATGAAGGTTATACCTATCTGAAGAAAGGGGGAAAACTTAGGGTTCTTTTTATTGTGGGGTTTTTGTTTCTTTTCTATTTTTCTAGCATGTTCACTCTCAGTAAGAGCAATCAATACATACAGAATGTATGGAATGGGGAAGGACTCTCTATTGTTGATTTTATTCCCACTCATTTTCAGCTACAAAATATTGCAGCAAAAGGAAAGATCAAGTTGGAGCTTAGATGGAACAATACAAGTATAAACCTCTTAGTCAACTAATTATCCAGAATATTTGGAAACAGTCTGCCAACTGATGCTTATTGGAGAAATAGAATATAATTGTTTCCTTCTTTCTACCCCTTTGTCTATTGCTAACTTGATGATGATACTTAGTCCGACACTGGTGGTTGTAGGATCTATAGGAGATTTAGGCTTACAAATTCTGTTGCTGTTGGAGTCCCCAGACTGAACTGGGGAAAAACTTCCCTAATGTTTGAAACTTGTTGCAGCATTCCTGATGGGGGCCACTGTAAAAAATGGTAAAATAAAAATTTATCTAAAACTTAAGCTTAATTTGTGCTTCTTCAACAGAAACGTACAACAACATATACTTCATGTACTTCCCAAAATATACATATTCTAATCATTAGGTGCATAAGTGCTGCCAAGTGAACACATACTGAGATTTCTGCTAGTTTTCACATATATAATTCTGCAAACTGTTGCCTTCCTAGGTTGCAGTGACTCTCACAAGATGCCATTGTAGAAATAGAAGGCATGAAGCTTTGCAAAGACTGAGGCACCAGTTTCTCTTTAAACCCATTCTTATGGTGTGATCATGAACACTGGAAGTGACCCCTCACTGGCCTGGGGCTATCATTCAGACAAGTGAGGGACCTGTACTCTGGTTTAGCCAGCCTTATTTCCTGAAGAATGATGGTGTCTCTAAAACCTAAAAACAAATTATACCTAATTTGTTCTGCAAGATCATGCTGGAAACCACCTCTCACACCCCCTCTGCCTCTGTAAGCTACATATATTTGTCAACTGAGATACATAGGCACTGAATAATGATATAAATTTATATAATAAAATATTTTTTCTGTATTATATTTAAATATACAAATGTGTATAGAATACATACATACAAATGAAAAACAAGACCTCATATCTGTGCCTGATCTGAATGACAGAGCCATCAAGGAGCTGAGTGCCTGTTACTATTGCATGAATAGACTAATTTAACGCTAATGAGAGATGAGGATATCAGGAAGTGTCTTGGCACAACCACTGCTGGAAACCATCTCTGCACTGTTTCAAGCTTTTCTCATTGACAGGCTGCCGATTGGCTTGTGGGATTTGATGTGAGATCCCTGATTGAACAGCTTCAGTGGATGATGATAAATCACATGCATCTTGAGTCTGGAAAATAGGTGTCTGAGCAACTCTCCTCAAGCTCATGTTGACACACAGGGGAGACATTCAGGATGTGGTTGGATGTGAGCAGATTTACAGGGGAATATCCTTAACAGTAGGCAGTAATGTCCACTAATGGTTTGCAGGCAACATTTTATTATAAATGGCAAATCGTTATCGCCTCCTTTGGTATTCAATGTAATAACATTTATCATGTTGAGTTATTTTGGTATTCATGGAGATGTCAGATGCAATTCCATAGGAACTACTGTTAGAATGAATGCCCACTAAATTACAATGGAATTAATATGAAATTAGATATTACGGTAACATTATTATCAAAAGAGGTCATTGTGATTGATGTGCTTTTTGAATGAGGATACCAAAAGGAATTACAGTCAGACCTGATTAATCCAAATCAGTTTGCAGACTCCATGTTTATGCAGATTATGACACATTTTCATACTTATAAATCAGCCATAAGTATAGTAAGGAGATGCAGATCACTTTGCCAAAGAGCTTCACTTTTGTGTACTGTGAAATGAGATAGTTAAGAAGCCAAATTACTCCTAACATTGAATAAATTAGTGGAAAATAATAGTGATTTTATCTTTGATTTGGATTATGGAGATAATTTTGTGAATTTTAGCTTCATGGTGAATGAGAAAACATTATTCTCTTGGCTCTTCTGGCATAAACATGGTTTGCCTGCTTTCCTATGATCTGTGATCCAACAAGTCTCCTCTAATCCTATGTTCATAATTACTCTCCCTATGAAATCATGAAATATTTAGAATCTTCTGTTTTGTTCTACAGAGAGACCACAAACAAGGGCATGAACCATCAGTACACTCTCAAACAACTGGGATTGCAGGTTTGGCACAGACCTGCAAAGTTATTCACACTTTGGAGGTCTCCAATTTCACTTTCCTGGAGAGAATGGCACCTCACCATTTTACACCTGTTTACTTGGACTCACCTCTTTGCTTCTCACATGTTGCAGCTGTCAACCTGATTTTTGTTTACTGGTTGCCAATAGCACAAGACCCTCTGACTGTGTCCAGCCCCTGGATGAAAGACACTCTTCATCTCTGGATAACGCCAGTGTTTTTCACTAATGGAAACAACACACGTCTTACCAGATACACTTATCCCATAGTTGTCATCAAAAGGTGCTTGTCACCAAACAGAGGATTAGAGCCAGGAAAGCTTATACAAAAATTAGAATTATTGCTCTGGAGGTTCATCTGAACATTCTTCATGGTAAAAACATCGAGTGATTCCCCTGGATAAAATCCTTTACAATATTTGGCAAGCATAATTTTCTGTCTCCCACTGATTTGCATTGGGACTTTTATTTTTGTCTGAAGTCATATGAAGGCTTCAGGTGGGTTCTTTATCTACATTTTCTTTTCATGGAAAGATATTAAATGCAATTAGGGGAGAAAATCCTTCTATTTCAGCATCTGAAATAAGTCATATCTCTATCAGAAAACAAGTATAAACAGTTGTTCCACAAAGAGCCAGTGTATAAATAAAAGCTCTAAGAGGGGGGGAAAAAAAGGATTTAAACACAGCTTTTCATGCAGACAAATGGCCCCTTTGAGCAAGGATTTGTGGCACGGAGATGAAAGAAAATGCATATACTGCAAAATATACAGATGGTAGAAGACATTTTTAAGCTCCAATTACACCAGGTGTTTTATACTTTGATTATCTTTATCTGTCCAGCCTCTGAATTAAGGGTTAATTACTGAGAGTAAATAGGCACTTTTAGACAAAGTGCCCTATCACTGCTTTTTCAGCTGATCAGCACTGTAGCGGAGAGAAAAATTACGTGGCTCAGGTTGGAAAAGACCACAATATTCCCTGGGTTTTGTTAGTGATTCAACTGCTTTATGAAACTGCAGGTCTGAAACTGAGACAGTGAGGAAATTCAGTTCTCATTCCACGTGGCTAAAGACCATTTCCAGGACAAACAACTGCACAAAGGTTTGGAATTCCTTAATAGGCAGGAGCAAACCTCATAGTGTCATAGTCCAAATGGTCACAGCTAAGCAGCTACTATTCCTTCCATCTCAACGTGGAAAAAGAAAAATAAAGCAGTGCATACTTTCATCCTTTGTCAAAAAGGATGAAAGTATGATTTTTTACCTCAATGATGCCATGTTTTATAATAGATACATACAAATATCCTGAAGGCATGCCTGAAGCTGACAGACACTGCACAGGTCCTTTGTGTGACTTGCTCTTGTAAAGAGGCCAGACATCCTTCGCTACACCAATGGTCTTCGTAAGGGGGGTCATGGCAACTCATCAGGATGTGTGAAGGAAATATTTCTGTACTGTTAATATGTTATATAAAATAAATATATTATGGGAAATTATGCATCTAACTTACAAACACACACATCTGAATTTAGGTGTTTGAACTCTGCAGTTTACTCTCACACCTTATTTTTGGGTCGCTAACCGTAAAACCCCAACAAATTCTTCAGTATATTGTCTGCAGCAGAACCACAGTCACCTCTGTTTTGTAAGACATTAACAACACAGAGCATCCTTTCCTTCACTTGAAATATCTTGCAGGGAATTTTACATTTATGAAACGTGTAGGGCCGTGCTGAAAGACATCTTGAAATATTTATAATCTGACTTGCATTAAGGATAATTTTTAACTTCTGTGGAAAACCAAAAATCTTTACTGTAAGGCTATGAAATGTCTGCAAGAATTTTAATATAAATGTGAATTTGGAATTTGAATTATATATAGCATTATGAAACCACCGAGAGTAATAAAAGTATTAAACTCCTACGGTAGATGTCTTTTTGTTAATTCAAAAATGTTATAGTTCTCTCTATGTCTATAATACTTTTCACACAGGCTGGCTGTTTTTCTGTAAGCAGAAACATTCTCTCAGATAGTTTCATGTACAGTTTGAAGTATATTTTACTTATAATAAAATAAAGTTTCAATAAAGTAAAGAACGGTATTAATTTTTGTAAGTATATGAGAGGAGTGTTATAAAAAGATCTATTAAATACAGAAAGGTTTAATTTGCTACTCAATTATAAACTATAAATGAGGTAGCTTTTGTTTGTTTATATTAGGAAAGTTTGTTATATTTCTACAGAAACCTATTAGTTTTGCTCCCACTCAATTATGTAGCAATTTTCAGAAAGGATTTGTAGATTACGTTCAATTAGATAAAGACTTAAGCAACAGAAAAATAAGACATGATTGGGATGAAAACTATATTACTCAAGTCAATAATTTTCTAGTCTGAATTTAAGTTCCTATTTCACGTCCAGCAAGTAAAACCCATCCTACAGGAAAATAAACAGAATTAGTGCTGCCATTCCCCAGGACTATATAAGGCCAAGGATGCCTCATTTTTGAGCCATTTATCTTTATGCTCTTTGATCACCTCTCTGTATCATAGCAAGGGTTGGAGCTTATTTGTAGGCATTTAATTTGTAAGAATAGCAAAAAGGAAAACATTATTCTGTGCCCTCCGACTTATGCAAATTCCTGTCTCACAGCAGATGGGATGCATGCCCCAAAGTTTGTCAATAAAACGAAAGGAGAGAGATAAAGATTCTTATAGGTCATGCCTTTGTATTTATCAGCAGAGCAGAGGTTCATTCTTATTCACAACAAATCCTCTGTATAGAAGAGAAGAAAAAGAAAGAGCTTCTGAACTTTTCGACGAATTCAAAAGGATCCATAACACAAGGAGCAAACACAAACTGGATTGTTATTTCCCAGTATAACATTTACTGGCCAGGTCAACGAGAATTGAAAGAAAATATCTTTCTACAGGTAAACCAGCAAATATTATCTTGATCTGCTCACAGATTATATAAATATATATTCCCAAGAACAAAGTAAAGTAAATTATATATATATATGAAAATTAATATTTTAAAATTATTTGATAATAACTATTGTCTCATATCATGAACCCTATGTACAGTAACAGAAGTCATTAATGTCCCAAAAAACAACACTCAGGTTTTGCCCTTAAAATACTACAAACCAAGAAGGGGTTCTTGGGTATAAAAAATGTCAGTAGGGGTGTTCCTGCAGGCAAATAGCAAGGAGATCTGTTTCTCCTTTCTTCCAAGGGATATTCCCGGAAATACTAAGCACATGAGCTTGTGCATGGAGGAAACACTCCTGATGTGCCCAAAGGACACCTAGGATGAGATAAGGTGTTAATTTCATTCCATTATGTATTTTTTTTTTCTTGGAACTCCAGGATGATCCCTGTATTCTGGATGTCTGGGCCAAGCTACAACATTACATTGTTGTTACTCATGTCTGGATGGAGATGAGTGGAAGAATACAAGTAGGTCCAAGTCAACACAGACTGGGAACAGGTTTTTTGCCTTTTATTCATTTTTGGTGTGTGATGAACTTTATGATCCACTTCTATGGCAGGCCAGGTGCCTGAATTATGTTTAATTAAGAAAGAAGATTTTTAATACATTTTAATGTGTTCTCTGCTTTCCCTTGCGTAGATGGGTTGTACTTTGCCACTCATCAACCAAATATGGCACCACAATGTGCTTAACCCTGGAGATCACTGAGTTGGGGTTTTTGTGGTGTTTGTTTGGTTTTGTTTGTGTTTTTGTTTATTTTTTCTGTTGGTTTTTGTTAGTTTGCTTCCTTTTAATGGGAATGTATTTCAGTTAATTCCTCAGCCTTTCATGCTTGATAAAAGAGATGACTTGTTTACCTCACTTTTCTCCAACCCTCCCCCCCCCAAAAACCCACTAAACAAATATACAAACAAACAAACAAATAAAGAAAACAACTTTTACTGCTATTTATGGAAATGTTTAATCTAAATGTCTCTTCTAAAAGAATTGCTTTATATTATATTTCCCCAGAAAGATACTTAAAAAAACCCCAAACTTTGATATTGCTTTTCATTTATAGGACAATTGAAAGTCTCTTAAGTACTTGGATATTTATGTGTTGAGCCAAACACATAAATTGAAATGAAAAAGCTTCAGAATTTTTCATTTAAAGATATTATTCAGGTTTTAATCCACCTCTAATTACCAGTGTGTTGCCATGTGTAACATGGAGAGCAAAATTGCAAGGCCTTTGTGTGTGTTGCTTGGAGTAAGACAGGAATAAGACTGTCACAATAAGCAGATGCTGTTGCACATCAAAAGCTCAGAGCAAACCCAATCATTTTATATAACATTTCAACACATAATAGATTTGTCTCTGGCAGAAAGAGGGAAGCCCAGCTTTCACTGGCTGAAATATAGCTGCTTTTAAAAAATTAAACAGAACTCCTTTGAATGTGTTAATTCTGCCTCTAACACACATCTGATCCCTTTCCATGTTTCAGAAAACTTACAGGAAACAAACGAGCTCTCTGTTGCAGTGATCTCTAAAGGAGTACAAACCCCAGGTGATTATCAAGACAAATCACTGGGGCACAGGAAGAGAATATTAGAACTTCTACAGTACAAGTCCATAACTATAAATTAATAAGTCTATATCTGCTGGAGATATATGCTCAGAAATTTTTTACTGGCAAAGCCTGGGATTAAAAAATTTTGAATACCATGACCAATCCAAACTGTTTGATGATTTTATGACTCTATTTTGTTCTAGAGACTTTTAATGTAAACTTTAGGGACTACGTATATTTCCATGCCTGATAAGACTGAAATTCTATCTTGATGTGGAGTTTAACTTTGCTTTATGTTCATGTGTACATATGTGTGTGTGTATGTGTGTATGTATATATGTGTACACATTGTTAATCAAAACTCTTTATGGTCACTAATCTGTCTCTCAGTGTGTGGAAAAAGCAGGCACTTTGCACACTGGTGAATAGTGACATATATGTACAGAACTCAAATATTTTCTGGGGCACTGCAATGAGAAAAATGCATCTGTTTTGATGTACAAAATGTAGTTTCAGTTACTGGGGAAAGAAAAATTCAGATACTGAGTGACTGAAGCATTTCAGCTCGTCATCCCCTGGTGTTCCGAAGTAGAACATGGCTTTGAATGATGCGTTTAAAATTTGAATAAAACATGCTGTTTAGCCTGTAAGGGACTTTTCTTGTAAAAAATATTCATTCCACTGGTGATTTTTTTTTTCTTTCCAGATTTTCATATTATCTCAAGTTAAAACATCAATCAATTTACATGTGTGAAATTCTCAGTAACTTCTTTGTGCACTGACATACTATAGAGGATTCTTAAATGTCACAGGCTTTGACCAGGCCCATTTTATCAAGCATAGGCACTAGAAAGTGCAAGTCCCACAAATATCCACCCATCTCCATCACTACCCATGGCAAATGAGGATAGACAAGGTCATAGGTAAACGTGAACCTCTTCTAGTGGCCCTGAAAAGCACCAAGTAGAAAAGACAGGGTTACCAAAAATCGCTGCATGACTTTGAATAAATTTCTGCTCAGGAGTCAAAGGGCAGGTGCTTTCAAACCCAGATACACAAATTTGAATATTGATTCAGCTGAAATAAGAACAACAGCTGATTAAATTAATTTCAATCCTTGGGTTTTGTTTGGGGGTTTTGTGGTTTTTGTGTTGGTTTTTTTTTTTTTTTTTTTTTTTTTTTTTCTATTCT
>WBMV01000952.1:393862-410168 GCA_013396655.1 Campylorhamphus procurvoides | reverse complement strand
GCTTTGCTATTACTGGAACAAGAAAGAAGTGCTGATGAGAGGTCTGCTGCATACTATTTATGTTGTTACTAAAGATTTCACAAGAAATTTTCTAAGGGTGTCCAGCTAACTTTGCAGATCTTAGTATTTAGAGATTACTCTTGAAGGGCCATGCATAATTTTAGCCCAATATCCAACGAAACTGAGATACGAAATGTATGCTGAGTGTTTACCCATTATGAGCTAAAGTTGCCCTGAAGGCAGATTTTAAACTGGTATATAGAACAGAAGGCGAGATTAAAACCCAGAAACAATCTGCTTTAAAATTATAATTAAAGTAGAGAAACTAAAAAGCCTCCATGAATTCTGTTGCCTTGAACAACTTTCCAGAATATAACATGCCTGCAAGTAAAAGGAATGAAGCAAATAACCAGGAAAACCAAGTTTGTTTGGGTTTTATTTTTTCCCCCAAGGCTATATCTTCTTTACAGGTGAGTATATGAAAGTATATGTGAATCATTCTAGAGTTTTAGTGCACTGTGAATAAAAGCAGTCAGAAAATTCACTTCCTTTTAGGGAGAACACTAATTTTTATTAGAGAAAGGAAACAAATAGATTCACCTAAAAAGAAAATATTTTATTTTTATATTATGGCTATGGTACTTAGGAACGTCATACTTTTCTTATCTTCCACCGTCAGGATTTGACATAAAATCTTTCCCTTCTTAAAGTAAAGAGGGTACTGTGTTTGATAGATCTCTTCAGAGTGCTACCTCATTTGGCTGAAGGATGTACCAAAAGCAGTATCTTAGGATCATGAAGCTCCTGAGCTTTACCTATGTGTCGTCATAGAGTATAATTTCTGATTCAAATATTTCTTAGGGTTAGAAAAGCATATTACATCTTGCCACAGCAAACTGGTCTGAATATCTCCAGATCTACTGCTGGTCTACATTTTTTTTGATTTGATTTCTTTGCATTTTTTTTTCAGCAAAGCACAAAAATACTAACCCTAAAAAATGTATCCTTATTCTTTTTGAAAAACAAAGTTGGAAAAAAAGAAAGAGTAGGGGGCTTATACTACAAAACCCAAAAGCAAACCAATTAAGGACTAAAGCAAAAAAAAAAAAGAGCAAAAGAAAGAAAGAAAGAAAGAAAAACAAAACAAAAAACCCCAAACCAAAGTAACCAAAAAAACCCCAACCACAAAAATTAAACAAAACAAAACAAAAAACCTACCAAAAAAGGCAAAAAAATTTAAAAAACCAGCAAAAACCAAACCAATACACAAAACCCCGGAGATAAGAAATCCACAAAACTTTATTTTCCCATGATGACAATTTTCATTAAAAAATTTAATTGTTGGTCTAGGACTACACCCAGCTCCAATGCCAGAAGATGCTGACAGAACCTACAGATCAGATGATACAAAACAAACTTAACAGGGTAGAAAAATCTGGCAGATGGCAGCAAAAAGATCAGGTAACAATATTCTGATGTTATAGCCCAATGCTGGAGAATTCACAACTACCTTTTCTGAAAGCCATTCCTGCAAACTATTTCACTTCTTGGTTTATGTTTTGGAAAACTTCTTGCCAGTCCACAAATAATACAGCAATAATAATGTAACAATTTTGAGAGTGTATATATGTATGCTTGCAATGCCACACTTACATACATGTTTATTCTTTTTAAATATATAAACATAATTATGTGTATGTGCGTATAGATTTATATATAGAATCAAAGAATGGTTTGGATTGGAAGAGACCTTAAAAGTCATCTAGTTCCAACCCCTCTGCCATCGTCAGGGATACCTTCCACTAGCCCAGGTGTCTCCAAGCCCCATCCAGCCTGGCCTTGGACACTTCCAGGGGTGGGGCAGCCACAGCTTCTCTGTCCAACCTGTGCCAGGGCCTCACCACACTCACAGCAAAGAATTCCATCCCAATATCTCATTTAAACTTACCCTCTCTCAGTCTGAAGCCATCCCCCTTTGTTCCACCACACTGGGTCCCTGTCCAAAGTCACTTCCCAGCTCTCCTGAGTCCCTTTAGGTGCTGGAATGGGCTCTAAAGTCCCCCAGAGCCTTCTCCAGACTGAACAACTCTCCCAGCCTGCCACCAGAGCAGAGGTTCTGCAACCTTCTGAGCATCTTGTGATCATCTATGTGCACATATCCATAAAGTCTTTAATGATCTACTGTGAGAAACTAGAGGTGGTCCAGAGGTCAGAAGTTTCTCTTGGTAGAGAACAGTTGCCTCATCTTCTTTTTGAATGTGCAAAATCTGTTTTGCTTTATGGGTAATGTTTCTAATCCTTGTCTTCCCCATTACTGTTATTCACCCTATTTCCCCAGACACATTTAGTTAAATGGCTATCAACAGCAGACGATTAATGCAAGGGGACAAGGGGATGAGTCAAAACATAAATCAGACAGTAATGCTGTCTTCAGCAGAGAAGAGAGTATCGACCAGCGTGACAGTTTCTGTGAACTAATTATCAAAGCAACATTCCGATGTAATTGTGAAACAAGCAATATCTTTTTTTCCCCCTTTGCTACTTTAGTTAATGACCATATTTTAAAAAGAACATGGAAAGGACAAAAATAATAATACCAATAATCTCAAGCATAAAAGCAACGCAAATAATAACTCTGTTTCATTGTCAATGGCTCTCCTTGTTTATAGCTTCCATCTGCCATGAGCAAATACTGCAGGAATCTGCAATTGCTTCCACAGCCTTTTAATTCCCCTGTGTCTTCCTTCAGTCCACATTCCACATGCTTTTCTTTTTTGATTTATTTTTCTTTTGTCTAGCTTTTAAGAAAATGTGGTTTATGTGACCACAATAATTTTTGGTTGTTTATTCTTGCTTCAGGTAAGAAATTTTGATATGCTGCCTAATTACAATAAAATAGGAAGAGGGGCAGAAAAGGGAATTGGGTAGAGATATTTATAAACTTCAAGAGGTGAAATGGCCAGACAAGATGGAGTGTGCTAGTGCTAGGAAAAATAGCAAGTTCAAACTCTGATAGATGGCTAAAAAATTTGAGACAGTATGACAAAGTCTGGCTTCATTAGTGCCTCCTTCCTGGTTTTACTCAGCAGCAATAATAATCCCTCTGTTCAGAGATAAGTGGATCGATGTCTGCCTCTCCTTGTTAGCCTGCTACATACGTGAGAACTAAATGACATGCAATATGACTTCAGAGGTGGATATCCAGTGCAGGTGAGGTTGTTCGAGAACAGAATTTCAGTTCAGTAAGAGAACTGGAGTATCCTGGGTCATGGTCCCCAGCACTAACATGCAGACACCTTGTCTCATCAGAAACACAGCATGAGGGCTGTGGGGATAACAGCTGACATGGCTATACTCAGTGCACATCAAAACACTCACTCTTGACAGACATGTTGCATATTACAGACCTCATAAAAGCCCTGAATATTTTTACCCCTTATTTGAATACATAGCTAAAATCATTATTTCTCATGGACTTTAAACTTGGATCAATGCAGGGAAAGTAAAACAACAAACTCATAACTAGGCAAGTAAAAAATTTCTCTGTGTGTGTCTTAAAGACTGATGAGCACAGAAGCTGATTTTGAAATGGAGATTTGAGTTCAGGGAGGAGTTACACATACTGTGCTGACATCAAAAGGACCATGGACCACACCTACAAGCACTTCAGTCAGCAAGCAGCAGAAGTGTAGTCACAGTTTGGCTGAGTGCTCAGTTTCAGTTTAGACATGGGATTTTCTTGGGATCTATAATATTGAATGGGATTATCTACAAAGAATACCAAAGATATATCATATTTAATGGCATTGGGCCCCTGAGGATCTTGAAATTCAGAACTACCTAAACCTGAAATCATTATTTGTGTGAATAGGTATTACTCTGAATAATATCAAATGGGAATACTTGTCTTCAGAGTGAATATTTCCACCTTCTAAGCAAAATACATGATAATTAGAATTGGTTCTGGTAAATATAGCTACTGTAGCAAGAACTGTGATAGCTTAAGTTAGACAATTTCAAACCTCATGTGAGGGTATATCAGAAGTTTCACTGTCATGCTATCCCTGAATCTGCCTTTAAGCAGACATTTTCTTTTCTGCAAAATAAAATGTTGCATGTAATACTTACCCAGTTTATACCAGGAAAATAATTTCCTGAAATTAAATGCATTCATTTATTGTGCAGAATGAAGAAAATAACTTTATCTCTTTTAAAATATATTTATTATGAGTTTCTAATCACAGATGAGATACAACATGACAGTAACAGCTGAAGATAAACACCCACTTCCAAAATGCAAACTAGAGACCAGTATTAACATGTTTTTAAATTCAAAGATTTTTAAATTGCATTATTTGAAGGCTTAAAAAAGCCCAAACAAACAAACTTATTAACTTCCTCCTAAATTAGTTAAGTGAATTTTCCAGGCAATTCAGCTCAATAATGAGGTAAAGATGGCCTTGTATCCTTTTGCATCAAATCACTGGATTAACACTCTCATAGCCTCTCCTAAGAAATGTTTCTCTCACACCTGAGATATCCATAGGCCTGGAAAACAAAATCCAATAAATTTAAGAACAAGCAATGAAAACATCATCTTTTTTTTTTTTTATTCCCATTTTTAAGTAGAATTTTCCCACTCCCTATTTTACCAGAAGCTAAATTTCTGCTGTAAAAGGCACCAGGGCTTCAGCAAAATAAAATGCTGTGGCATACTGATCCACTGAACAGATGGAGCAGAGGCAGCAAAATTTAAAACATTTAAATCACCTTTGTGCTGCTGTAAGCTTATCACAAAATACCAGAGTTTGGGAGGAGATTCTTCCCCAGATGCAGAACTTGCTCCTTCCTCTTCTTGAGCTTGAGGGAATTCCCATGGGATCAGTTCTCCAGCTGGTCAAAGGCCCTGTGGACATCAGCACAACTCTGGTGTATCAGCTACACCAGCACCTAGTTCTGCATTTTCTGCACCCCTGTTGGGGTTACAGTTCATTCCATCACCAGGGCATTAGTGAAGATGTTAAACAGCATCCTCAGTACCAGCCCTTGGAGTCCATCACTTGTGACTGGGCTGAAGACAGACTTTGTGCCACTGATCACAATCCCAGCACACTGGCCAGTTTCTAACCTACACTAGTGTCTATTTCTCTAGCCCGTATTCCACTGGTTTGTTTTTGAGTACTTTATGGAAGACAGTGTCAAAGCCTTGTGAAAGCCAAGAAAGAGAGTATCTGTTGTTCTCAGCCAGTCCACTGAGCTAGACATTTTATCATAGAAGGCTGTCTAGCTGGTCAGGCACAATTTCCCTTTTATAAATCCACATTAACTAGTCCCAATTACCTTACCCTTCATATGCCTGGAAATTGTTGCCAGGATTATATGCTCCAGCACCTTCCCAGGGACCGAGGTGAGGCTGATCTACATCTAGTTCCCCAGATTACCAGTCTTGAAGAGTGGAACAACATTTTCTTCCTTCCAGTCAACAGGAACAACATCTCTGCTTGCCATGTCTTTTTGCACATGAAATCTGCCAGATTCAATATGAATTGAGATAATTTTGGAGAAGATTTGGAAATTTCCTCCTTCATCTGAGCTATTTTAAACAGTGAAGGTAAACTAATTTTGAAGTTTCATGTGGAGGATGTTTAATTTAAAATTAACCATTTTTTAACTAAAACGAAACAGATACAAGGACGTAATTATTACACAATCATTAGGTCTAAATTAACACTGAACAGAAGGAAAAATCACGAACACATGAGTAGTCCACACAAGGGAATGGTGGTGACATATGTTTCTGGTGAAAAGCTCCGAGATGGCCTTGTCATTCACAAATAAAATAAAAAGTAGAAGGTATGGTGCTTTCCATAGATATTAATAACTAATCCCACCAATAAGTTTCATGGTTTGAGAGGAAAGTCATGCAATTTAATACACATATACATACATACATGGATGAATATATATATGGATGGACAAACCTATAAATGCATATTATATATGTGTGTGTGTGTGTAGATATACCCTGCTTGGTTGCATTTGTTGTTTTATCCCTTAAAGGTAGAAAAAAATTCAAACCATTTTTCCAAGCTATACACAAAGACAGTAGTATAATTTCGGTTTTTTTATGTATATGTTTACTCTTACACAAATTTATATGTATTAGCATGTGTTTATACAAACAATTTTGTGAGGAGGCCTCATCATAGAGTCTCTGTGCCTCTACAGACTTACCAGAATCAGCCTCCTCCATACTTTCAGCCACATATCATTCATTCATGCCCAGACTTGCTCAAATGCTGGTGGTTCTCTGCAACCCTGGTGAGAAAAATGTGCAATTGGGAGCTGTCAGTGCAATGAGAAAAAAAAGTCTTACTAGTAACGACCTGTTCCTGCTCCCATGGTGCTGAGATTGATTATAAAGCGAGATGGACTTGGTTCTCAATCCCCTTCTGGCCTTACACACTGATTAATGAATACTAGACCCATTTCCCAGCCCTACTTATTAGAGTAATGCCAGAGTAATGATATCTAATCTTCCTAATGAAAAAAGTTAAGCAAGAAAGGACTTTGATGACAGTAAAGGTAATAACAATTTTAAAAACAAACTAAAGAAAGTAAAATATCATTTTGGGGTTTTCTTCTTCTCTGCTTCTTTCTTTTAGATAGCACCATCAGCTGTCATCTCTGCATCACTTAGAAACCCTAAACCCCAAGAGATCCTGCTTACTTGAGTAAATTAATTATTTAGTGAGTGATGGATTACATGACACAGAAGAAGATAAAATGCCCCAAGGAGATGATGAAAGGGTAAAAACTGTGAAACCATATTTTGATAAAGACAGCAGAAAATAGGCCTGTGGTTTTTAAGCTCAATCCCAAGTGGAGACTGAAAAAGAAACATTCTTTCTTAGGGCAGTCTTCCCTGTACAGTAGTCACTGCACTTTGGCTTTTCACATTCAGATTGGTTTTATGCTGTTTAAGGTGTTCACAGAAGGATATTATTTTTATATTCAAAAGAGTTTATCTCCTTGGGAGATAATGCCCAGAGTGTGTTGGTGATTCAGATTTCTCAAGTGGTGTTCCAAATTTTGCTCAGTTTGGAGCATTTAGTTGATGAAAAATGTTTGTCAGTTATGAGCATTTTAGTACACTTAAGTTACTAGGTACACCCAGAAAGGACCTGGCAAGTTATGCTGATAATAGTTTTTACTTGCTTTTGTGGGTGAGAAAAGGAATTATTTCCCTAAAGTAGCTGTGTTTTTCTGCATAAATAAAATGAGCAAATAACACTGTGTGTTCTTTTGCCCATAATACACCATTCCAAATCACTTGGATGTCTCAGAGCTCTAAAAATAAATTAGATCCACACCAAAAACCAGGACTTCTGGTCAAACATAATTTTTTTCCTTTTTTTACCTCAGTGTCCAGAATATCTGACTCTGAAGACACGGGCTGACTCTGTTAAGAGCAGCAGAGATGGATAGGAGAACACATTGAAACAGGTAGCTCTTCCTCAGCTAGAGCAGAGCTCAAGACTCCTGTGTGTCCCTCCACAGCCTGCTTGGAAGAAGTGAATAAGCACTGATTAATAACCACAGGTAATTACTCTGAAATCTTCATGGGGGATGTCACTGAGCAGGTAAAACCCTTCAGAAAAGTAACTGCATTCTTCCTGTGACTGAAGAGGTGTGCCTTATGCCTGATGTGCAGGGAGATGGAGGAAAACCCTTGGGTAGAATGCAGAAAGCTGTAGGGATCATAGCAGTGACATGGCTAAAACTCTGCATGTTACAGACCTATGAAAGCAAAATCAGGAGGCAATTGGCTGGTATGACTAATTTAAAATAGATCCTAAAGGTGGACAGAGGAAAGACTTAATAAAATTAAAGGAGGTGAGGGTTGATGGCTGTTGTAAATTGCCACTGACCCAGAAAGGCCTTAAAAGTATCCTTAACTTAATCCCTTAAGGCACCACAAACACCCCGGGAGTCCCACTGCGATAAGAAGTTCAAAGAAGAGGAACCAAAGTATAGAAACTGATACAACCTGCAATTGATCCCTGCTTCAGAGATACCAACACTTTTTGTGGCACTAATAATGCAGAATACTATGAAGTACAGGGCAAAAAGAATTGGTAGTGGATTTTCTAGCAGAAAATGAAATTTAATACACTTCAAGTTAGGAGGAAGAGGATTTAGAATACTCAGGTTTTGTCTAAGACTCCCATTCCATGCCAGCATCTGCAATGAAATACATTCTCTCAGATCTCTTTACTGGAAATAGAAGTGAATGAATATTGTCCCAACCTAAATTAATTCATCAATTAATTGTTTGATTATGACAGAAAAAAAAAGTGGATCTTGACCAGGGCTGTACTCTGTAAACTGTATTGTCCTCTGTACATGTCGCTATGTGTAGGCTGTTTCATTGATCCTTTGATCACTTTGGACAATTCATAAACCATTTTTCACAATGAACACTTTGGAAGGCCAACTCAGGAAGCTTTAGCAGGCTGTAGGACTTATAGAATTTGAGGATCATAGAGTATTCTGAGTTAGAAGGGACCAATCAAGTACATCAAGTCCAACTCCTGGCCCTGCACAGGACACCCCAAGAGTCATTCCCTGTCACTGAGAGCTCTGTCCAAATGGATCTTGAGCTCTGGCAGCCTTGGGGCTGTGCCTGTTCAGTGCCCACCACCCTCTGGCGGAAGGACCTTTTCCTGATACCCAACCTAAACCTCTCCTGACACAGCTCCAGGCCATTCCCTGGGTCCTGACACTGGTCATGAGGATGAAGAGGTCAGTTCCTGCTTTTCTGCTTTCCCTCAAGAGGATGTTGAAGGTCACAGTGAGGTCTCCCCTCAGTCTCTTCTTCAACTGAACACACCAAGTGCCCTCAGTGTCCTCGCACGCTTCCCTTCAGGGCCTTCCTCCTCTTCATTGCCCTCCTTTGGATGCTAATCATTTAATAGTTTTCTTATACTGTGATGCCTCAAACTGTCACAATATTCAAGGTGAGGTTGTGGAAGTGAAGACCAGAGCAACATGGTATTCTGTTTATATTTCACAACAGAAAAGAGACATTACATTAAAAAAACCCAAACAAACCAAAACCAAAACAAAACCCCCTCAAAACAAACAAATAAACCCCCCAGAGAGCAAAACAGAAAAAAAACAACTAAACAAAAACAAACAAAAAACCCCTCAAACCAAACACACAAAAAACCCCTCACTGTCATCTTCATTTTCAAATAAAGGCTGGAATCCCAATCGTATACCCACCTCTACCCTCTCTGTTTAAGAATTACACAGTTCTGGTGAGTAGGGTATGGGGGAAAAGAATTCTGAAGTTCAGTTGTCAGAATACATTGAGGACTTCATGCAAGTTGTTTGCTCTTTCATTTTAATTGCAAATTGTTCTGGGACCTCAGTATATGCACATATTTTTTTTTCTCTAAAAATTAGCAGTTATTCCCATTCTCTATTTTCGTATATAAAACATGAATAAAAAAAGCCAGGAATAAGTAAAACAGTTTTTGCCATAGTGAAATACTGCAACACGATGATATCACCAGGTTAAACCCTTTTACCTTGAATTGGACATGAATAATTCAGGCCTTCAAATTATTGTTTAGCCACATAACCTTGTCTGTCAGTCAACAAAGGCCACTCTTTCTGTCCCCATCCAAATTTAATAGGTGTTGAGTTCCCTCCTTACGTCTCTGTCTTTTCTTCCTGAGACTTAAATTTACATGGACATGCTGTTTAGCTGGAGCTACTTTAGTCTGTATGGGTCTCCACCTGACAAACTTTGTCTCTTCCTATTTCATCAAGAGCTATCAACAATCAAGATACATGAAAACTTTGCTTACTGTGTGTTATTGAAGTAATAATGAAATGCCTCATTTGAGCTTGCCTCTTTCATGAAGAAAAAGTATCCAATAAGGAGTTATTTGTAAATTGTAGCATTTCCAAGTGATACCAAGTGTGGTTGCAAAATTTACAAAGAAAATACATCCTCGCTCATAAACACTTGAAAATGATTATTTGATGAGCTCATTTTATAATCACTTCTGGGGTCCAAAGAACTATGTTAATTTTTCAGTTTATAATTCCTCCAGGTTTAGATTCTGTACAAACTAAACACAAGGAAAATATGTGAAATAAATAGGCTAAAAGGAATTCACATCTTCAGTATTTGTATTTGTTTAGCTTGAAGTCAAGAATATGGTACCATTCATGCACTGCTGAACGTGAACTGGTATAAAAGGAAGTCCTTAATATTTGGCTCAGATACAACCCACCAGTCAATTATCTTCCTTGATTTGAATATAAGATGGCATAAATTTGTTTGTTGTTATGTTTGTACAGCAGTTCTCATAATGGGGTCCTGGCCCACAGCTGGGATTCCTGGGTGCTATTGGCAAAAACACAGTAAAGACCTTATCCCAAGTGATCTCTTGCATGTCAAATCAAATTCACAAGAAATCAAAGGCAATGAATCAGATCTGAACTAGGACATGCATCCAGACAAAACAGATTACTGTCCCTATCTCTGCAGGTTACAACATTTACAAACCATGTTCACATTTCTTCTTTTCAGCTTTAAAATTTCTCTACACATTTATCCTTTAGCGCTTTACTCCTCTTGCATTTATACTGGCACAAAGAGGAAATATGGCCAAACATGATTTCCGTGATTTACTCCTTTGTCTGGGTCAACAGCCAGGAAATTTCAATGGTCATCAAATTCATCTCGTTTACTGTAGCAGCATGACTGATGTATTGAGGGAGATTTAATTCTTGCTATCCCAAGACCAGAAGGGAAGACAATTTAAAGGTACCTTCCCCCTGATTTAGGTAATAACAATACCCAAATTGTCTGTATTTTGACATATAACTCAATAGCCTTTTCCTGATCCATTTAAACCAGTTATGTGCCTCCTATATACTTCTGACACCTGCAATTTCTTGGATTTTGCAACCACATAACAGTTCTGGCTCTTCAGGCTCAGTGCAGCACAGCAGCAAGGCTGTCCTCAGCGGCAGGAAAACACAGAGTTTTTGTAGCTTCCCTTCACTGCTTTTACAGGCAAATAAAAAAGCAGACAATCTGCATTACAAAATACTTCATAGCTCATTTAAAGACACAAGAAAATTATTGGGCTGTAAACACGGGCTTAACCTATATTACATGACCTGTAATAGCAGCTGTAAATTTCACAGCCTATTTGGAAGCAATTCAAGTCAGAGTTGTGGAGGTGAGCAAGCAACATGGAAGAGAGAGAGGACAAAGGTGCAGTGCTTGGCTTGAAGGCTGAATTCCAAATTTTGCTAAAGAAAGGAGAAACTAATGATGAATACTATATTTTTTTGTTTGTTTCAAAATCTTCTCACAGTAAGGTTAGTGGTGATAAGGCAGATAATCTGTAGTCTTACTCTTTTACTTAACACCACCATTAACTCTTGATGTCCTCTATTTCAGGATGTACTGGTTGTTTTCGTTGTTATGTAATTTTAATATTTTTAATTTTTTATAAAAAATATCAATTTTATTTTTTATCAAATACAAGGTTTCAAGATCACAGTAAAAGATCAATAAGGCAAAATTATTTTATATATGATCGCACTCAAGTGTCAAATTTTCAGAGTCCTGATCTTACAGATGTCATACCGGGTTTATGTCATCTTAGTAAGCCAGAGTAAAATCAGGTTCTCAGAATGTCTTTAATAAATATTTTGCCCACTAAATATTCTGGTTGTGAAATGAAAATTAAAAAGCTCGATCTGATCTCAGTTAGCCCATCTTATTCTTGAAGAAGTTTCTCACACAGGTGTTAGAGGCTAGTGTTTGGAGCCAGTGAAATGGTTTACATTATTGACAGTAATGTCAGAAATTTGGTAAAGATATTCAAATTTATAGGCATTTCTCAAAGGGAAAAAAATTCCCCGCACTGTGATATTGGAACTGATGTCATGTTTCTCAAGGAAAATAAAATGTTCAGTGTGTGACTTTATAGACAAAAGAGTGAAGATGATTGCCACAGTTAAATAATAATGAGGAACCTTCAATTTTGGTTTCTGCATGTCATGTTAGACCTGAAGATTTAACATGAGATGCAAGAGTGAATTTTCTCTAGAGAAACCAAGCTTTCTTTGAGGTTTATCATAATGGTTAAGGTGTGACTAGAGGCAGACACTGTTGTCAAACAGCTGTCAAAGTGCTGGAAACACTAGCAATTAGAAATCTGGAAGGAGTTAAGAATATAGGAACAAAAAATAAATCACCTGCTTGCTAAAAATTTAATAATTTTTGTTTTAAGAATAGAGAAGATTTCAAGGGAATTAATTTTGATTTGTATTCTAAAACAGGAAAAGTGGGTAAAGGGATACAGTGGGGAAAAAAGGGAAAATGTTAAAAATTTTAAATAAATACAGGAAGAAATTTAAAGAGATGTGAAAGCACAAAGAGAGGGTGAGAAAAAAAGAAAATAAAAAGGGCAAAACAAATGTCTTTTAACATCTCTATGACCCAAGCAAGTGACCGAAATAAATCCTATAGAGCTTGTGCAAGTGACAGAATTGCCAAAACACTCATAGAAGTACTGGGAGCTAATGGAAATATGGAAGTATTGTAGTTGCACATGAGAGGACACAAGAAGTCTAAGCTGCAAGCACACCATGAAGCCACTGAAACCCTATACATGAGCACATCTGCTAAAGCCTCTTCTCTTTTGAGCTATAATAGAGAAGAGGCAGCACACTGAAACTTGGGAAAAGCTGCCACCTTCCAATTGATAATAAAATTCCAGGCTTTAGATTTATGTCTTGAACTGGAAAAATAAGCACTGGGAGATCATAAAATGCTTCAAAGTCTGCCTTTCTCTTTATTATTATTATTATTATTATTATTATTCCTGGTATTGCATTATCAGATAGTCTTCATCATTCTAGTCCTTTTTTTTTTGTCCACAGGCACTGATTTATTTAAACATTGGTGAAATAGAACACTAAGTATTCATATCACATTTTATTCTCCCTCATAAAACATGCTTGCCTGGTGTTCATGTACCTGACACCATCCTATAACTTGCCAACTCTTTATGGACTTTTACATAATGCTCATCATTGTTGTAACCAAATGTCTGCCAGGCTTGAACTAACTCGCCTCTGCAACCCCTCTGTGAGGTAGGGCAGCATATCCCATTCTCTTTGAATATGATGTTGAGATGAGCCACTGGGGGGTTATTGATGTGCAACACAACTGAAGGGCCCGTTTCAGACTGAAAGAAATCAAAGGAGTTTCTCTGTTAACTTAATGGGGCTTTGAATCACCCCGTGTATCAAGAAATTCTCATTGTTTGGCTTACAACAGCTCAGAATACATCTGAATTGGCCACTAGAATACTAATTCCATCATTTTATGTTGTACAATACTTCAAGTTATTACTCTGATAATAGTACTCTATATAAAACCACTTGATCTGAGAGGTTCTTTGGCAGCCAGACCAGCAAGGGTCAATTCCCCAGAAGCAGTTTTCATGCAGTCACCCTGTTTTGAAACCTAAGATGAATTCCTGAAATTTCTGTTTGATTTCTCTAGAAAGCAAATGGTTGAGTTCACCCTTACAGACACAACCTTAAGAAACAAAATTGAGGACGGGTCTATCAACCCCCACCTAGTCTGAGTTTCTCTACAGGAATGACCACTCACAAAAGTGATGCACCTGACTACATGTGCCTAGATTTACTCTTTAGATATCACATGACAACCAGAAATCATTTCACCTAACATGCACGTCTAAAAGTTGGTTGTCTAAGCTAAGCCAGGTGTCTGGGCTCTCTCAGATGTCATATGAAAGACTGGCGTCAAGACGGATCCAGCTTCTTTACTGTGAGGGTGAATGAGCACTGGAACAGGCTGAGAGTCTGTGGAGCCTCCTTCTCTGGAGATATTCAAGAAACATCTGAACATGATCCTGTGCAACCTGTTTTGCTGGGGAATTGGACAAGGTGATCTCCAGATGTCCCTTCCAACCCCAACCACTTTGTGGACTCATCTGAAGTGAGCTGCCTCTCTTTGTCCATCACAGCTTGTCCCAGCACAGATTATGGTATACTGTTGTATTATAAAGAATTCTGATACATTACTCCAGGGCACAGAGTTGACCATTTACATTAAAACCTCTTTGTTTTTAAAATTATATATTTATACTACTCATATAATTAGCAAAACAAACAAATAAGGAAACCTGCATGCATTTACATGAAACATTCCCTGTTTTGTCTAGGGACTGTTTTCATATCCTAATTTGCCCACATCTGTTGATAAACATTCAGTGGAGTCTGTTGTCTTTAAGGAACTCTGAATTTAGCATGGGAATGGTTTGCACTTCTAATTAGGGGATCTCTGGCACCTGATCAGAGTTTAATTCACATGTCTTAAAACAGTTAATATATAGTGGCATTCAAGCTGAGGGTAATCATCCACAGTCTGCCCATACGAGCAATACAAGTGAAAAATGTGTCACTTAATGAGCCTGAATCAAACCTCAGCTAAATCAATGTACAACATATGCAAACAACTGTCCCCGACATTAATAGGGTTACTTTGGATTTACCACTGGCACAGCAGATTGGGATCTGTCCCATTACCTTGCATTAATTATGTATTGCTGTTACAATCTAATTATCTCCCTGATTGTCTTTTGACCATTACAGATGTATCTGTACACCCAGCCCCAATCTTCCTTGTCATCTACACTCATTAATATCAGATAACAGAAAAACTCAAGGATAAGCTTACAGCACCAGAGCAGCAAGTCATCAAGCCCAGACTTCTGTCTTCAACATTAGCCATGAGGGAATGTCTAGGAAGAAATGAAACCAGGCAAACATTTGTTACAGAAAGGTGAGAACAGGGGAGGAAGTTCAATTAATTCCACATAAAACAACAATATTCTAAAGTTTATGAGTCTGTAGGATTTCTTTTTTTAACACAGAAGAAAGAGTCCAGGTGTAAATAATAGAAATAGTAATTTAAAAAATGATTTACCTTCTTTTTCACAGCTCAAAGAAGGCCAAGATCACGAGTGTAATCTTTCAAAGATTTTGAACAGAAAAGAAATAAAATAAGAAAATAACCTCTTCAGTTGTTTGCTTTTGTTTGGTTGTTTTTTTTTTTTTTCTTATATGTGTCACTTTTTCATTTCAAAATCCAGTTTCTTGCTTAGAAAACAGCTCAACAGTCAGGCTTTTAGAATAGATATTATATATAACTAATATATGTGATTTATTGATTATAAATATTAATTAAATATAATTAACTACATATAATTATTTACCTATATTTGACACAACAAAACTTCTTAAGCCTGAAACATTTTTGATATTTTCTAATTATAAAAAGAATAATAATTCAGGATTTATTTCAGACTGGGGGGTTTTATTATTAAGTCCAACACTTTCTGGCTAAATGATGAACTGAAGGATCATTTACTGCCACAACTTTACAAACAGGTGGAACATGCAAAGCCCTGGTCTCCCATACTGATGTGTGTTTACAGCTGAGGGAGTGCTTGAGGGGACCAGGAAAACAAGATCACCCTGAAACGTGTATGAAGGTAAAAAAGGCAGATAGAAGCTCCTGTTTCAGTGTTGCCTGAGCACGTTTCCCTCAGCATCCATGGCTTATGCTTACCTGTCTTCTTGGCAGCTGATCTAGCACTGGAAGGTGATCCGAAGGATTCCAGAAGGAAATATTTGGGGCAAACCAGAACTAAGACATGAAGAGGAGGAAAAGAAAAATAAGCAAAAACAGCAAGTGTTGCTGTGTTCTTCTGTACATCCACAAGCAAGGAGAATACACTAGCAAATCTTGCAATGCTTTGCATGGACAGTTACCAAGTCTGAATCCGGGTTCAAAGTTACTTTCCCCAGCCTCTCTCTCCTGGAAAAAAAAACCAAAAACAAAACAACAAACCAAACCAAACCAGAACAAAACAAAACAGGACCTCTATACCCTTTCATGAACAAATTCTAACCTAAATATATATGTTACAATAAAAATGTTATTAATAATATGAAGCTACTGGTCCATGCAGCAAAGTGTTGAATTCAGAGAAATTATTTTGGTATATAGCTGCACTATCAGAGTGGTGTGTAGGGTTTAGGTTTATACAGTGATGGGCTTTTAAGCTCACAGATATAGGCAGATCAGAGTTGAGCAAGTTTAATGAAGTATTTTTGTTGTGGTGGTGGTGGTGGTTGGTTTTGTTTTGTTTTTTGTTGTTTTCTTTTT
>WBMV01000952.1:327417-388735 GCA_013396655.1 Campylorhamphus procurvoides | reverse complement strand
CAAATCTGCAGCTGAGTCACAACTGCCCCCCCTCCCCCCCTTCTCCCTTTCCTTAGCATTCTTGCTTACAAGCTTGTCACAAACCTGTGGACTTTTCCCCCCCATTTTTACTGCATTAATTTTTTATTATTTTCTCTTCAGGTAGAACTGTAGGCTCAGAGAGCTTGAGTGACAGCAACCTCTGTGGCTTTCATACCATTGCGACATCTTAAATTGGTGGAGAGGGGCAATTAAAGTAACCACTAGGGTTTAACAATTGGCATTTGGCATCTGCTGTGCCTCTATGGCTATGCACAGCTGCCTACCTTTCAAGAGAAATGCAGGAGTGTGCAGTCTGTAATCCTCGTGAACTGAGCTCTCTCAAGTACACTGAACATGATGCTCTTTCCCAGGAGTTATAACTACACTAGAAATCTAAACAGGATCACAATATAGTCCTGAGTACTCTGCTGTATTCAACTGTGTCTAAATCATAGGAGTAGTCCAGGAAAATATACCCTGGTTGCCTACACATTCAGAAATATTTGTAGCATGACAAAGCAAAGTTGGTACAGCAAGTACCAGGCCTGTGGATCTCTGGGTGAAAAGCAGACTTAGCTGCACAGGTAGAAACTGCTGCAGAGTTGTGGAACCTTGAGAGCGGGATCCATTATTTGGTGGTACAGGTGTAGGTAGTGTCCCACTACGCAAGTAAGGCCCAAGGGTGCTCCAAGTTGACAAAAGCAAATGATACCTTTTCACCAGTCATGTCACATCACATCGAGGGATAATTGGTAGTGAAAGGATCAATGGTTCCCCAGAAAAATCAGCTTAAAATGGTGACTTTTGAGAAGCTCCAGTGGGCTGTAAATGAGGAAGAAATACAGAACATATCTTCTGCAACATCATTCTCCAAACAGAGGATGCATTATTCTATATGTTTTAAATCATGCTGCCTGAGAGATCAAAGTTAATATAAATTATTATTATTATCATCAACATCATCATCTTCATCATCATAAGACTGAGGATATGTGAGTGCATATGTGCATGGTGGGTCTTCTTTTAGGAATAACATCACATTCTAGAACAAGTGCAAAAATATATCTGTAGAAGAGTGAGTCTTTGTGTGTGTGTGTGGTAATCATAATCAGTCACACTGCATTTCTGCCTTGGGGTACAGAAGCTGAAAGAAAGGTTGAGAACACTGTTACAGATAATCCTCTGTAATAATTTTCCTTTCTTCTGGACAATCTTGACAACAGCACCTTGCCCTAGGAAATTTTTCTTTGATCCATTTTGTGATTGAAATACAAATTCCCTATGTTTTGTTTGCCTCTCTTCAAATTAATGATCCCTGCAATAAGGATGCCCTGCCCATGAGTGGTTTCTTCAAACAGATTAGAAAAAATAACAAAGCTAAAACCCAGGATCAGAAATTGGGTCTGAAAGGTGGAGGAACTTGGTCTTTATTTGCTTTTTCTTTCTGTTTTTTTTTTTCCTTTTTATGAGAATGCTGTCTGTCATATCCTGTTACACAAATGATCTATTTCATATTATTCCACTTATTAAGGTTACAGGCAGGCAACATTGTTAGCAGATAAGGACAACTGAGCATTTTCAAGGTATTATAGACAAAATTTTCACAAAACAATTATGCAAAATAGTGCATGAACCTCAATACAGAAAGCAAGATGTTAAGCAGATTTCATTGTCCTGGGGAAGTTATTTACAGTTTGGTAAAAAATATGTCTTTCTATGAGTGCGTTAAGGAATGTGATAAATCTGTCCACTGTTGATACACCTATGCAAAATTAAAAATATCTGCAATATCTGATGGAGAACTGAGTCCAGACAGGTGTCTTAAATACACACCTTGTGCCATTAGAGATGTCAAATAATATTCAAAATTTTTGCAGAAGTGTAATAGATTTAGCGCAGAATCACAGGAGACCCAGGCTCCTGTGAGCAGCAGCAAGAGGTGTGTGAAATATTTCCCAGAAGAGCAGCATATGCCTATACTTAGGGGACTAAATTCCTCCCTTTATGACCTAGGTGTACATTTCCACGACTTCTATTCTGAATGCTTTTGTCTTTAAAATACATACATACATATATATATATATATATATAAAGAGCTTGAAAAAACAAACAAACAAACAAATCACAACAAAAAAACCACCCACCTACAGGACTTTCCTGAGGTCAAGCTGTTTTCCTGTATTGGTCATTTTGTTTTGTTTTATTTTCTCCTTAAAAAGGGGCAGCTGGTCAAGGCGTCAGGACTATCAGTGTGAGAACTCTAGGACTTCTTGTTTTGCTACTTGCTGTCCCCTAGGTCCCACCAAAATCCATGCTTTAGCTAGAAACAAGAACAAATATTACGTAACCATATCCTTTTCAAGTTGTTATGTCTTCATCTGCAATTTTCCTTCAGCAAAATCATCAGACAAGAGCATCTGTAAATTTAAATATGAATTTCCACAATAACTGAGGCTAACAATGCTCTCAGGCACATTGTGAGATTACTGGGGCTGTGCTCTGCAGGGCAGAGGACTTTGATGAACCTTATGTGTCCTTTCCAACTTGGGATATCCTACAATTCTATGATTCTATGCTAGAAAAATCACTAAAGACTGTCTTTTCACTGGACTTCATCCAGTGTGTCAGTTTCTCCAGTACTGGAGGACCCAGTATTCAACACATCAGGTGTGCCTCACCTGTTCTGAGATTCCATGGATCCAATTCTCCAGCCTATTGAGGTCCCTCTGAATGGCGGAAGAACCCTGATGTAATGTAGTCCTGCATGGTTTTCCATACAAGAAGTTTGAACAGAAAATCTGTGAATAAACTGTTCAAACTGCTACTGCTGCTATTATTAGTATTATTGTTCTTTTTTTCTCATACTTGTAATAAGCCAATAATAACTCAAAGCAAATAATAAGTTGAGACTTGAATGAAGATGTAAAGAAAAATATTGTAACAGTATTCAGGACCAAGTGAATCCTTATTCTAAATGGTATAAAAAAGAGAAATAGTAGAGAAGATCTACAAACTCTTTCAAGAAATGGATATTTTTTTCTCATGCTACAATATTTTTTCCCTAACCACTTGACTATTCTTTCAGCATGCTAGACAATCTGTTTCTTAAATATCACACTGATTTCCTAATCCTAAATTAAGAAAATGTATATGTACATATGTATATGTATATGATGTATATGTGTATGTGTGTGTGTCTGAAGACCTATACCACTATTCTTTTAATATATACTTGAGATAAATTATACTAAGGAATTTATCTCCTTGTTTTGACTCTATTATTGTCAGAACAAATTTGAACACTCAACATCTTCATTGACTGTGGAGTGATAAACACATACAGAAATAAAATCATTTAAAAGTGAACAGTTGTCAGAGTTTTTATTTTTCTAGCAAGCAGACATTAATACCAGAACAATATTATGGATAATTTATAGTAATTGTTACTAATATTTTTAAACTCTACATCACTGTTTCCTTCTGGCTTAAGATATACTTCATTGTGGTAGATGCTGGTATTGGCTTCATCAGGACATGCCAGCCTTTAAGTAGAAAATAGGGTTTTGAGAAACTTGTGCAGTTTCCATGCTCAGATAATCCCAAGTGTCTCTTTGAAACATATCCTATCAAAAGTGTCAAACATGCAATGGTTTTCTGATGTGGATTTCAGCTTGTTCAGTATTTAAACCGGCTCATCAAACTTATTTTATCCATATTTTTATGAGTTATCACTCATCAATATTTTTATTAATTATCTTTCTTATTTTTCTGAATGTGGGGAAGGTAATTTCAAACTTTTCTCTCCAAGGGATAAAATGTTTGACTAATCTAACAAATATGATATTAATTTTTTAATACTTAGCCAGAGTAAATGTAACTTTCATGAAAGTTTACAGTGTATCACTACAGAAAGAAAGGGAGCAATGCAATTAACTTGCTTTCGAGGTTTTTTAAAGCCCTTTCTTGCAGTGCCTCGCTTTGCAAAGTAAAATAAACTTGCTTCAATACTAAATTTTAGGATGCTTACTGTATTAAATCAGGAAAAAGGTAGAGAAAGCAAAGCAATTTCATGTGGTAAACAAGTTAAATTACTCTTGCCCAAGGCTACCAAGTATATATGCAGAGCCAAAATGATAATTTGATGTATTTGTAATATTTTGTTTAGAAAAAGAGATTATATTGATATGTAAGTAACAAATAATTAAGTCATCACAGAAGCTGTGGTGCTGATTTCTTCCTTTAATACCCTTTCAAAATAACACACACAGATTGTTCTTAGAGAAGACTGAATTTTGGGGAGTAAAGCTGACGATCTCAGAGAGTAATGAGCTAGGGTCCCCAGGAAGATGAACCAACTTTATATTCCAGGAGCCATATAAGCTTGAATTTCTGCTAACAGCATCATTATGAAATACTTGTTCATCTGATGGCAGCAAATAAAAAGCAGGGTTCATGTCACTTGGTTCTATCCATATATAAAATGCATGACTACCTGCAGAATTTTGCTCTGAATCTTTGGCTTCATGGAAACAAACCCTGAGTCAGCTCACTCTGCCTTCCATTAGAGCTGTGGGGACAGGTAAATTGTAGCCACACAGAGCTGTTGCTCAACAGGCTTTACTTTTAGATGAAGGAATAAACAGGGCACATAGAATCATAAATCATTAAGTTTGGAAAAGGCCTTCAAGTTCATCAGGTCCGACTTTAGACCAAACACCACCACGCCCACTAAACCATAGCACAAAGATATGAGCGGATTATTAGGATCAGAAAGCTGCTAAATGATAAACCAGATCTTTTGGTTATGAACACTGACGAGATCAAGACTTCTTGATCTTTGTGAATATCTACCAGTGTAGAAGGCAGATTCTCCTTAAAAAATCAGCCAATTTGCCTTTCTTTTTATTCTCCAAGGCATTAAAGTCCATTAGAAAAGAGAAACCAAACTTAAAAAGAAAAAAAAAAAGGAGGATAAAAAAAGGGTAAAGATCTCAGGGCATTATTGAAAACACTTTGTCATTCAGATGTGTTATAAATGAGGGGTAGAGAACTGTGTTTATAATTTTTCCATCCTTTTAGTATGAAGATGAGGTGCAGTAGGTTTTGTTACTGATCTGGTAAGATTTCAAGAAGAATTTGTACATCTGAAATAGTAAACTATATAACACAAATGATAGTCAGTCTGAAACCCAAAACTCAAAAGCTATGGAATGGAACTGAAGGAGTAATGTGCAATCACAGTTTAGAATAAAAATTCCTTAGATGAAGTCAACCAGTTCAGGGAATTCAAGGCTAACAGCTCCAGAACTGTAATGTTTCTGAGCCATTTGTTGTCATGGTTGTCTTGACACACAGTCAAGGACTAAACCCTTTAAGAATCAGGCAAAGCCCTCTTTCAATAATCCTATAACTAGCATAGGGAGTTTGACTTAGAAGAGATTTGCAGCTTCAGAGATCACCCATAAGTGTCTGGGATGAAAGCTGAGACTGGTCTTACAGAAAGCAGGAAAACCTTTGCCTTTTTGGAGTCCTCGTGACTAACTGAATGCTTTAACTAAGAAGGAAGAGTAGAATAAAATATTTTCAGTTGGAAGGTACCTGCAGTGATCATGTAATCCAACTGCCTAACAAATTCTGGCCATGTTGTTAAAGGCATTGTTCAGATGCCTCTTAAACACTCTCAGGCTTAGGACACTGACTAGCTTCGTAGGAAGTGTTTTGCTTCCTAATGTTTTCTCTAAAACTCCCCTGGCACAACTTTGAAAGGCACCTGACCAGGAAACTATTGAAATAGACTTTTATTTCTGGGCACAGGAGCAGAGCCTTGGCAACAGCTTGTACTGTCTTCCTTGGGCCCAATTCCCCTTCCCTATTCCCTACCACAGCTTTGCCCACTTGTCCAGTTTGTTTTCCAATACTCCAAGCCATTGAAAATTTTCCCCTCTGTATGGCAACCAGGAGAATGTGTGCAGCACATCCTGCTTTGCCCAATATCTTACCATAAAAAGACACAAAGGAGATACAGGAGCTGCCACCATGCGAGGTAGTGTGATCATTGTCCCTTCTTCATGTGATTGAGTGTAAGGAAATTACCACATCTAGGGGAAGAAGCCTGCCTGGCTGCCTTTATTTACTTATAGTCAGAGCACATCTGACCCATTTTCTTCCAATAAACAAAATTCATCATCTTTTGATAAGTGTTTTACTTCCACACATTGTGTCTGTCACGTGGCAAGAGACAGTCCTTGTTTTGCAGAATGTACCATTGATTTACAGGGCAGAAGGGGGCTCAGTGACACAGAGATGAGGCAAAGGACTTGAACCCATTTATAAAACCCAACTCTGTTGACTGGGTGAGCAAGTAATTCCTTTCAGAAAACATCATTTCTCCTGTTGTGGTTGTACAGCTGCCTATAGAAGACTATTTGCTCACCTTAAGAGTTTTGGTGATTCATTAGCCACACAGATCCCCGAGGTCAGAGTTTCAGTGGCGCAACAGATTAGTTTATAAAAAAAAAAAAAAATCATGCTTGGGAGTGCTCAGATGGATAAAGCTACAACACGTCAGAGTGCAATTGTTAGATGAAGCCTCAAAGATCCTATACAGGGAATTGTATTAATTCTACTTACCCGCAGGAAACATTTCAAATCCAGCCTCTCCTGCAGATAACACAGAAGTGAATAGGGAGTTGGAGGAAGTATCCAGGGCACTAAAAAATACACAGACCTCTTGGTCATTCTGTACTTCTTGGTGTGTGAAGCAGAAATATGACTTACTGTGATGTTAAGGGATGGTTTCATGCATGAAAGTGAAGCTTCATATATATAGACTCTGATAGTCTGGTTCTGCCCGACTGCCCCCTGGAGTTTAGGAGAAAAAGGATACCTCCCAATTAAGAAACAGAGATTCTTAATAAGGTGAAAGCATTTACTAAATGGCTTTTTATTGAAAGATAAGTTAAAGATTATAAACTATTCTTAATTTTTTCAAAAGTAGAGGAAATCACAAAGTCGTTGAGGTGAATCAGCAAGAAGTTTCAAAATTACAAGTGAATATCACACGTGTGCATTCCTGTCTTGCTGTAACTGGCACCTGGTTTATCCCTCCAAAAGTTTCTCCAAAATTAAATTTATAAGAAGGGGAATAAATTGAGAGGCAGACAGGGATGCTTTGATTTCTTTGTGTTCACTTCCCATAAATATTAATGCATTTCCTAGGTGCTGCCATTGTGACATGCCGGGGATGGGGACAGGACGTGTGCTCGCCTGTCTCTCAGTCTCCCTGCATACAGATGAGTGCTCTCCACAAGGCTGCAGGTGAAACACACACACAAAGTAAAATTATAGCTGCCCCTTGTCAAATGCAGCAACATGGACCAAGAGTAGCTGCCTCCTTCATCAGTGGATAATGCAGTCATTGTGGCATAGACCTACTCAATGGTGGTGTGGTATTAGGGGGGAGAAAAGATAATGTAGTTTGCCCAAGAGAGTGTGAAACTGGCAGTTTATCACTAAAACTTCCTCCCCACCTAGGCTGCAGAAATGTTTCCCTTCTATCACACTAGTTCCTCTACAACATCATATTCAGAGCCTTTGTAGTTTTCATAATTTAAAGATTAAATAAATAAATAAAAGGAGTGCAGGCTATGCAACAGATTGAAAATGCATGAGATATGAATAAATTATCACATGTAAAAGCATAGATTTTGCTCTAGTTGCAAGACACAAAGCAAAGGAAACCAATAGCAGAAAAATTTCCAGAGATCATGATTTCCTGAGGTAGCAGTATTTTGATGATGACACCTTGGGAATTTTTAAATCTCAGAAGAATTGTGATAAGACAAATGGCAGTGTTGCCTTTGAGAATCTGACATGTAAGAAATAAGAGGAAATGACAGAAAACAGACAAATGTGTTTTCATGAGGAAGTTCTGATACAATGTCAGTTTATGTGAAAATGCAATGGACTTTTAAAATCATTTAAATTAAATCAAAACATAATATCACAAGTAACTCCATACCACAACAATTTTATCTCCATTAAAAAAAAAAAACAAAACAAACAAGCAAACACTTTTAACATTTCCTGATAAGTGGTCCTTTTAACTTAATGGAAATGTATTTGACTTTATAAATTTTAGGGAATAAATCTAGTTTTGTCCTGTAAATAAACCATGAAATAGGTTTACTAAAGATAGCTAACACAAGTGAACAAATAGTCTCAAGCTTGATGAATTATGTTCCAGAAAAGCTTTGAAAGATTTTAAAAATCCTCTTATGCTAGAAAGAAGGAGACACGTCCTGGTTTCAGCTAGGATAGAGTTAATTTTCTTCCCAGGAGATGATACAATGCTGTGGTTTGGATTTACAATCAGAATAATGTTGATAACACACTGATCTTTCAGTTATTGTTAAACAGTGGTCAAAAATTCTTCAGATTCTCATGCTGCCCTTCCAGTGAGGAGGCTGAGGGGGCACAACTAGTTAGAAGGAGACACGGGTGGGACAGCTGTCCCAAACTGGCCAAAGGGATACCATGATCCCATACGGCATCTCGCTCAGTATATAAAATGGGGGGAAGTTGGCCAGGGGCTGCTTCTTGTGAACTGGTTGGGCATTGGTTGACAGCTGGTGAGCAAATGCAATGTACATCACTTATTTTGTGTATTCTGTTTTTCTAATATATTTTTAATTATTTAGTATAACTATTATTATCATTATCATCCCTTTCTTTTCTGTCCATTAAACTGGCCTTATCCTAACCTACATACTTTACCATTTTTCCCATTCTCATCCCCATTTCACTTGGTGGAAGAGGGGAGTAAAAACTGCATGGGGTTTAGTTGCCAGCTGGGGTCAAACCACAATAGTTCTTTTTGGTGCCCAACATGGGCCTCAAAGTGTTCAAGGTAATGACAGATTTTGCTGGGAAGTGTTAGGTCACAATCCATAGCTGTCAGTGCTTCTGTGCTTACCTTGCTGTTTATTAGAGTCTAGTGGCTGCTTTTTGCCTGTGCTGCTTGCTGTAGTGCTGTGTTGCTTATCACCTCGCTCTGCTGTGTCTGGGAACATTCTGATAACAGCAGTGGTGATGTGCCTGGGCTGGCAGATAGCCAGGGCATGGCTGCTGTGCCTATGCTGCTGTACTGCACAGTCTGGAATTCCAGTTTGAGCTCAAGTGTGAACAGGACGCCCCAAACCACGTGTGGCACATGGATTAGGATACTCTGGAACACTTGCAACTCAAATCAGCTGTGGCTGTGGATAAATCTATGCCACAGTGGGTGAACCCCTGAAAAGGTTCTGGCTTATAGAAAAGGCTCTACTTAGAGCAGGTATGACCTTTAGGGCCTGCAGTCAGTGGATTAGTTAAGCTACAGCAGGAATAAGGGGAAGAGTTCATTTCAACGTTGGTCTCATGGTCTGCTCCAAAGAAACCAGAGATTTGGATTGTAATGGAAATACTTTTAAATTGCTGTAACTCAGGATTTGAGTTGCATGTTACATGAAATAATATAGTAGGTGCCACACTCTAATGAAGGACACATCTTACGACAGTCAAAGTGCACCAGTGATCCCACCTGAGTTGGCTTTGATGCCCAACAACTCCACACAATGCACCACCTGTCCCATCCAGAGTCACCACCATTACAGATGGAGCCAAAGTCATGGACTAAATGTACTCAGTGGATATTTTGTAGATAATTTTTTTTTCAAAGGTGATCCATAGACTAAGGGAATGGCACCTGTAAATCATATGAAAGGATGGGGTGTGTGGTTAATGAGTTTGTATTGGCTGGTGTGGGACCTGAGCAAGACATAAGTGATATGGAATAAGGGATGGAGAATGTGTTAGTTTCGACTGGGATAGAGTTAATTTTCTTCATAGTAGCTGGTATGGAGTTGTGTTAGCTTTGTGCGAGAAACAGTGTTGATGATTCAGTCATGTTATCACTCAGGAGACCTTATCAAGGCCTTTTCTACTTCTCTTACCACCATGACAACCAGGAGGTTGGGGGTATACAAGGAGCTGGGGGAGGACGCAGCTGGGACAGCTGACCCCAAGTGACTACAGGGATATTACAACCATTCAGCATATAAGGTTGGAGTAAGAAGGAGGAAGAGGGTTGCTGTTCAGACTCATGGTGGTTGTCTTCCCAAGACACTGGCATGGAGCCCTGTGCTGCCAGAATTGGCTGAACACCTCCCTGCCCATGGGAAGCATTGAATGAATTGATTGTTTTGCTCTGTTTTTGTGTTCAGCTTTTGCTTTACCTGTTAAAATGTCTTTATTTCAACCCAGATGTTTTCTCATTTTCACTCTCACAATTCTCTCCTCCAAGCCCAACAAAAGTGGAATGAGTGAGCAGCTGTGTGGGGCTGAGTTTCCAGGTGAAGTTAAAACATGACAAGTATATATTAATCTAAACCTTCCTCATGTGGCCAAAGATGGATTAAATGGATCCTGACCAGAATAAAAATGGTGACTCTGAAAGACCTTTTAAAAGACATGGAAGATAATTCAGCTGATATTGAAAGTCTCATACCTTTTACAGCTAAGTAGGTATCTGGATTTCCATTCATATATCAACTCCATTTATCCATTTATCCATTTATCCATTTATCACAGTGTGATCTTTGTGATGATTGGGAATGTTTATGTACAAAGGACCAAAACAATCTCCTGCCTCTAAACAAGAAGGAATTCTTAGAAAATTGCTCTCTCTTATATCTCAAAATATTTTTTCCATTAAGTCATATATTAATTTAAAATATCTGATCGACATACTTACTCTGATATTATGGACACCATTTACTTCCTGTCTCAGTCAACAGAAGGGAAGAGACCAAGGGGACTTCAAATCATGCAGATCTACCATGCAACTCAACCTGACCTTTTCTGGTTGTTCCAGGGAAAAAATAGGTGTCTGAAAGGAATGTGGAAGCTGAAACTGAGACACTGCAGAAAACTTAACCCAAACAGCAGTTTTATTACTAAAGGTGGCCAAGTAAACAGGAAAGAAACCCAGTAGAGAGAGAGAGGAGAAAATAAGCCCCCAGGTGCAGACACCCAAATTGCCCAGGTGTTCCCCATGGACTTGTCTCATTGACCCCTGGAATGTCCACACCTCCCTAGCAGTGGCTGCATCCTCAAGGGTCAGCTGGCTCACAGGTGACGGTGGGCGTCCCTGCCATAGGCAACATTGTCCTGTTACATGAAGCGAGCCCCCCCAAAACATGAGCCACCTGCCTTTTATCTACTTGGCCAAAATGACGTTTACCTGAGCAACGTGGCCAGGGCCACCCAGGCAAAGGTATTTGGCATGGTCCCTTACATTACATACCAATTAATTTTAGTTTACACAGAAATCTATCTCTCAAGGCCACAGAACATCTTTATCAGCCTGTTTCCCATAACTTGGCATGAGAAAACCCAGCTTCTCACAGGTGGCTGGGCCAAACAGGCCAAAAATACCCACATTGAATTCTACCCCAATACACTGGTACACATTCTGATCAAATTTTAGGCATATTTAACTGAATTTAAAATTTGGACAGCTTCAGATAAATGAATGCAAAGTCAGCAACTCATTATCAGCTTTTTATTCCCACTTAAATAGGAGATTACACAATGAATTTTTTGCTCAAACCTTTCAACAATTTTTTTTTAAAATACATGAAGTAAGCAATCTGTATGGGAGCTCAGAGCCTTAAACTATGGAGCTATTTTCCTTCAGGTGTTGAATAGAGACACTTTCTCCAAAGTTAAATCTCTTTGAACCTACAGCTCCTAAGATTGACTGAATTTAAATAACAATGTTCACTAATCAAAACAGTGTAAAAGCAGCACCAAATACACAGCCATCTTATAATTACTGAGTACTAAATATAAAATAATTGTAAATCCTTTGTTTGATGCAAAGATCAATGGGATTTCAGTGAAGTTTATACCTACCTTTGAGGTGAGAAAATGTGGTGTATAAGCAACAAAGTTATGAAGTATGAGGACGGGGCTTGCATGTTTAAGAGCATAACTGCCCAAGGGAAAAAAAATAATTCTTTCAGATTTTGCTCTTCTTAGTACTTTTCAGAATATTAAGATACCAACCAATGATTGTGAATAAATCAACAGGTGCAATATTGAAATGAGTATTTCTCATACCAGCTGACCTGTGTCTACACTACCTGACTGAATAGGTGGCCAAAAGCAAACAAGCAAACAATCTAAAAAAAATGGGGGTGGGGCCTATCTTGCCTCCAACCTCACGCATATTTATTAAGAAATAGTGTTTTGCCAGGTGCTTTTTAATTCATAACATCTCTACTTCAAGTATCACTTGACTTCATTTTATTTGATCTGTCTAACCTCACTATAAAAGGGTTTTAAATGATGGTTTCTCTTGCCTCCTCAGTCATCCTCATGTAAGATCTAATAATACATTAAAGAAGTTCAGAGCTCCCTTTTCCTGTGCTATCTTCTCCTTCACACTGTTTTAGCACTTTTAAATTTAGAATACTTCAAATATCACAGAAGATTCAGAAGTTGACCTAATTGTACTGATATTTCCTTACTGAGGTCATAACATTTAAAGCATTTTTTTTCCTGATTACAAAGTCCACTTTTTATTAAGTTTAGTAAGGATTAGACATGACCAACTAAAATAAAACTGAAACAGCTCGGAATAGCTTATTATTAATTAACTTAAATAAACAGTTCACTGTCCTGCATATCAGAAAATGTCAGATGGGAGCAGTTGCTGTGGTGCTACTGGAATTAGGTGATAACATAATTAGTAGTGGTCACCAGAAGTAGTTAATATATCTGGATCTTACAGTTCCAAGACTAATAAGCACCTAATGTCTAAGGTATATTCTTTGTTATTAATGTCTGCCAAGTCTAAGTCAGCGGAACATATATCATTTCAGGAAACTTAGTGAAAAATTTTTCCTTCTTATTTGTATCAATGGAGATTCATGAGCAGAATCACTAAGAAGTTATAAAGTAGCTCACAGGATTAATTTCTTCCATGCCTGGAAAAATTTAGACTTCAACCATCAGCTACATAAGGCCTGAGAAGATCTGTCTGGTCCAATAATGGCATGTAATCCTGAAAACATAAGGTTTAATTTCAAAGAATAAAACAATGATCAGCACTGAATAACCTCTTAAAACATTTTATGAATACACAGCAGAAGGGAAATTAAGTTTCAAAATGATCTTTCAAGGTCTATGGGGTTAAAGATTATCTTTACATCTATGTCCACAGAGCTTCTTTCTTTTTCAAGAAAATAAATTTTTCATCATGGCCCTGGTCAATTCATTTTGCATAATGGCATGAGTCCACCTACTTGATTTCCAAGGTGACATGACCTTTTATAAGCTACATCAGTTCCAGGATCAATTTTTTTTAATTTTCCTATCTAATATTTCCTCATCTTGCTGTGATGTTCTATAAATACCTTTTATTATGCAACTAGTTTAATAGCAAATAGTACATTCCTTTGTAAATTCCCTGTTTTATGAACAGAAAGGCCTACAAAGCTTCAGAAATGAAGTTGGAAAAATATCATACCTACAAACAAACAAACAAAAAAAATAAACTTACAAGGTAAGGATAAAATACGGCTTAAAGCTAAAAAGTTAGAGGACAGAGAGACAGAAAGGACCTTTTTGAGATTATTACATCAAGAAAAGATTAATAATTTCAAAAGTCACTCTTTCCACTGTGAGATGTCTTCTGTGTCATGTCTGAAACAACCTGGTTGACCATCTAGGTTGTACATGTTTTCACTAAAATTATATTTTTTCTCAGCTTCACTGACTTATTTGCTGTTCTGATAATTCACACAGGACTTGTTCTGCCACTGCTCCTTGAGATGTGTATGTTTTCACCTCCACTTCTGACTTCAGTATTCCCCGGGCAATATTATATCTCAGTTGGGTCATGCACAGTGAGAAAATGAAAAGTTTCTCAGTGATTCTCCTCTTTCTGGTTGACACGCAATAGAGGCAAAAAGTTAGACAGGGTGTCTCTGGACAGCTTCTAGAGATTACAGAAACAGGTTATTCCAAAGCTCAAGGAAGTCAATTAAGAGATTCATTGACTTTGACAGGCTTTGGAGCAACACATAATGATTGTTGGTTTATCTCACTGTCTGATGGAGACTCTCAGATCAATCAACCTTGCAGCTGCTCAACAGGAAGAAACTATTTGTAAATAAATGATTCACTGGTTAGTTATGATTCTCTCCCCAAAGCATTTAACTACTCAATTGTCAGCATAGAGAACTGATTATAAAGTGGCAAATTTTAATGTTGAGCCGTTCAGGGAAACACAAACTGCCTGACACAAATATATTCCTGAAAGCTGATTCCATAGACCTGTTATGCCCTGCTTGCATTGTTTGGTAAGAATTTTGTCTGGCCTTTCTTATTATACCATCTGAATGTTTTACAAGCCTTAATAAATTTATCCTCACAGTGCCCCTGAGGCAACAGCTACATGAAAAAAAAAGTTGTCCAAAAAAAGAAACCTCTAGGCAAAAGCTTGGAAGAAAATGCTGCAGGCAATTACATGCAAAGGAGCAGCTGTCCACAGAAGATATTCTGCCCTAGGAAGAGTTGACCATGGGATAGTGTGAAATGCCCTTGATCAGGTCAAGTTTATTTGGTTATGTGGTTCCAGTTTTTCCTTTCCTTCTGTTTTATAGGTGGGGTTTTCCCGGGATTACTCATGTCTATTTCAGAACTAATAAAAGTTTTAACACAGTAGAATGCAATTTTTGTTACTGTCCTCCTGAAACCTAGATCTAATAAAATAGTTCATGGAGTTATTGTGAATATCACTTTGCAGCACTGCAGTCCAGTAAATACATTATTGCTACTGCTAGTAAGAGGCTTTGTACTGAGTTCATAGAGCCTCAGGAGCAAGGCTTGTCAGGCTTGCTTTGTCTGAACTTGTATTCACTTGCCTGGGGCTTTGTCTTAGGTACTTTAGTTAAAACAGTGTTTGCTAAAAAACAGGTCACTGTCTAATTTGGTTTATTTTGTATTTGTGTGCTACTATCATAGTTTTAAAGTAGTTAGACAATAGACTCATAGAATATCCTAAGTTGGAAGGGACCCACAAGGATCATTGAGTCCAGCTTCTGGTCCTGCGCAGGGCATATAAAGAATCCCACCATGTGCATGAAGGCATTGTCCAAATGCCTCTTGAGCTCTGACAGCCTTGGGGCTGTGATCACTGCCCTGGGGAGCCTGTTCAGGGCCCAACCATCTTCTAGGGGAAGAGCATTTTTCTAATGTCTAACCTAACCCTGCCCTGACACAAATGCAGACTATTCCCTGGTTGCTGTCCCTGGTCCCCACAGAGCAGAGATCAGTGCCTGCCCCTCCTCTGCCCCTCCTGAGAAAGCTGTCCCTGCAATGAAGTCACCCCTCAGTCTCCTCTACTCCAGTTGAACACACTAAGTGCCCTCAGGCTTCATATCTTGCAGATATTGTGTCCCACCAAAAGTGCCCCAATACTGCAGGTGAAGCCACCCCAGTGCAGAGCAGAGTGGGACAATCCCCTCCCTGCCCTGATGTCCCCCAGGGCACTGCTGACTCGTGGCCAACTGGCCACTGACCAAGACCCCCCAGGGCCCTTTCCTGGTACTGCTTTCCTGCATCTAATTCCCCACTCTGTCCATGCATCCAGGGTTTTCCCATCCCAGATGCAGAATCTGGCACTTTCCATTGTTGCACTTCATACAGTTGGTATGAAAAAGGTAGTTTTATTCATATTGAGACTGCTGCTATATCACTGTTCATTTCTTCTATAATCACACCTGAACTGCTAAGAATTCATAATAGACTGTTAATTTGTCAGCTATGGCTACAATAAGCTCCTGGATTTATATGTATGGCATTTTCATTTTTCCTAAATAAGACTGAAAAAGTCTGAACACAGTGTAAAACAAATATCACAGGAGTTATCCTGGGCCTTCTGGTAACAGATATGCTGAAGAGCAAGGTATTTTCTGTCCAGAAGTTTACAAGATCAAGGGTAAAATATTACTGCAGGTAATTTGGTATGTAAAAAAGGAAGGAGGCACAATATCAGAAATAGAGACAGTGAATGAAAATGATCCGTCAGGTAATAAATACCCTTGCTATGCATTAAGGAACCTTTGTGCAAGTGCAGCAGTAAGTAAAATTTAGTATATTGTACCTGCATCATCTTAGGTTTCTGAGTGAAAAGGTCAGAAACCTAGGTCAGATTAATATTGAAAACAATCTTATAATTTCTCTAAATGGAGTTTTAGAGATTTGCACTGGCTCAGATTCCAGTTTACAGCCTCTGCTCCCACAGATGTCTGGAAAACTTTCCTCTCCTTATGAAGGGTTAGTGCATCTCATAAGTGGTACTTTGTAGGCAGAGATTAGGATACATAGATGATCCTTAAACTTCCTGCTACTCTGGTCTTCCTCCTTTTCCAGAGCACAGTGCTCAAAGGATTTAAAGGAACTAAATATCCCCCATTCTTACACAACTCACACAGGTCTGTAAATGATACAAGACAACCAGTCCTGCAGGATCATCACACCTCTACACTTTATTATTCAATAAACTTTAAAACACATTTTCTTCTTGTCTTATTGTCTCTCTCATTCTCCATGAGCCATCACATAATGATCCTACAATGCCAGCTCATATATATTCCAGCACCTTCCCATAGGTCATATATTGCATAGTTTCTTTTTTCAGTATTTCTTTGCAGATTAACCCCTCTAAACAATGACAGTCCATCTCACTTTTCTCATTTACATGTACTTTCAAACCCACTGATAATGTTTTCCTCTAATTTGTAAGGCTATCTTCAATTGTATTGCTGCTTTGTAAAGTGCATGAATGCTGCATGTGAGTTTTGCTTAAATGATTCATTAATGCCTC
This sequence comes from Campylorhamphus procurvoides, assembly GCA_013396655.1. Classification (NCBI taxonomy): domain Eukaryota; kingdom Metazoa; phylum Chordata; class Aves; order Passeriformes; family Dendrocolaptidae; genus Campylorhamphus; species Campylorhamphus procurvoides. The sequence goes on along the minus strand of WBMV01000952.1, from coordinate 371,778 downwards.
AAGTACAAGAGGAAATGAGAGCAAACCTTTGCCAGCGTCATTAAGCTGTAAATTCTGCAATGTACACAAAGTGAAGCTGTGCCAAGCTTTTAAAGAGAATAGAAGGTTTTTTTCTGGAAATAAAGTAAGTATATCCATGAATTAAAAGCAAAGATCAAAGATGCTGACAAATTTCAGAAAGACAGTCTTTTACAACCATCCTAGGGATGTATTGGACACCAAGTTTCTCTGCAGGCATTTTCAGTTCCAATGTCTGCTGGAGTGCATCAGGATAATGTTGGGCAGAAATTTATCACTAGAAAAGTCCTTAAAGGGTTTGATATGGATCTTTATGAATAAAGAGTTTTCAACTATAGAATATATAGGGTTCAGATGAAGATTTCTATTGTAAAAATAGTAAAAAAAAACGTTTCTGTGAATCAGATAGTGAAGAGAGGTGTTTGTGTTAACCACAATGTTTCTTAGTGAATCAGATAGTGAAGAGAGGTGTTTGTGTTAACCACAATGTTTCTTAGTGTTGCTAAATTTGAGAAACTCTTAGTTGACATAATATGTTGAATATTTCTCTGGGATATTTTAAATTTTCAAGGAAAGTCACTGGGACTTAGCGCTAATAATATCATACGTGTAATACATTAAAGCTTTCTTGTTAAGGATTCTTTATAGTATACTTCAAAATTCTGGTTTTGGGATCATTTAAAAGCGTCATAATACAAAGTCAGTCACATAAAATTCTGAAAATGTTCCTGATAAGCCCTTTTTACTGCTACTGAACATCAATATGCCTTATTTGAATTTAACTCCAGAAAGTTATTTGTGCTTTTAAAGTTGCAACCAGGCTGCTCAACATAGAAATGATTTCCTGCGAGTATTTAAAGCAATTGCTACATGTGGATTTGACTCACCTCCTTGCCTGACACTAAAGAATGAGTTAGAATGGCATAACTTTCACTAAAATCCCCAGGCTCAGCTGAATGTCCCTAACCCTTCAGAAATTGCCTGTGCAATTCACACAGGTGTTTCTAACCTTACTATAAACGATTAACTTAGATATTGATGCCAGAAAAAGGGACATAGCACAGCTCACTTGACACTAAACCCCTCAATTCATCAGCCTGGGGAATTTCTGACAGTTGACCTGATGAGTTACATGCTAGCCTATCTCCTCTGTTACCTTCCCCCAAGCTACTTTACATTTAAATATGTTCTATCTTTACAAACTGAGCTTGATGCAATAGCTCTAGCAGAGCTCAGAATGCAAAAACGTATTAAGAAGTGTATTTCCTTCCCCTTATAAGATAACTACTGTGGAGTTTATTATGGTCACTAAGGAGAAAATAAGCATCTCTGGAAGTTCATTATTGTCAGCAAAAACAGAATCAAATATATTTGAATTACTACTAATATGAACAAACAGAAAACAACAAATTCACAAGTAATACAAGCACTTACTGATCTGAAAAGTCTGTTTTCCCAGAACAGAAGAAAATAATAGGGAATATTGATTGAAGGAAAAAATAAGCATGGAACCTGAATGAAATTCAGGACTTTCTTCATGGCAGCTTAGTTGTGTATTATTCTATAAACACTGAGCAGAACAGGTATGTTTACAAGCTCAGTGGTAGAAAAAGGGAGCAATTAGAAGAAAGAGTTTCATGACAGAGAATATCACAATCTAGGTCAGCAGCATAAACTCTATAGCAAGTCAGACTAGAATTAGCAGGCAGCATCTAGATCCACACAGTGTTTCAGCCCAGCACTGGTTTCCCCCTTACTGTAGCACCAATCAGCCCCATCACACTTGAATTCAAAGAATACCACACTTCAGATACCAATAAGAAGAGATATCAATAAAATGGAAAGATGACAGCTGACTCCAGGTAAAATCACATTTTCTACTTTTTGCAGGGTGTTGCTAGTTTTACTGCATGTCCCAATCAAGTTTTTTCAGAGAAACAATGAATTTATTGTAAGAAAGAATTTCCATTCTTCAGCACCCAATTAAAAGATGTTTCTTTTCTCACAGCAGGGCTACAAACAGCTGTGTTATCAACACTAAGGGCAGATTCATCTGTTAACATTTTTGGCACACATCAGTGGGGAATCTATAAAGATCTCTTAATAAGGCATTTGAAATCACCCAGCATTGGGTAAATACACTCAACAAAAAGGAAATATTTATTTATATAAACCTCCACTCTTCCCCATACCTCCTCAGGTCCACTGCTGCATTCTTCATCTAACTGAACTCAATCATGTGTGAAATAGTATTCTACTTAGTTTAATGGTTAACAGAACCTGAATGTCTACATACAGTGTATTAGCTTACTTCTGAAAGACTCAGTAATTTTTAATACAGGAAAGAACTGCTCAGTGTGTAACCTCAGTGAATAGGCCAGCCTTATTTCCATTATCAGTAAATATATTCCGGAAAGCTGTTCTGTAATATTCGTTCATATATAATTTCATCTTTTTACAAAAAGAACCCTAAAAAATAAAACTCCTAAAGGTTCATATTCTCTGATTTTATTACTAAATATTATCTCTTCTAGCAAGAGAATCTTAGTGTTCTTTCACTTTTTATCCTTTCTTCCTTTGAGAGAATAGCAGCTTTTATCACCATTTGCCCAGTTATCTCAGAAACAAATTGGCTTTTTTCTGAGATGTCTCTTTTGATAGAACACCTTCCTTAAAACCTGCACTTTCCTTAAATACACATTTATTAAGGATACTTTCTGTAAAGATACTAAAGAAAATTTCATCTGTGTTCTTTATTATCCTCACATTTCAAATGAAAGTAAAAGAAAACAAGATCAGTGATAGAACGGGCACTGCATGAATACTTGAATTTAGCATTTTTATTGCAATCCAATTAGGAAAAAAATGGTGTTGAAATAGAATATTTCTGAACAAGGCTGAAAGAGCTTAGCAAGATTTCTCCCCACTGAGTCTGTATAACAACAGATATGGGTGTAGCACTTGCATTAATATCCATGAGCTTTGCTTGTTAAAACCCAGAATTGCAGAATGAATAAGGTTAAGGAGAACCGCAGTGGGTGATCTGGTCCAACCTCCCTGCTTAACCAGAGACATGCTGGAGTACATGGCACAGGAAACATAATGGAATTTCAGAAAACAGGCCTTTCCAACAGAAACCTTTTTTTAAATTTTTTTTTTCTTTTGAATTTTATTTTTAATATTTTTTTTTAATTTTGATAGTCTTGGATTTTAGAACTGGGACAGAGTCATCTCTGAAGGATACCATGACTTAAAACTTCTCTATGAAGTATTCCAGATATTCTCTCCTGCATATTGTAAGTAGGTTTCTAGATATTTCTATCAAGCTTTCTTTGACATAATTAATCCTGTTAACTCTGTGTCCACCAGAAACCTCAGAAATGACTGTGAACTAAAATCAATTATCCTTGTTATAATGTTGTGCTGATGCAGCTACAATGCTTTTGGCATCAGACCTTAACATCTTCACAAGGTTTTTGACCCTTGTTTGGACAGCTCCTAAAGCATGCAGAATTTTACAACTGGCTTAATTGCCTATACTTACGGGACTTGGGACCATTTGAGATATTTGATATATATATGTTAGGAAGAAATTCTTTTCTGTGAGGGTGGTGAGGCCCTGGCACAGGTTGTCCAGAGAAGCTGCATCTGCCCCATCCCTGGAAGTGTTCAAAGCCGGGTTGGGTGGGAACTGGAACAGTAGAAGGTCCAGTAGAAGATGTCTCTGCCAACAGCTGAGATGAAACTAGGTGATCTTTAAAGTCCCTTCCAACTCAAACCATCCTATGATTCTATTACTCTGTGACCTGAGGAAGATCATGCGCATCTGGAGCAACAGCTGGAGACCAGATAGCACTGCCTGGGCTATCTCAGATTATAGAAAATATCAAGATGAAGGCTACTGAATAGTCCTTAAATATTTGCAGCTCACACATTATATTTGCTGATGTGGCTGTGGACAGGTGTTCTAGAAAACAGTACCTACAGCAGTTTTTCCTCTGCATATTCTTCCATATTAACCAAGGGTGGCAAGACTTCAACCTCCGAACTCCATCAAAGCACAATGAAAGAAACCCTGTTTTTATCCTCTTCTACTTTTGAAAGTGTATTTCTCCTCTTCAATTCTTCCCTCTGAAACAGCCACTCAGTTCCTTTTGAATCAAATGGTCTTATCTCTGAAGTTGATACCTGAGCTCTTCAAAATTATTTAAGAAGCTCCAGGGCTTACTTGTTCATTTCTTGTCTTTCAGCCACAACAACCAGAAGATGACCTATGTAACTCTACTTTCTCTATTATTCTTACCTCTATCTCTTCAGAATTCTATTGCCACATGGAAAAAATGCTATAAAGCTTTTTAAAACAAAATGGTTAAGCCTGCCTTCATCCAGCTTCCATTCACTACACTTAAAACTTTTTTAAACTTTTTTGGATGGGTTTACCCATCTCCAATTGGCAACAAGACCTCTAACATACACCTGAAATGATTTACAGAAAGATTCCCAAAGGGCATGAACTCAGGGCTGAGAGCCAGATTCCAGCAAGTGTTTGGTAAGAACAGGGTAATTGGCCTCCAACACATTAAAAAATGCAGTAGTGAGAAAAGGAACAAAATGTACTTGCACATCCAAGGCAGAATAGATGAATAATAAGGTTTAAATGACAGACAGGAAACATAAAAAAATGTTTTTAAGAACAAAAAGAACTACTGGAGCTTCACAGATGTCACTGAGAAGGTCTCCTGCACTGGTAGTTTTTAAGGTTTGGCAAACATCCTTATTAAGGAAGAAAGGTGGCAAATACGATATTTTTGTAAGCTTCTGCTACCCTTTTTAGTCAATATCAAATTATATTTTAATTCATTAATTGCTTCTCTGAGACATCTAAGTTTATACTTAAAATGAGGTATCTTGGAATCTATATAAGTTTTCATAATTTGTCCTTAAGAAGTTAATTCATAGGCTAGAGAAACTTTTAAATTCAGATACTATGAGCTCATAAAATCTAACACTTTTTTAAACAGGTAGGAACTGTACTGATATTTTATTCCCTTGACAGACATTCAGGCATATTTCTTGGACAAATGAAACAAAATTAATCTATAGCTCACTACTAGCTAAACAAAACCTTTCCACTTCCTTGCTTCTCCTTATCTACATCTGACCTTGAGTGTTTCTTATATCTGACAAGGAATGAATATTTTTCATCTCATCTACCCTAACTCTCATTTCTCACACTCATGATTGGAGGGGGGAGCCATAATAAACATGAACATTTAATCAATACTCTTGTATGAAACAAACAGTAAAGCAAAGGGTAAATAATGAAGGAATACAATTCTTACTCCTGACGCATCTTTAATTAGAGCTTTACTACATGACACAAATTACTTCAGTCCTGTGATATTACCCAAGATGTTTAAATGCTCTACAAAAGTATTGATTTTGTTTTGAATGTCAAATCTTGCACTTGGCAGCTTCTTCTGTGAAGCAAATTGGAATTCTAATTAAGCTGCATTTCTCAAATGAGAAGCAGACAAACCACAGCATAAGTATACAATTATTGGACTATGGTTATCAGCCTTCATATGGTCACAACAACTGCAATCTTGAATAGTACTGAATAGGACATGATATGTTTTGGATGAAAGTTTTACAAAGAAGAATTTCTGCATCCTCAGTACATAATTTGCCATCTAGAAAAACATTGGTTAAATGGCTTAAATGGCACATCATTTTTATTTTTGTTTAAATAGGTTTGGCGACCTAGCAGTGAGAAGTATTAACCTTCGGAAAAAATCAATTGCCATCTCATCTCATCTAGTTAAGAAAAACACACATGCAAGAAAAACTCCACAGAAACCTGATAGAATTAGTCAGCAGTGAACACAACCCTCACTCTAAACTAAGCTTTAGGCATTGGTGTGATGCAGTGGATAGGCTATGGCAAGGACAGAGGGGCTGAATAGGAAAGGAACATCACTGGAAGCTGAAGGGAAAGATTTCAGCTGCTTGTCATGATCAATGAGTAGATGATACTTGGCACGTATTCTTCATGTGTTTTGAACTTCAGGCTTCTCATCTCATTTCATTTAAGTACATTGACTTTTGAGACCTGAGACTGTACAAGATGTACCTGTTAGAAAGTTCCATCTTATATGCATTGACAAGGTGCACATTATTCTAAATTAATTTTAAACTCTCTCATCATCTAAAGTTTATGTAGTTTCACATTTATATTCAGGTCTATTGTTGTTACTGGCTTTTATTTGTTTTGGTTTGTTTTTTTTTTGTTTTTTGTGTTTTTGTTTTGTGTATGATTTTTAACTACTTCCCTACATATGCCAAATCTGCCATCATACCTTCACTGGTCTCAATCGTGTCATGATGTAGTCAAAGACAGACAAAAGTCTTTATTAAGAAATGGCTAGATAAAAATTGCTTCCTTCAACAGATTGATGAGAAATATAAGACATAAGTAAACCAATATTCTAGTAGCCTTATTACTAAACATTTATAGGTTTTACAATTTTATTTAATTTCTAGAGAGTTGACACAATGTTTACCAATGCTGGAAGAAATCTTAAAATTCATGCTCCAGGCATTAAAACAAAGTTATTAAATCCTCCAATTACTCCTGTGCCCTTAATTCTGAATTGTGGCAGGTTTTCTCTCTCACACACATACATATACACAGAAATATGCATGAAGTTAAAGGAAAATTTCTGTATTTGTACTATCTGCCACAAAAAGAATTCAATCCCAAAAAGCCCCTTTGACCTCTTAGTAAGCCATTTCAGATATTCAGCCAAATGTTACCAAATGTGAGCTCATTATATTAACCATAGTTACTGTTAATTAAAATCCTTTGAAGCATCAGTGGCCTGACCTGGTCATAACACTCACCACATGGTAAAGGATATTGCATTGTAAACATATAGAGGTGGAAACAAGATATTTCAGAAAAAAAAATATTAACTCTTGCAATGGTATTTAACAGAAATTATTTTAAAACAGAAAAAAAAATGAAGCTTCAGTTTTTAGAAAAAGTAGTAAGCCTCACTTATGTATGGATGATGTAAAAAATTCCTCAGTAACAAGGAATTTTTCTTCAGCTAACTATTTTTCAGCTCTGTGGAATTTGCTAGACCATGTCCAGAGAAGAATAAGAAAGATGTGAAAGGGTCTTGAGCACAAGTCATATGAGGAGGGGCTGAGGAGGCTGGGGGGCTCATCCTGAAGAAAATGAAGATCATGAGGGACCTTCTTGCTCTCTGTAACTCACTGACAGGAGGGGGGAGCCAGGTTGGTGTTGGTCTCCTCTGCCAGGCAATATGTGACAGAACTAGAGAAGGTTTCACCCAGGGGAGTTTAGATTGGATATTAGGAAAAATATCTTCACTGTGAGTGTGGTCAAACATTGGAACAGGGAGAGTAAAATCACCATTTCTGAAGGTACTTAAAAGGTTAGAGACATGGTTTAGTGGTCAGCTTGCTTGGTCAGTGGTTGAAGTCTTTGAGGTCTTTTCTAAACATAATTTCATGAATAATTAGCAATAAGTTTAATATTCATTACAAGACATTGGTATTCCTCAGACATGAGCATCTTTCAGTTTTCTTTTTATTTTAAAGAACTGATTTTCGCTTCAGGTTTTTCACCACCTAGCTTTTTAATTTAGCGTTAAAATTTCAAAATAAGTATAGCAGAACACCTAACCAGACTACTTCAACTATCTATTCCTATAAGTTTTGTACACTCCCTTTTCAAACTAAATCATATTACAGAGCTCAAATGCACAGCAATGAGCACCAACCCATGGAGAGTAGCAGAAGCTGTGTAGGAAGCCAGGAGACTATAGGAACTGCTGTAGTAACCCCAGAGCACACAACTGTAGTGTAAGATCCACTATATTGCTCCTGCTTTTATTTCAGAGCAGCTCATAAAGAAAAACTTGCAAATTGGAAGAGAATTATTTTCTGTTTATGAATAACCTATTGTTCTGACCTCTTTGCTTTGAAGTCAGTACTTGCTCCAGGGTGATTCAATGCCATGCTTTGGCTTTGATGTACAATCTTAAAAGCACCATTACAGGCATTTACTGGAAGGGAATGCACCTTGTTGCCATGGCTACTAGTGCATCACTTGAAACTGTGATATAGCTGGATTTCATCACCATGACACTAATTTTCTCCAATGCAGCAAAGGAGAGACTAGATCATTACTGAATTAGATGCAGAAGAGTTGAGTTTTCTTCATGGCATTTCCTTCTTTTTACTTACTAAGGCTTGTGGGTGAAAATTGTGGCTGTAAGGACAAACCTGTGAGCCAAAGAAAACCATGCCAGATGTTGTTTGGAGGAATGTGAACAAATAGAGAGTATTTTTGGCTTTGTTTCTTATTGGGAAAAAATGAAATGCGGAATCCCGTGGGATGTCAGCTGTCAAACTTAGCATATCTCCACTGCTATGAGGGAATGACAGTCAAATTAGGTGCTTTCCTGGTGACTGTTTGGCCCTAACCCAACACTCACTGAGCTTCTCAGGTGTGTGGAGTATAGTGAGTTGTGCTGTGAGGAACACTTCCTGTATCCCTGGGGGACGTCTTCTACCACAGGCAGAACAAGGCACAGATAACCTACACCAAAGCAAAGGAAGCATCGGACAACTGTGCAGCTTGTGCATCCCCAGCAGTTCCCACACAACTACCTTAGAGCAGGAAGCATGATGGGGTTGTCATTACATTTGGAAATAACCTCTAGTTCCAGGTTCATTCCAAACCAGTCCAGCCCAGTTGTCCCTGTACATGCACAGATGTGAGCTGATGCAGCTATAATATCCCAGATAAAAGACAGATCTATGGAGAAACACAGAGAAGATGAGTGTGAGATTGGTTTTCAACTGGGATGAGTAGAACCAAGCATTTTTATTTCAATACCTGTCTTTATACCTCTTAAGGCTACAATCTAAACCTTTAGAAGTTAACTGAAAGGGAAACTTTTCTCAGCTGAAGGACTTAAGTGCAAACAAAATAAAAATCCTTCATTTGTCTCGTTTTAGGAGAGCCTCTTGGTTATGCTCCCATCCTCAGAATTAAGCACACATAAAAGATTCCAAATAAAAGCTCTTTCAGATTATTGCGTTCCTCACCTAACTTGTGCATCTAAGAGCCTGACCTCAAGAAGCTTAAAGAAGGAAGGAAGAGGCATCAGTTATAGCTTCAAGCACTTTCCTTCAGAAATTTGCAACACAACATCTCTGCCCCCCTGTAAAAGCAGGACTCACTTTGTCACAGACTTTTATTTAGTACCATTAGAAACATCTTCTGATTGAGACATAGTTGGCAGATACAACACAGATATTATGGAAAAAAACACTTGAGGAGGAAAATGAATGCTCAACAGAATGCACTATTAATAGGTATGCAATGAACCACCTCTTAAATTTGACCTAAGGTCATTCTTTGGGTTAAAGGTATCCTAAAATGAGAGTTATCAAGACATTCAGGATGTTATTTGTGGCCTCAGATATGTATTGGAATAGAATGAAGTGAGTTTATTAACATGTATATTTCAGTATCCATTATTGAAAGAAACTTAAATAGCTATTTTGGACACCTTCAGTTAAATATAACCAAGAAGATCTTATCCTCAGCATTTTGGTTTCGTACAATTTAAAAAAAATATTTTAAGTCAATATATTTCTGAAATATTCAATTTTGGAAAAAAAATTAGAAGGGCTGGCTTCATCTATTTAGTTTTTAGCGTCATTATTACCTCTGGGTAATTACAGTTATTCCCAATTTACCCCAGTTTTGGTGGAATGCATGTCCCCAGTGAGTTCCCAAGACAAATCCTAATCTGTAGTTTTCAGCTGGCAGATGCTGAAACAAAGTAAAGATAATTGTGTCTTAGAAGTTACTAAGTATGTATTTACATAAATTTGTTTCTACTAGGAAAGTTTGATCCACTGCATTCTTAATGCAAAAATTCCCAAGTGACAGGTTTGTGAACGGCTTTTTGCCTGGAGTTTGGTTCAAATCCATTTCCAAAATAGAATAGCCCCATTTTGAACATACTGTTTTAATCATCTTTTCCTTCTGCTTTTAGCACATAGATTTCCTGTTTTGGTCATTCAAGAATGTGAGAACTCTCCACTTCCCAGACCATTCTTGTTTCTAATATTTAGGTCTTGTAGTTCAAACTGACACCAGAAGCAGCTTTAAGAANAGTAACTGTCCGTATGTGGTATTGATAAACTGTTCATCGTGGCTGTTCTGGCAGCCTTTGAGACACTGTTCTCCGACAAAGAAATGCCTGGCTTTAAATCAGGTAAGTGTTACAATATTTGACATTATAGTTGAGTTTTACAATCAAACGATTTTATTACAGGAATTAGTGATTTTAGTTTGAAATAGGATTACATGTATATCCTCCAGTCAAATTTGAACACATAAAAGTTCAGTTAAAAATATTGCCTTGTAAAACTGTTGTGGTGTCGAAAGTTTAAAGAGCAAATTTTGCAATGAGTTCTTGCAAAGACAGACTGACTTTTCACTTCTGCTTCCCACGTTTAGACATGGATTTACCAAACAGAGCTTAATATCTCAAAGTATTTCTGTATCTAAACATAGACATTCACTTGCACTTGAAGTGCAACATATTTTTCCTTCAAACATGACTAAATAGAAAAATGGCCCTTGGTTTTAACTTTAGTTAACCTATGATGCACAGCTATCATTACCTGCATAGAATGAGAAGTATTGATTTTATTTTGTTCCATAACAAAGTCCTACAGAAGACTTTGAAATAAATTATTCCCTACCTCCATGACAGCTATACAGATTTCTCCAGTCCTTCCCCTTTCTCTCTCTTCAGATTTAAGTAGTGACTATTCAACAGATATGCCACAAAGAATCTAATGTCATTGATTCTCAGGGCTGTTATTCAAATGAATCTGATGACAAGCATTTTGAGACATATATGTAGAGATATATTATTAAAGAAAAAGTTGTCATTTTTTTATTATTATTCTTGATTTTATAGCAAAAATACTGCACTTCTCTAAACCAACAACATCTAAGTCTTACATACCGTTTATCTTTGTTGTAATTTGTATGTATGTGTGGTGGCAGAGACTGCAACTGAAAATGTTTACTTTGTATGACCATTATCAAATTTTCATTGCTAGAGTGACTTTCACAAAGATTTTTTTTTAATTAAAATTCGTTTATTAAGGTTTTTCCAAAATATCAAAAATTTGCTTCCATTTTTTTTGAAAGTAGTCGATTTAGGAAAGAGGTCTGATAATCTAACAGGAGTCTTTCCTTCATTTGCTATAACCTAGAAGACTACAGTGCGATGTTATTTTTATGAATTTAGTCGTCCAAACATGCTGGAAGATACTTGTCATATTTTAACACTTTTCTCTCTCCACTTAAAATGTGACAGTTCAGAATATAAGGATGAACAACCAGTGATAGAAAGAGAACAGAGGAGATGTTGTTTCCTGGAAATCATTCAAACCTCAAGAAAGGGTCAGGTTCAGGGTGCCCATTTCCTTAATTAAAAATCTCATCAATCCATCCCAATGTCTCTCTCATTCACATTAGAGTGCCAAACTACGTCAGACCAGATTCTTCTCTGCTTTTACAACTACATAATGAAAGCTGAATCTACTGCTGTGTGAATATTAATGTGCCATTCCTGCAGTTATTCATAGTCCCTAAGTTCTGATTTTCTAAAAAGGTTTTAATCAAATAGTGAAAAAATAAGACTTTATTTGAGCTCATCTGGTGAGCACAGAAGGCTTTTAATTTTACAGAAAAGGAGAAAAAAGGAGAAAAAAAAAAAAGCATTCTGTCCATTCCTCAAAGTGATGATATAAAGCCAAGCTCTATGGGGTTGCTGACTGGATTTATAGTATGTCACACAGATCAAAAGTAAGTGTAGGCAGGTAAAGAGTCTTGATACCCAGCTGGGTAGGATGGTTTGTGAGCATAACAGACACTGACTGTGCGACAGCACCATACTTCTGCTTGCCAAGTTAATTAAGTTAGGATTGAATGCCCATGGATAGGAGATAATAATATCAGCCACATACAAAGGATATGTGATATTGTAGATTAAGTTTATAAGAACTCCTTTGTCTCTCTGACAGGGAGACAAAAATGTGCTGCCACTAAACTCCAAGAGATGGGACTCCTGCCATATTCAAGAACATGCTTTAGTTTGTATTTTTATTTCCCTTGTTATTTTATATTTCCCATTTAATAAAACCCTGTATCTTTGAGCTACATGTGAGGGAAACAGCAGAAAAGGTGACAAGACCAGGAAACTGCCAGAGGTGAACTTTTCAACTCTCAGGAACATCTCAAGGCAGGCTGTAAATAGGATTACTTTTATTAGACTGCTGTCTGCTGCAACCAGTCTTGTTAAGGGCCTGTCACTCTGCCCATTGTGCATAGCAGAGTGACAGGCAGCCCAAACCTGGGGGACCCAGTGTAGACCCCCCACTGACACCTGTCACTCAGGTGGAACCATCCCTTTAAGTCAACAGCAGTATCTGTCCAGAGCATAAAACAGGATTTCAAGGTGCTTTAGAGCAGATGGGCAGGCCCTGGGATTACCTTTGAAACAGAAACATGGGGCATCAGTGGAGCGTCAGGTGAACCACCAAGAGCCTCCTCCCCACCAGGGATGTTCCTCCAATGAACTGAGACATTTCTCCACTATAGTGGTGGTTAAATCTTCCTGTGGTTTAGAATTTATTTCCCTATCACTTCCTAGTCCAGTGCCTGAATCAAAACAGAACTGACCATGGCAATGCTCAGTCTTGAAAAGGAATGTTCAACTTTTCATGTAAGATTTCAAGTGTTTCCAAGATCTGGGTCATTACAATGCAAGGTGGAGGTGTTAAAATTAATTATTCTGAGGGAAACATGAGGATTAAGGTAATGTGTGCACCTCAGATTTATGGACATGAAGAAGATTAGATCAGACAAAAGGGAAGAAGGACATAACCATAGAGGAAACCTCCTGTAAATACCAAGAGTTACAGCAAATATTTGGTAGGATGTACCTGTTACTGTAGCTTAGAGTGAGTAGATGTAGAATATTGCACCTGCAAGTCAACCTACATTCCGAAGAAGGGAAAGGTTCTCTAAAATTTCTGTTCCTCCCACTGGAATCTGAAATATATCTGTGCATATACTCTTGGGGTGATCCTGTGTAGGACTGGGAACTGGACTTCAATGGTCCTTGTGGGTCCCTTTCAACTCAGGATATTCTATGATGTAAATACTTAAGCAATTTCACCTCCACTTTTCCTGAGCCTCTTGTGAAAGCCCAGTACAAGGTGGTAAGAAGGTCCCACACCACATGAGGCTGGAAGTCCGTCTGAGGCTCTCCTCTCAAGCATTTTACTCTCTATAAACAATCCTCCATTTTCGAGGAGCATCTGAATGCTGAAGTTTTGATCTAGACAACCATTGCAGTAGACGTTCAAACCGCATCAACTGAAATATTCTCAAAGTATGATGTTGTGATGGTTTGAGAAACCTCTGACAGAAGTAATTTGAATTTCAGACACACCAAAGCAGTAAAGAGAAGACGGAAATCTGCAGGCCAGACTGGAGAGAAGACCAACAGTCAGATTTTTGTGACTCTGTAATGGTGTTTATGTACTTGTTTCAGGGAGAAGCACAAGTTTAAGCACTTTTTAAAAAGGATATTCCACTGGAATATGAGGAAGACCTTCTTTACTGTGCGGGTAACCATGCACTAGAACAGTTTGCCCAGAGAGGGTGTGGAGTTTCCCTTACTGTAGATATTCCAGAACTGCCTGGACACAATCCTGTGCTCTGGGATGACCCAGCTTGAGCAGGGAGGTTGGACCAGATGACCCACTGTGGTCCCCTCCAGCTTTACCCATTCTGTATGTGATTATGTGTGACATACACTTTTACATTGCTATTCTGATAATTTTGATTAACACTACCGAAGGGCTACTACATTGCATGGATTTATAAAATATCCTATCTGGACATATCTTGCAGGAAGTACTTGCAGCAATACATTTCTAATACCTTTTATTATTTCCTTTCTCAGAGTGGTTTATAGGAGTGTACATCTCAAGTCACAAAAACAAAAAGCCATTAAAAATATCTTATAAAAGCTCTTCTGTTTCATGATCTGATTATACATATTCTGTTTCAGGACAAGCACACTATTTGGCAAATTGTAGTCTTAGTCCAGTCACCCTCTGGAGAAAATTCCTATTTATATTCCTGACTGATATTACATATTTTTCTAAGTGATTTTGTCCAGTTTGCATTATACAAATCATTATCTATACAGAAGAAGACCAGGTCCAAGTTCATACCTGATTTTTCTCCACCAATGCATAAAAGAATAAAGAAAATCCATTAAAAACAAGGTTAAAAAGGGGGGTAGAAGGGGAAAAAAAAAAGACACAGCATGAGCTGCATGGAAGATAAATGCCAAAGACCTGATTGTCATTTACATTAAGGCAGAATAAAGAAGCTGTGAATGAGAATTGAAGATGGGCTGTGCTTCTGTTTATTTATTTCTAGCTAAAAATATGCTGATTTTTTTTAAAGTGTGTGTTTTCATTTTTTTGTGAGAACATGTTTTTGCATTAACTGGAGGGGGTTTTTGAGAAGTAGGTGAAAGGTTCAATGTCAAACTGAATTTACAAATCCTACAATTCTCCAGGATTGACTTATCTCTCTCTGAAAGTATCTGTCTATCTCTTCATCACAGACCTTGCAATCACTGGCTATTATCTGAGGGTCAAGCTCATTCTGAGAAAGGAAAATATACTAAATTAAGATGTATAAGAGATTAACCAGCTCAGGTTAATTGTGTTTTCATTTTCTTAAGAATTTATCAATGCTGTAAAATAAATCTCATTATGTTTTTGCAGTTATTGAAAGAAAATGGGACACTGCATAATAGTGACAGTCATTATCATCGGATCTGAAAACAAGAATAGAAGAGTAATCCTTTCATGTTGGAATTAAACCCAAGTGGTTGTATTTAACACTATTTCTATAAACTCCCTGCTACTTCTTCATCTTCTTTTCCCGTTACAATTCATCAGGACATTTTGTTACTCCTGCTTACAATGTTATCAAGAAGCCATCTATTTTTGTGTTGAAACTACTGTTCCTGTGTGTTATCCTTTCCAGGCCTTGTAACATCTTTTTGTAACTGTGGGTTGGAGACAATTCTTACGTGAAGTAGACTGTGCTGATAATTGAAAACACAGAAGAAGCTAGATAATGGCCAAGTTAAGCTAAACTGATGGGGCAGGGGAAAGAGCAGATGGTAATATTAAAATAAGCAGCTGAACTTCAGCCCAGATGTGCCCAGGTAGGCGGGAGGGCAGCAGCCCCTGTGCTGTGCCAGCCATGGTGTGTCCCAGCCCAGGGCAGTTCCCGTCCCTGTGCTGGCACCGCTGAGGCACCTCCAGCCCTGGGGGCAGCTCTGGGACCCTCAGACAGCAGAGACCCTGAGGGGCTGGAGCGTGTGCAGGGAAGGGAACAGGGCTGGGGAAGGGGCTGGAGCAGCAGGAGCGGCTGAGGGAGCTGGGGGGGCTCAGCCTGGAGAAAAGGAGGCTCAGGGGGGACCTTCTGGCTCTGCAACTTCCTGACAGGAGGAGGTGGCCAGGTGACAGTGGGGCTCTTCTCCTGGGTAACAAGTGATAGGACAAGAGGAAATGGCAGGAGAAGTTTAGATTGACTATTAGGGAAAATTTCTTCACTTGGCTAGTCTGGTCAAGCATTGGAACAGGCTGACCAAGGGCAGTGGTGAAATCATCATCCCTGGAAATGTTCAAAACCAGGTGCATTTGGTATGTGGGGACCTGGTGTAGTGGTGGGCTTGCCAGTGCTGTGTTGATGGTTGGACTTGATTATCTTAGAGGTCTTTTTCAACCTTAATGACTCTATGATTCCATGAAATACATGCTTTGAATGAGGCAGTTGTCTTTTGTAATCACGTTGTTGTGCACCAAAGGGTACTCCAACAGCAGACTGAGAACATTCCCTTAGATTGTACCTTACCAGTAAGAGGTGGTACACACAGACACACTGAAATACCAGTATTGAAATACCTGCCTTGCTGCAGGTCTGGGTGCACATGCCTTTTGTGTCTGCATGTGATTTTTTTTATTATTATTATTATTATTTTCCACCTGAGCTGCAACCCTGGGCACTAAGGTCTGTGCCAAAAAGCCAGTATCAATTCCCAAGGTACTCAGCCAAGGTCATGAGGGGCACCTGATCTCACTTCACAAAATGAATCATCCCTTTCTCCCTTGCATTATACTAACTATGATAAAAGATATATTTAGTGCTGTCTAAACTGCTGTAGGATGTGCTGAGAAGAAGGCTCTGCATCCCTACTTATGGTGATGGAGTGTTTACGAGAGCAATCCTTTCAGCAATAATGAAATTCCTCATTCACATGAGGGCTCCCCAGGGTAAAAGGAGTATCCAGCAATCAAGAGCCTTGAATTTCCTTTGTGCTCATTAAAATGAAACAAACAAATAAAAAATCCTGAATAGGGAAATAAAAACCCAAAATCAAACAAGGTGTCAATCTGAACACCACAAACCAGCCTCTAAGCAAGAAAAGCTGTGCAAGCACTCTGTGTTTTCTATTTTGTTAAAGAAACCAATTTAAAATCAATATTTGCTCAATCATGAGTGAGCTTCCTTAACGTTAATCTTCCAACTTAAGTCACGCAAAGGACTTTTTACAGTTGATACAAGAGCGGAGTGTTCCCAGATCTTAAAACATCTGAATAGTTTTCAGACCAAGTCAATGATCCTCATATATTGCCAAGGGAGCCTAGAGTGAGCAGTTTTGTCATTTACTTAACTCTGTGATGTGACTGACAATATTACAAAGCTAAAACAACCTAATTCAAATGTCTCCTTATCCATAAATGATCCTCTGTGAAAACATATGTTGTTTTGCTTCTTAGGCTGAAGTAAATGGAAAGATACATTGGAATGAGAAACTGAAGTGTTATACAAGGCCCTAATTGAACACCATTTCTCATAATTCTAAGAAAAAAAAGTGGTGTGGTTTAACCCCAACCAGCAGCCACGCCCCACATAGCCACTTGCTCACTCCCCCACCAGCAGGACTAGGAAGGGAATTGGAAGCGTAAAAGCTAGAAAACTCATGGGTTGAGATAAAGAGAGTTTAATAGGGAAAGCAAAAGCCACACACATAAACTAAGGAAACAAGGATTAATTCACTGCTTCCCACGAGCAGGCAGGTGTTCACTCATCCTCAGGAGAGCAGGGCTCCATCACATGCAGTGGTTATTCAGGAAGACAAATGACATCACTCCAAAAATCCCCCCTTTCCTCCTTCTTCCTCCCACTTCATGCACTGAGCTTGATGCCATATGGTCTGGAATAACCCTTTGGTCAGCTGGGGTCACCTCCCCCACCTGTGTCTCCTCCCAGCCTCCCATGCACCCCCAGCCTCCTCCCCACTGTGGCAGTGCAGAAAGCACAAAAGGCCTTGGCTCTGTGCAAACCCTGCTCAGCAACAGCAAAAATGTCTCTGTGTTATCAACACATTTCAGCACAAATCCCAAACACAGACCCATGCCAGACACTGTGAAGAAAACTAACTCTAGCCCAGACAAAACCAGCACAATAGGATATGAGTTTAAAAATTAATTCTGTTTATGTCTCACAGAGACAATATTTTGAGGTTTAAAATGACAGTGGGAAGAACTGGTGAAGAAGGATCCTTTTACTTTGATGGTGCATTTTCGACTTTGTTTCTGAGGTAAAGATAAGATTGCAAATAATTTTCAGGACCTCACTGCTTCAAAAATATTTTATTAGACATTGGGTCACTTCAGAATAAGCACCATTTCAAAATGGATAAAAAAGACGATAAGTGGATAATCTTCAGTTCAGATTTTTCCCATTGTTAAAGAGAGACACTTGGGGTCTGTTTTCCAAGTTTAGAGAAAACACCAGAAAAGGTCTTTTGTGTTTTTGGTAATAGTAACAAATAAATGCTGGTATTGTGAACCAAACCAGGTCACAAGTAGATAAGAAATTTTTAATTAGCTATACTAGGAAAACCAAGGATCTTGACTTCTCACTCTTCATATTATTTTGTTAATTGTATTTCTTGCATTCTTTATGCATCAATACAAGTCCCTCATCTATTAAGTAAAGTTGACAATGCCTTCTGATCACTCAAGTGTGTCAGGAACAGAGTTTATGAATTGTTGCAATGTGATGGACAGCAAGTCCCCAAATTTTCAAGTATTTTTAATAAAATGTGTATGTGCAAGGTTGCTAATATGAAAAAACGGTCATTTCAATTTTAGAAAAACACTGAAGGATTTCTGTTCTCACCCTTTAATATCATGGTTCCTTATATTTTAAAATATTATATTATTTCATAGATTAAATTAGAATTTGATTTTTTTCCTTTTTATAGTATATATGCTTTTTATCAAGGGTTTCCAAGGTAGAAACAATGTTACCTAAATTTAGAAGATTCCCCCCCACCCAAGTTCATTCGTCTCCTTGCGTCTTTCAATACAGCAACTGTTTTCTTCTAATTTTTCATTTCGAAGTGTCACCTTCTTGGAAAAGCCACTTATATTTGGCTAGAAATTTAAAATGTATAAATTATACCTGACCTCTTGCCCTTGGTGATAGCAAGGAGTTGCATTCTATTCCCACCCTTCCTAAGAATAATAATAAAAAAATATATCCTTAAAGTATAATTCACTTTTATAGCCATAAAGAGCATTTCTTATAACTAGGCTAAAGCTGCTCAGTTTAGAAAAATGACACTGAGCATGAGTGAAAGATAAATTCTCCTGAGAACAGAAAAAAGAAAAAGACAAAGAAAGAAGATAAAAAAAGTGTATAGGAACTTTTCATGTCATGTATTTCTATTCTTTCATGGCCTGAAGCTACAAAGCAATGCTTGCATTTCAACAGAGAGCAGGGGACAGACTACTTAAGCTAAATATCAGTTTTAACTTGCTTTAGGGGGCATCAGTTATAGTTGCCCATAAAGGTTTTGTAATAGCAGGCTCATAAATCCAGGTGACAACCTCCCACTTCCAGCGGCTCTAGGAACAGGACACACTTGGAGTGTGTTTTAAAGCACATTGCCCAAGTAATTGCAGCAGTGTGATTTGGACTGTTATTTCTTTTCCCCTATTTCAACACTCATCAAAGAAAACACATTCTTAATGGAAATGCTTTTGTTTCTTCTAAGTGTTTTATACCCAGAGATGACAAAGGACTTCTGACAGATTTTGTACATGATCCTCCCCTGAAACTCTTTATACCCAAACTGTTAAAGTTCAGTGCACCAACTCACACACCTAAATCTGTACTCATAATTATTTGCAAATCGGCTTGATTTCAGAAGAACTTCCAAGGCACTATCAGGGGAACATCTTCAAAGGTGTCTTCAAGATGAGCAATGTGCCTGGTGCACGTCCAGTTATTCACTCTCTGAGGTGTATCTGGGTCTCTTTACCTCACAACGTTATTGTTAATTATAGACTTCATATGCAGTCCTCCCAAACTTCTCCTGAATTAGCAGTCCATTTCTGACCAGAATCAAACACAATCATTTCAACAGAAAAAAGATAAAGAGGAAATGAGTGACACATAGTTTAGGGATGGGACTCAACCAGAAAGCCACAATACAGAAACGCTTGCTTGTTTGTTTTGGTGTTGATGTTGTCATCATCTGTGTTCCTCTCCTGTTTTACTGCCTTTCTCACCTCTGTCAGACAAATTTATTTTCCATGTAGGGTAAATACTAGATTAGTCTTTACCTGAGTGGCAACTCATCCCCTCCTCTCCCTCCACCGCCTTACAGTGGGGAGAGGTTGAGTTTAATGACTTTCAGCTGAAATTGAATTCCCTCATTAGCCTTTGCTATCAGGTTGCCACATTTTTGTCATAGTGACTGAGTGCCTTCTGCTGTTACTATAGCAATTCTGCCCTTATTTACAAAAGTTAGGCACAAATTGCTTAACTTTGTTCTCTAGTACAGAGGCAATTATTGATTGAACCATCCAGGTGTACAAAGGCCAGAGAGACAAGAGTCTAGAAAATTTCTGAAGTATCAGATATTTCTTAAAAAATATATTGTTTTCTGAAGAGGAATTAAATTGACACCTCATTGGTGCCACGCTCAAGGGTTACAAAACCATGGGAGAACCTTCTGGAAGGGGAGTCTATTAGATGATGCTAATGACTTTCACCAGCTAAGGGTGGCTTGGGAGTGTAATTGGTAGTTGATCTGCCCTGTGTATATATGGGAATCACAGTAATTTTTTCCTACAGTCTTACAGTCTCTCTCAGTGAATGTCTGTAGCAGTGCTCAAAAATATTTCTGCTGCACCTTGTCCCTTATTATTTATCCTGTTTCTTTTTGTTTGTTTGTTTGTTTTGCTTAAGTCTCTAGTTCATGTGCTTTCTCCTTGCCTTAGGCTGCCCTTTTGTGTAAGGCTCCTTCTTTCTTGGGTGCCTTTTCTATCTTTGTTTTCTCTGCTGTCTTGAGTGTGTGTATCTGTTACCACCAAGCCTTTATTTCTTCCTCGAGATTGCTATGTAGCCCATAATGTCTTATCGTGTGACACAGCTTAGTACTGAATTCAGGGTTAGCAGAAACTAAAATCTAATTCTTCCAGTCAGCAGCTGAATAGTCAGATAGAAGCCCTACTGTTACTGAGGGAGATGGCTTTCCAATAACTCTTGCAGCCACTTTAGAAGTGACACTGATGGTTCTAAGTGATTTGGGGATGCTGATCTATCAACATTATATTTTGGTGAAAGAGAGAGCAAGCCATAAAAGTAACAAACATATTAGAATGAAGAAGTTTGCTGAAAAAATAGGGGTGAATGGAAGAAAGAATACAGAAAACAATGCAAATCTGGGTGCCTGAAATATCGGATGCAAAACAAGTATGCCTGTAGTCTGCTTAACTGGTCCTAATCACATAGAAATATTTTCAAGACTTTGGAGATGGGAAATTAACTATCAACAAAAAATATACAAAGTGCATCCCATATATATAGTAGGGAAGATATATATATGTAGATATATGCATATATCTACATATATATATGATGAGGGGAAGGCTGAGAACTTTCTCTTCTTTCTTCTTTGTGAAAGCAACATATGTCATCTTTCATTCAAGATGCATCCTAAAACTCTCATTACTGTTCCTAAGTGTAATCATTATATAATAAATAATCATCAAATAGTCACTAATTGACATTACGGGACTCTTCCTAACCTGTGACATGCAAGAAATGAGCAGTCATCTCACTGCTGCTCTGCTGCCAGGAGGTTCACCTTCAAGGAGTTTTTTCTTGCTCTATAGGAGCCACACGTCCTGAGCTGGCCCTGTGCCCTCCTTCCTCCTCCTCAAGGGTACTATCAGCAGCACATGGGCTTCCACTTGTGGGCTGAAATGTCTCCAGATTGCCCTTTCTTTCTCCTTTCGTCATTTGCTCCAAAGGTTTCCTTCATTTCTTTTTTCTTGTCTCCTTAATAAACAGCTTTGCCTCCAGTGGAAACCTGTCTCCAGCTGCTGATCACTGTCCCATGAAGGGTTCTTGACCAAGTCATGAAAACACCTATAGCTTTTGAGTGTGAGCTACACTGTCCAGCAAAGACCATAAGCATTCAGGGCCGCAAGTTTGATGCCTTAATCTAAGTCTGATTTTCATCTGTGCATAAAAAAATGAATCCGCACTTATTCTGGGGAGTTGAATTTTTTCCCTTTTCCTCTTCAAACTTCTCTCAGTTCTTAAACCCACCAATTTTTTGTATTTCCGTGACTCATTATTCAGTGAAAATGTAGTCCTCACTAGAAACAGTAACTGATATCTCCGCTTGTCTCCAAACAAACTTCCTTTACTGACTTGGTTTTGACTACTAGGTAGTTTCCTTCCTAACATCCAGAGCTCAAATACAAATTTTCCAAACCTTAATTATATTTCATTTCCCTTTAGGTAAGTTCCATAAAGCTTATTAATTTGCAAAATTTGATCTGAGCCATAACAATAATGGTGTTAACCATTACTAAAAGTTGTCAAGGTGTCATAATAATGAGATGGGAACAAATCCTGAGATTTCATACAGAAATTAATTATTTAAAACAAAACAAAACAAAGAAGCAGAACAAAAAAAACCCCACAAAAACAACAACAAACAACACAAAAGCAAAAATGACAAAGAGAAAATGCTTTTCTGCATTGGAAAAAAAAAGTAATGTGAAAAAGAAATATTGTTTAATTTATCATCATGGTCTTTTATGTCTTTCAGCATTCAGTATAACTTCTTTTCCAGAAACAGACTACAAATGAAGAGACTGGAATATAAACAAAAGCATCAAGCAGTAAATAGGGAAATGAGAGATAGAATTAGAGGTGCAAAGTAATTATTACTGTGCCACAGCACTTCAACTGCTAACCATTTTATTCCTGCATACTTTATCAAAGGGATCAGCACTTGGCTTGCAGAGCCACTGATGTTTTCAAGGTCTTTGCATTCATTAGAATTTAGTATTGTGAGATTTTACTTTGCTTTGGTTTTTAACCTCTTTTATACCATTCAACACCTGATGGAAGAAATATTTGTACTGAAATACTACCTAAGAAAGTAAGCCACATAGGAATATGATACATTTTATTGATCAGTTCTATTGTTTTATTTTAAAATGTTACCTTTCAGTCTCTGGAATGTCACAATGTTTCATATCTGAAATTTTTGTGAAAATGTTGAATTCTGAAAGGTTTAAAAGGCTTTTTGTATAAATAAGTCTTAGAACATACTATTTGAAATATAAAGAATGACTATTTCTCCATCTTAAACTCAAACTAAAGTTAAAAACACAGGAAATTTCCATCAAGGGAAGCTATATAGATCCACTTCGAATAAAGAATAGAACTCTAATCATAGCATGCTTGAGACATATTGCATACTTTAGCAAGAAGATTAGCTATTACAAGCAAAAACTTGATCTCTAATATCATAGAAAGGGCTTTATACAAAGAGTGATTCACGCCATTAGGAAATAAACATCTCCAGAGACTCTTCTGTCCTGTTTCTCTCCACTGACCAAAAAAAAAAAAGAAAAAGGAGCCTAGGGTGACCAACTCAGATTTAGATATCTCAAATGAGAAAAGACAAATCCTATATTAGAATTCCTGTGCTGTGAGTGGCAATGGATCAATTGCCCTAAAGGGAGAAATTCAGAAAGAGGACATGCTGAGTGGGTGGTCATCTCATGCAAACTGGTAGGGAAAGGCGGATGGATGTCAGAGTGGACAGCTCTGACCACCTGTGTGGGCCTGTCTGTGGTCCCTAACATGAAGATGTGGGCAAAGTGCCTCTGCCCTTACAGGACTAGACCTTTCTGGGGTTTAGTGCAGGTCAGCAGTGCTAGTGGCCCAGTTTGTTCCCTAATCAATAAATAAATCAATGCATTTAGAAGAATCTATGTTCTATAATAAACAGATTCTGCAGTATAGAAAACAATCTTGCACTTACAATTTTTTGTTATCTCTCTGCTGAACATCAGGTCAGCAAAGGAGGGAAGAAAGGAAGATAAGAATTAACAACACTTTATCAGAAGCATAAATTTTGAAGATCTGCATGAGATAACACAGCATCAGACTCTTTTGATTCTGTGTTTGTTGGGTTTTAATCAAGTAAGAGGATTTCACTGAGTGTTCACATACCCTAAGGAAAGCTGTAGCAAGCCTCTGTTCCCCTCCTCTACAGGGCATTTATTCCATGGACCCTCATGTCCAAGTATATTCTTTAGGACTGGCCAACTGACACCTGCCTACCTGTCTGATTTTATCACAGGTTAACATTTAAACAGCTCTCTGACTACATTTCACAAAATATGAATGCCAATGTCAATTCTTTATGGCAAATGCTGCACCAGCTGTGTGTGCTTGTCTGTGTTTGTCCGAACATCAGAAGAAGAGGACACAGGGGTAGAGAAGGGGATGGCACTGATTGATGGATCTGTTCTGTTGCATAAAGGAGATGGGATTGATGGATCTCTTCTGTAGCTTGAGTTTTTTTGGTCATTTGTGTTTTCTTTTCCCACAAAAACCTTTTTTTTTTTTTTTGCTGTTCTGTGTTGTGTTTTCATGGAATTTGTATTTGTTCTGTGTGGGCTGGAAGTGTGACGCTGAGAGACTGATCAGTGTGTTGTGACAGATATGTAATTTAATAACCAAGAGTTTTGCTTTCATGTTGTGAATATGATGCTCCTTAACTCCCCAGGGAGCACACATAACACTCATGTCCTCAGCTTCATGGAGCAGTAGAGGAGACATTGCAGCCAGGAGAAATTCTGATGATTGATAGTTTTACTCTTCTAATGGGGCAACTGGTTATTTAACATTTATAACTTCACTTATGAATACACAAAGGTGTATAGAAGCATGAAGTATTATATTTCTTCAAGAGAATTTAGTCCTGCATTTACCATGGAGTTTAAGACTTTTAGGTGGGGTTGTAGTTGTCAGAAAATAGCAAAATTATTTAAAGCACAAGAAAGGTATTTATGCCAAAAAAACATAGGCTTCTGTTTCCCCTGAATCTGAGAAAGCAGTTTCAAATTGTGAAGGGGGAGGTTTAAATTGGGTATTAAGAAAAAATTCTTCATGGAAAGTGTTGTCAAGCACTGGAACAGACTGCCTGGGGTGGTGATGAAGTCACCATCCCTGAGGTATTTGAAGATGTGTGACGCGACAACAGGGGATATGGTTTAGTGGTGAACACAGTGATGCTGAATTAATGGTTGTACCTGATGACCTTAGAGGACTTTTCCAACCTAAATAACTCAATGATTCTATGACCTCTCTGCACCTTCATCTTCACTCGTCCTTTCTAAATGCCTTCCTTTATCCCCTGTTGGAAAAAAAAAAATGGAGTGTGGGAGTGCTGTCATGCAGGTTAAAATCAAGTCTTTGTCAGAGTCCCATTTGAGATATCAGTTACCTTATGTATGGACTTTTCTCTGCTAAGCTCACTAGGAGCCTGGCCTCTCTTTTACTCAAGTTCATGTTCTTATCTCCTTAATCGCTTTACCATTTAAACTGTTTTGCAGATTTGTATACACTAGTAGTAGCCTCTTCAGCCCTTTTTCTTCTAGATGAGCTAGGGCACATCTGGAATTAGAACTGGCCAACAATGCCTAAGATAACAAAAAGGGCTTTTTCTCCCTCACTGGGGATATTCCCAAATAGTCTGGACACAGTCTTATGCCATGAGGTCTTGCATGGCCCTGCCTGAGCAGGGAGATTGGACCAGGTGACCCACTGTGGTCTCTTTCAGTACCTAAATTTCCTACTTAAAAAACACAAACAAACAAACAAAAACAACAAACAATCAAAGAAACCAGCACTTGCAGACAGATTATCTGGTAAACTGATGCAGTCTCTTTATGCAAACAAATATTTTTTTTTCCATATTCATGAAAACTAATTCTTCCTGAATTATTTTTGGAAATGAGTTACTTCTGTTTTGCTTAAATATGATTTAACACTTGTGTTTTCTTACATTGCAGCTCTAAAGTTCTGGGTTGTGATGTAAGTCATATGTGGAAGTACTGAGATAAGTTTTAAACCTTTTGTACTTTTGTTTTGACTTTATAGAATGTTGGAAGTATATCTCCAATGGAACTAAATTTTTACATCTATCTAAACATATTGCTGTTAACAGTCACTCTGAAAATCTATTTGATTTGTTCAAGAGAGTCTTAAGCAGATCATTCTGGTGATTGGGATGTTAGCAGATGGGATCAATTATTTCAGTTTTTCCCCTTGAGTTCGTATGCTTTCCCTGCTGTAACTACTTTTGGTATCTGTTGATGAGATAATACTGTAAGATATCGATTTGGATATTATAAATCAAGCCTTATGCAGTTAATTCCTTTTTTCAAGTCTGTCCTTGTAAATCTTACATCTTTCTCTCTTTCCTCAATTTCAAAGGTAATTTTTCCTAAATAAGACTGCTAGAACAAGGCTTTAATTTTGTGCATTCCCAAGATATACACTCCAGTCAGTCTGAAGTAAGGTATAAAAATGGTATGTATTAACTCAGTCACACTTCAAAGTTGACTCAGTGTCTTTCATTCTGTTTTCAGGCTGATGTTGTTCAATATACTTTCTCCCTTTTTTTTTGTTTTAAATACAAAACTTTACTGACTAATGGCACTCCAAAAGGAGTCACTCTTCTACAATGACAGGATGAGAAACAGGAAGGGAATATTGTTTTTCTATTAAATTAATGACAGTTTCAAATTTCTGTGGGAATTCACATCAAATACATTGCATATTTTATATATTCCATGACACATGAGCATTTGCTTTGGGTCAGTTTGTTCTTATCCCAGCATTCAAAATAGCAGTCAAAAACCATTGAACACTAAAATTGTAACCGAGGTGAAAATTAAACATGGAATTTTCATCTCATGTTTATATTTTGTTCCCATTCAGACCCATAATTCCAAGAGAAATATGTTCAGACATCTGTGAACAAACACCAAATAAAGTTTGCTTAAAACTTGTGGGTTTGAAGCTAGAGAAGCAACTGATAACAGTGTTAAACAAGTCTATTAAGAAGAAAAAGCAAAACAGAAATTATTGGGTCATTCATTACATGGTAAAGAATGGAGTTCTTCACAATGTGTTGTAAAACCTCTAAAATCAGATGGTGATCATGTACTGTTTGCTTTACATCTGTCTTTCTGCCAGCAAATGTTTGCATTTGCAAGACTGTTTCAATCTTATCATTTAAACCATAGCTCTTAATCCTTTTTTTCCCAATATACTTGACAAGGAGACAGCAATTGTCTTTGCTACCTGACAAATACTAGGAAGTGACAGTGGTTAATATAAAAGCCTTCAGTGCTTAGGCCAAATTACTGGTAACTCAGTGAGAACAAGACCCAGCTGTGAGAAGAGGATTTGACTGCTTTGCACCTATTTCAGAATAATGCAATTAATCCCACTTTTTTTTTCCCTCACACTTTTCATGCTGTTATCTGTCTTGTTGTTTATCAGCACATAAAGCCTTTACATTCTGTAAGTTTTGCATTTTCTCTGTTGTGAATGAAACAAAAGTGACTTTTTTGTCCTACCCTCAGAGTAGGCTTCCTCAAAACTGTGATAATAAACTTGGTGCATTATCCTGAAATTGTCACATCATTCCTTATGTGTTTACCTTCTTCTAACTAACAATGAAGCACATCAGGCACTAACAGTGAAAAGATAAAGAAGATGTAGTTTACAGAGAAACTCTATTAAATCTGTTATCTAAACTGAGGCATTTTAATGAATGGACTTCTGCAGCAAAATGCATTTAATGAGTTTCTTTGTGTATATAGTGTATCACCTCCTCTAGTATCTTGAGAAAAATTCTTTTGGTAGAACAAGGCCTTTCCAACATTTACAACAATGTTAATGCTGCAAATTTTGGAACTTTATAATTATTCACTAAAAGTATTAATTATCTTTTTGCTTGGAGGAGTGATGAGAAGGATTAGAAAACTGAAAACTGTGAAAAACAATTATTATAGAAATAATATTGTCAATGAAAAATGTTGGCATATGAGCAAGTGTGAACACCTTGGCAGCATAAAACTGTCTTGGTACAGTCAATACCCAGTCAGACTTTCATGGTCCTTGTAAATCAAATGCAGAGTCATTATGAATTATAATCTTCAGTGTGAGAAAGGACAAAAAACATGAATCTACCTACTGTTACCACAATGCACCCTGATGAACTGCAAAGGTGGAGGTTTTATGCTAATTAAAAAAAGGGAAAAGTACTCTTACAACCAAGACAGATAAATGTGTTTGTTTGTCAGATACATCTTTTCCATTCCTTGCGTGAACTAATGATGCTGTCTGGAAGCAGCATTCATTGTATGCAATAGTAATTTGAGACTAATCCTTATTTTCCTCAGACATATTCATTTGCTCTTGAGTTGGAGCCAAGCAAGAATTGTGCTCTGACCTTGATACAACGTGCCAAAGTTATAATCAGTTCTAAAGACAACTAACAACTAGGTAAGCTTTGGGGGAGAGTTCCCCCCTAAGGAATTCAACAGTATTCCAGCTGAGCAATATCATCTGTGGAGAAGAGCAAAGTTGAGGAAATGGAACAAGCAAAATTAGGGCCTGCATGGGATTTCAAGACTGCTTAAATAAAGGAATGTCATCTTAATTAAATTGTAACTAAAATAGATAATCAGAGTGAAATAATATAATTAATCACAGAACCTGGATTTCAAACTGAAGCAGACTTACACCTAACCATCTATGTTGCAAATATACAAATATATATGTATAAACATTTAAACCTTAAGCAAAGGTTTTTATTAGTGTTGCTGTATGATTATATTTTGCTTCATGTCTCTGCCAGCCTTCGTCGCTAATTCCTCTTAGAAAATGAGTGATAAGTCTGTCAAAATATTATAAGAAGTCACCTACTCCATCTCTGCAATTGGGCCAGTTTTGTGTATTATAAAAATGCACTTGGCCTGCCTAATTGCTTAAACTAGGGCTTATATAATCATTTTTTCTAAACAATAAACCAAAAGTACTTTCTATGTACCTCTGTATCCACTATTTACCACTCAAACAGATGAGGGAGAGAAACTTCTTCCACTTTTTATTGCTAGAATTTGTGTCTGACTCCACTTTTGATATGTCATGATCAAACTCATAATCTAACCTGGTGACTCCCACTTCAGTTAATTTTACATCTACCTTTGGGCTTGTTTGTGTTCATTGTGCTTGTTTCCTTTTACCACAGGAATTAAGAGAGAGAAATCGCTCCTTGGAGATGTCCATTTCTCTCTGCTGTAGAAGGCAGTAGGAGGAGTTGAGGCTGCCGTAGACATCTCATTTTGGATGTGGATGTAAGGAATCACAGCTGCTGCTTCTGGTTTTGGTCTAAGTCAGTTTAGTGAAGTGCCATTTTTGCAATGGTAATAGGTTTTTTTCGGGTAGCAGGCAGTAAAGGATTCACTGATCTGAAACATTTACACAGGAGGATGCAAAAACCCCAAAAGGTTGGCAAAAACTTAGAATCAGAAGCCAAATAGACAGAGAAGGGTGGGGTAACTAAGTGACAGCACATTTGAAAACAGCAGGTATGAATCCTAGTGAGAAGAATATGTTTATTGCATTGGAAAACAGACAAAAGTTGAAGACAAAATTTGAACCTGATTTAAATGAGAATGTGCAACAAGAAGACCTTATTTTAAAAATTTCCCTATTTCACTTACAAGGGTTGAATAAATAATACATATCAAACATCTCTGGCTTCGGCCTGAACACATGACAAAGCTAAAAAATAAACAAAGGCAACTGAGTTGTTTAACATGTAAACTAAAATCCTTTCTCAACCTGTACTCAATAGTCTTTCAATGTTAAGTCTGGGTTGAAGAGAAATGCCAAAGACAGCTGAGAAGTGAGATTTTTTGTTTACCATAAAGTAGATAATTTTGGAAGCTTCTAACAGTATTGAAAATGGAACACACTGAGCCTGAGAATAGTCACAGGAAAGTAAATACTGTCTAATATTGGTCCCATGTATATAGGTTGGCATCCAGGCACTTTATGGGTAAAACTAGGGCAAGGCAGAGGTTAGCATTTACTCACTAAAGGCAATGTTAGGTACTCTACCACCAAGCATTTCACGAAGTGCTAAAGTTTTTTTCCTTTTTTTTTTCTTTGTGTAGTGGAGAATTCATTAATATTTTTTATTATAGTTTTCCTGTTTTTTTTAATTTGAAGTGTCTTTTTTTTTTTCCTTCTAGTGATCTACAATGACTTGGAAGGATGTTAAAAGCATATCTTTCAAAAGCTCCTCATGCAGTAGTAAAATTAAATCTACCAATAATGCCTTTTGCTGGATCCCAGCTAGGCTATTCTTCAATGTGGGATGCTGACATTTGGGGGTTTACTCTAAATAACCATGCCCAGTTACAAGACTTGTTTGATGAGTAACATTATACTTTGGAACACATCCTGGAGATTCAAGATGTGTCTTTTTTCCTTAGTCTTGTATATGAAAGTTTAATTCTCCTGTCTTTGCTTCTATAGTTCATTATATGTAAAGTTAAATCTGACCACGTTCCTCTCTTCTTTTTCCCATAATACTGTGAGCAACAATATCTGGTTTCCATTGTATGTCTATCTCAG
This sequence comes from Campylorhamphus procurvoides, assembly GCA_013396655.1. Taxonomy (NCBI): domain Eukaryota; kingdom Metazoa; phylum Chordata; class Aves; order Passeriformes; family Dendrocolaptidae; genus Campylorhamphus; species Campylorhamphus procurvoides. The sequence goes on along the minus strand of WBMV01000952.1, from coordinate 341,477 downwards.
ACAACCTTATTGTTATTGGAATTGCTTGCCACAGAAGTCAAATGTTAAGATTTATCCCAGCAAGTTTTATGCACATAAAAGCTGGTTGTGTAGTCTGATTTCTAACTGACAAAGAGATGAAAATATCCCCAAAAGCAATTTATCCCACCTTGCACACCTGCCTCTGGATGGGTTGGGACACCCTTCAGAAGTACCTTTTCTTTTCAATTTCCTTTAACTACATTGCTGGAGTTGAATATTACCACGACAGCACTTACTGTGAGGAAAAGTCTTCCATAGGAAAATTATCTGCAAGCCAGTGATGGCACTGGGTTACAATGGATTGTCATGAAGGAAAGTGGAGCATTTTAGGGCAGTGCAATACACTGCAGGCTCGAAGGGTTAACTGCACACCTTGTATTGATGTTTGCAAGCAAAGAAGTCTGTGTTGACTTCTGGGCTGAGCAAGACTTGAAGGATGAAGCTTATTAAAGGATCTTAAATTTTTCTGCTGTCAATTAAATCAGGAAATCTATTCTCAGAAGACCAGCTTCCAGACTTTTCCCTTTGGGACTTTTCTGTGATTTTTTTTTTGACTGTATTTCTATTTTTTTGAATATAGTAAAGGTTACCCCAGTTACTTTTTCACTATTATTTTTAGAATATTTATTATTATGTTGAGAATGCAGGAAGTGTCTTCAGATGGAATAAAAAGATCATTGTGTGTGCAAATTGAGTCTGAAATTATAAGACTATGCTAAAAGTCTAGAAGTTATTTCACAGACAAGTAACAATAAGTGCCATTTCCAGAAAAGAACTCAGTGGTTCCACAGAAGCTCTGGGATTCCTGCTGACAGTGAGCTGAGCAGCTCCTCACAGTGGTGCTGTGTATGATGCAGGGTATAGAATCCTGTGAAGCAGTATGGAAATCAGGTTAGTAGATCTTTCTCTGTGTGATGAGAAAAAGTGCAATCACTTCTTGATTCCTGTGTTCAGTTTTGGGCCACTCACTACAAGAAAGACATTGATGTCTTGGAGCATGTCTAGAGGAGCATGTCAAAGGGAGCTGGAGAAGGACAAGTCCGATGAGAAGCACCAGAGGGAGCTGAGATTTTTCATCTTGGGGAAAAGGAGGCTCAGGGGAGACCTTCATGCTTTCTACAACTGCCTGAGGTTGTAGCTGGAGGGGGGGGTGTGCGTGTTATCTCTTTACCCAGGTAACAAGCCATAGGACAAGAAGAAACAGCCTCAAACTGCACCATGGGAGATTTTATTTGGACATTAGTAAAATTTTTTTCACTGAAAGGGTGATCCAGCATTGGAACAGGGCAGTGGTGGAGTCCCCATCCCTGGATGTATTTGAAAGATGTGTAGATGTGGCACTTGCGGACACGGTTTAGGGGTGGCCTTGGCAGTACTGAGTTACTGATTGGACTCAATGATATTAAAGGTTTTCCAACTTTAATAAGTCCATGATTGTCTTGGGCAATGTCATCATTAGTGTGATGTGAAAGTGAGGTCCAAAAGGGCACTTGTTCTGAGTACTGGCTAAGCTGAAGTTTGTGTAACTACAGACTGGCCTGAAGAAATATTTCTATACTTTCTGCCATATTTGTAATTAGCTGTGTCTTAAAAGCATCCACACAGGGGATTAGGAGCACAGGAGATATGGTATATAAGAAAAAAAAATAAAAAGACACAGTTTAAATAAAAGCTCTTTTTCAAGTGAGATATCCTTGTACTATATGTTGCAGTTACTGTAGATTGGATGCCTATCTCTTCTTGAACAATGGCAGTGAAAATATGCAGGGAAGAGGGGAAGAAGTTGCTTTCTGGCAATACTGAATCACTAAATCATTTAGGTTTGAAAAGACCATCAAGTCCAACTTTTGGTCATCACCTTGTCAATCAGACCAAAGCACAATTTGCTGAACACCTCCAAGGATGGGAACTCCACTGGACAATCCTGTCCAGTCCAGTCCAGTCCATTCCAGTCCAATGTTTAACCATCCTTCTCCATGAAGAAATTCCTCCTGATGCCCAGCCTGAACAACTGGAGCAGCCTGAGTCTGTGGTCTCTTGTCCTGTCACTGGCTGCTTGGGGGAAGAGCTTGACCCCTACTTGGCTACCACCTCCTGTCACAGACTTGTAGAGAGCAATAAGGGTCTGGTGAGCCTACTTTTCAATAGATTAAGCAACCCATCTCCCTCAAGATCATAGGATTTACCATCTAAACCCTTCCCCATCTCCATTGCCTACAAAGCCCTGGTCTCTGATAGCTCCAATCTTCCTCTGCTTGAATGCCCCCTAAAGTGGTGCTTTAGACACGTGAGCTTAGATGGACAACAACATATCTGTAAATGTGCAGGGACAGAACTGATTTTACAGACTATGTAGTTTATAATGGCATATTCCATTATCTATGAATATAATTTTTTCTTTTAGAATTACAAATTGTCTGTTTCATATGTTGATACTTGGGGCCCACAGGGCAAGAGCTGACAGAGACCCCCTAGTCAAAAGATACAGCAAAAACTAGTGACAGGGATAGCATTAAAATTCCCAGATTTTCCCTTCCTCACAGACGCAGAGATATATTGATGTGGGCCCTGGAAAAGAAATACATTGCAGCCTATGGAAACAATCAACAACCATATTTTGTGCAAGTATTTTATAACATATGTCATACTGCATTTGTTACAAGTCCCTTGTACTGCAGTCACAGCACATAGTAAAGGAAAAGGAAAATATATTGACTTTCAAGGAGCTATTTTCCTGTAATTGTCTGGTCTCAGACCAAGTCTCAATCAGATAAAACCCACCAAGTGCTCCATTGATCAAAGTCTCTCCAAGAGGCAGAGCTATATTCAACATTGATCTTCCATTGATTTAGTGTTATTTAAACAAGGCTAAATTTAAGCTAGCATTTTCAGACAGATAATCAAAACCAGAACCAAGTTTATTGGGCCTCTTAATAAATTATGGTGAATTGAGGAACTCTGTTAACCAAAATCATCTGTATTCTTGTTAAAAATAAGCCCAGAAATGGTGTCAGACTAGACATTGGTAGGAATTTCCAAACATATTTTGAATGATTTAGGTCTTATTCAGTGTTGAAACCTTTGGTTATATTTCCACGAAAACATTTAAGTTTTGGTTTTCGTTTCGGTTTTGCTTTTTTCCATCAAGAAACCATAGAGAAAAAAAAATGTATGTAGTACAATATACACAGAAAAATCTTAGAATTAGATATATCTTCTTCTTTATGTCTTCCATAAATAAAAGCATCAGATAATAGAAACCAATTTATGTGATGTAACGTAAGTCAGGTGCTATTAGAGTCAAAGGTTACTGTCTGCCTTAGTAAATAGTTGCAATAATCTATAGCCTAATGCAGAGTAAATCATGTTAGTAGACAAGAAGAAAGCAATGATTGCCTCCTATAAGTAGTCTCTATTGTTTATTTGAGTTTTCAGGGAGCAACACGGAAAGATTTTCCTACCTCACAATCCAAGGAGTGACTTACCTTTCAAGCTGTGAAAATTGAGCAAAATTAGTAACTACTAAAAAAAAAAAGATTAAGAAGTAGCAATATGGAGAAGTCAGAGTCTCTCAAAGTCATTTCCACAATAACTCACCTTTTATGACACCAATAAACCAAAAATAAGGGGGAAAGGTGTGAAAAAAGTTTTCTTTTCCACCAATGAAATTTGAGAGGAGAGGAACAATATGTTTGGACTCAGTTTCTAAACCTGATATCCACAGAGACCAACATCAACAGGTGGTGGATATTGGAACTGGGACTTTATTATTCAGTAGCCTTGTGGAATCTTCTCCTGACAACGTACTGTCACCCCAGGTATTTACCCTACACTTCTGATATACTGAGAGGTAAGCTAAACACTAACAGTGGTTCATCTGACACACAAAGTTTTGATTGTCTTTAAATATTTCTGGATAATTTATACTATCTTTTCTTACTGGTGATTCTTATATCTTTCATATAGCTGAAGTTAGGCTCACAAGCCAGCCATTTCCTTCATACTCCATTAGTTTCTTTGAAGTGTGTCTCATAAGTGCTCACCTTAATATTACTGGGGATACCTATGAGCAAAATATCTGTGTCTCTCTCTATATATGTATGTATATATAGTAAAGAGAGACTATGGTGTCGTTTATTTGAGGAGTCACAGACTTGGCTACAGAAAGATAGGGCTACATTTTTACATTTTATTTAATTCAGTGAAATGAAAGGATAAAACACCTATAATTTCTTCTCACTTGTCTGAAAATCCAGATGACCAAAACCAACATTCTCGCTACAATTCTTTTCAATAATACTTCACAGAATAACTAAGGCTCAGGGATGCAGAATTTCTCTTTATCTGTCTTTATTTATCTTTTATCTTTTTTTTTATTTCTTTATTAGTATGTTTCATATATTCACCTTCTATAACTGTAAAATCATCAGTCTTAATTATCCATTTAATTGTGATTTTATTTCTTTTTTTTCCTCAAGCTGGGATATGTGGCTGACAAGAAAATCCAAAATACTATGACATATATCACCTTTTCAAAGCTTTTAAATTTATAGCTGTTTGTTTTCTGTTACATTTGATTTCGATAATGGTTGTTTAAACACTGTTGTTAAGCAACAGAAAAGGTTGTCTCTGGTGCTACAGAAGCCCCCCAAAGCAGTCTGAAGTGCTGTGAAGAGTGGCTTGAGCACCACACTCTGGAAAGACACAGCTCTGAGCTAAGTCCTCCCTCTGCTCTAACTGTTCAGTAATCACTAATCGAGCTGGAGCCATTTACAGCATCCATTACAGGATGCAGTACCAGGAATTTAAGATACTTAAGCAAAATGAGAAAATCTTCACAAAAGGAAGACCAAGTTAGTTATTCACCTTTTCTATGACACATACTTCATAAAAAGTTGAAACCTTGCCATATGCTTTCCCCATTCAGACTGAGATGCTTTTCCCTTGTACCTTTTGGAACAAAGGGATTGAGAGTTTTTTCTTTCTTTTTATTTTCTTTATTTAAAAAAACGTGAAGTGCTCCAAACCAGTTTCAGTATGGAGAACGCACAGACTTCTTTATGGCAACAGGTAAAACTCAAAACAAATCAGGCCTGAATTGTCAGGGGATGCTACATGTGACCAGAGAAGGACAACAAAGCTGATGAAAGGTCTAAAGGGTATGTCCCATGAGCAGTAGCTGAGGGAACTGGGAATGTTTAGCTTGGAAAAAAGAAGCTCAGGGATGGTCTGAATTTCCACCACCAGGGAAAGCTGCAAAGGTCATGTAAAAAATCCCCAAAACAATGACCAAATAAAACCACCCCTAACCAACCCTTCCTCATCTTTCCATGGATTTCTTATATTTTCTGAAAGCGTCATAGGATAATTCTGATTTCTACTTAGCAGTAGTTATTAAATCTTTATGGAAAAATCAGCTTATATAGGAAGGAATGATGCAGTTTGCCAGCATTTCATCTACCAGACAAGGCAAGACATTGAGATGAGCAGTTATTGAATGTGGTGTGGAAGCAGTGGTGGGAATCCAAAAGACCAATGGTGAAAAGATAGAGTAATTTAGGTTGGAAAAGACTTCTAAAATCATCAAGTCCAAGCAATGAGATGGTGAATCTCCCACAGAGGTCATACAAGGCAACTAATTTTATAAAAAAAAAAAACAAGCTTCTTTGCATTTATTATCTCCGTATTTGCTAATTTTGCTGGTGACATTCACCCTGCATTATTGAAATAGCATAAATACCGAAGCAAAATCTGTATGTAATCCCCTACATAATCACAATTTGCATTTCAGTCTTTTTAAGAGGTATCAGTTCGGAGGTTTGAGTGGATTAAGTCTTTGTCGGGTTGTTCAGTGTGGGCTACTGTGGTTTGTGCTGGCTACTTCCACAGCATTGTGTAAGCCAAATATCACAAGCATTCTTGATGCCTGCTTTGCCTGGTTGTTTGCATATGTTTAACAAAATCTGATTCACTTGTGAATTCTTACTGCAGTTTGTTAGCTTTGCCAGGAAGATGAAAATGCATGGCAAATTTATTCAAGCAGATGTGAATGCTTTTTAAAAGCAAATGTCTGTTGCCTTTTCTTGCCCCCTTTTATTTCTCCAAAACCATGGATTTTGAGCAATCTCCATGAAATAAGAGTAAAGTATTTATAAATAATTTAAAATGATTGTTTGATTTGCAGATAGATGGAACTCTATCCCTGTTATTTTTACCTTAAACCTGAAATATCCTTACTCTGACAACCATTGCATATTCAGCAAAAATGCATTCTTAGCTGGTGATGGAATATAAAAAATTGGCCATTTCTAAGTATTTTATTTTCATGTGCCCCTGGACTGATTTTCTCCCTTTTTTCTAAAGACTTCAACTATATTTTTCACATAAATTCTGTATATAAAAAAAGAATTAGTACCTATTCTGAAAAACTTTTTAAAATAAATGGTAGCTCTTAGTGACCTTCTGTGCTTTTCTATTTCTAATTTTGATATCGGAGGTAAAATGCCAAAATTTTAAACATTCTTTTCTTCATTATTGTCTGTTGTGAAGCTACAGCTTTAGAGAAGAGCTCAAGGCATGTGACCTTGCTTGAAAAACTTGTAAATTTGACAGCCAAAATGAACAGCTGATGTGTGAACACAAAGATAATGTGGAAGTTAAGGAGCCACAGATTGGTAGCTTCTCTCTATCTTTATTTTAAGGAGAAAAAAATTAGGTCTGCTCTTACAGTTTCTAGACATTCTTTTAAGCATGCGATTGAGGAAGAAAAGACATGGACATTATTCACAATCAATGAATAAAGCTACATATATGGCCAACTGACTAGAATGGCCTGAGAGTCCACAGGATAAATTTCAAATTTATTGTTCCAGCCGAGGTCGTATCAAATTCGTAGAATTGAAGCAGGATATCCTAGCAGAGTATTTACTTTACCACCCTGAATAATTCACCTTCTTCCCACTAGTATTATTGATTCTGTATCTTGGAAAATGCCTCAAAAATTTAAAAAAAAATAAGGAAAAAGTTCTCTTGCACTTGACGTAGAATAATTACTTTTAATAACCAATGTAAATCATCATAGATTCTTTATTCAATATAGTGACTTCTGATTTACTTTGCCTGATTGATGGGAGAATCAAGTCAATTGCATTTGCACTTTTAAAAGCCACTGGTTTCATTTTCATAAGTAAAATAGAGGGATTCCGAAGAACCAGCTGTATTTCTTTATTTGTGGGTGTTTGTGAGGAGAAACTATACAAATGTTGCAGAGTAAACCAGTCTGATGGATTGCTGGTGTAGAGTGTCCTTAATGTGAGATGTTCAGCTTTGCATCTCCCCCGCTCATATGTTACCACTAACTTGGTTTTATGCTTCATTATTAATCTGTAAACTGTCTGAAGAACAACAGGAGACAAATGTCCAGGCTGAAATGGGCGGGGGCAGTCATTGATCACACTGCTCGAGACAGTTCCCATCGATTTCCTGAAGATATGCATCCCTACATGTCTGCAATAATATAGGAATGTACTTTGCAGTGCAAAAAAATAAAAATAAAATCCTATGTGTTTCAATTTTGCTCAGGGGGTAAAAGATTTTATAACACTATATGTGCATATTGTGGTTTGTTTTATTGGTCAAGTTGACATTGGTAATTTCTGGGGACTAGACTACTAAGAGCTTTTCAATTGTGAGTTAAAAAAATATTGAAAAGAGTGAGTTTTGTAGGTGGAGAATTTAGATGATTGTTTGTGTCTCTGAGAAGAAACTTCCAAGGATCAGCATTTTAATGTAATGGTGCAAGGTTGAGTTGAATTAGACACACAGTTAATTAGTCTCTGCACCCAACAACTTGTTCCCTTCATCAGGGATGAAAAAATCTCACAAATTTCAAAGTTTTCTGGGAGATTTTCCAACTATTACCTTTGAAAAAAACCCCAAACCAAAACAAAAACCAATCAAACAAAAAAACCCCCTCTAAACAGTTGACACTTCAGAGAGGAAATCACTTCTTTCTTGTCCTGCTGCATTCCCCTTCTAGGAAACAGAACTTTAGCATACCGACTGAAATTTGGAAATATGAATGAAAAAATAGAAGAAATTGGATAGTGACGTGTAGTGACTTTAAAAGTTACTGGATTTGGTTTTAAAGATAATCAGATTGGTCTCAGTAGAGAAGGATGTGCATGTTTATAAACACACACGCAGACATACACACCTATAGTCATAATACAATGAATTATTAAGATTTAACACTGGAGATTAATTTTGGTGGGAAAAAAGCACCGAATGAGATTAATTAATTTTGTGATACAGTTAATTTCTCTCTCTTGACAATATCTAATGGGGATTTGATACAAAACTGGGACAGGAGAAGTTAAATATTTCTCATCAAATATTTATGGCTTGCCTACTTATATGTTGCACTTTCAAATTCTGAGGGATGAGATAAGTTTATACTTGGCAGTGGCAGAAACTTGAACCTTTACAAAGTTCCTCCTGTCCACTCCAGGTCAAACATTAACATATTATACTTATTTTTAGGAAATTCACATTTATACTTTTTCATGATTTCTCTCATCTGAAACAAAATTGATTGGTGTAGAAGAATAAGAAAAGGTATGTAATAATTTCCTAGCACGGAAGAAAATTTGCATCTTTTCTATTCAATGACTAATTTTCATGAATAATAAAAACAATAGTGAGGAATACTGAGTGTGTTGCTGTTATGATGTCACTTCCATCTTCCTTTTCCTCCTCTTCAGCAACTCTGTTAATTCAAAATTACTGGAAATAAAGATTTCAGCTCTGCCTTGCAGCATAGATCTGAAGCACAGTTGAACTAGTTATTAAAACATAGAGTCTTCTGAGTCAAGGAAATAATCAAAATTCCCATTAATGCTGCTGAAGCATTGCACTATTGTCATAGTAACAGTGGCAAGGAAGTTTACATCAAAAGCCTTGTTAGGAAGTGCCAGTCTAAAAGCAATCAAATCCCTGGGAAAGCATTCAGAAGTTCAAAAGAAACTAATGAAAGAGGCCTTTAGGATGTAATTTCATCGACAGTTATTCTTAGTTAATAGAGGCAACCCAACCAGGGTCTTCTGTTACAGGGAAGCTCAGTGGTTAAAACAAATGTATTAGAGCAATTGTGCTGGGATTAACAGAAACAAAGAGGCACTGTGCAGGAACCAAAGCATAAATGTGTGTTTGTAAAAGCTAAATCCACAAAATACTGGCAGCACAAGGAAGATTCTGGAGAAGATGCTATACGAACTGAAAAAATGGGGCATATGAGGGCACAGAAGGAAAAATACCAACACAAAATAAAATACACTGGGTGAGCACGTGTTGATGTTGGACAGTATTAGAGCTTTTATGTGATTTCTATCATAAAGTTAAGGAATATGCACTACCTTCTTTTCCCTATTGTATGTTTTATGTGTAGTTTTGATAGGGAAGTGGATTGTTGCTGATTACAGTTTGAAAGTAGCTGAAATCCCCACAAGAAAAGTCATTCTTTCACAGCATTCCAGGAAAAGATAAAAATATTGTCATAAAGATGGATATTCTCCTGAGAGTTCTGCTGCTTGCAAAAAGGGTAGAAGAACCCCCCCCACAGGATCAGAAAGTCATTCCAATATCTCCTAAGCTCACTAAGCTGCCAGATTCAAACTGAGATTGAGGTCTTGATTTGCAATCTAACAGAAAACTTAGTCCTCATTGTGAATCAAATTTAGACTCAGTGGTCAAATTTTGCAAGCTTGGATAGCTAAAATCAAGTGAATGTGTCACACTGAAATAATCATTGGTTCACGTCCCCAATATGTGCAATGCAGTCCTGTCAAACCAAAAGCAGACAAAAAAGAATAACAGATGTGAAATAGCATCTAAAATCAGAAAAGAGATGAGAAGTGTAGTCTTAGGAGGAAAGGGGGGGTTATAAGAGATTCGTGAACATTCAGGTAATGTTCTTTTGATCTTCTCCCACTCCTGTATGTCATGTTTATGATTAATGCCTGCACAGAGGGGAGGATGGATGGAAAATCAGGTAATTAGTTACACATGTACTTTGATCAGTATTGCGTTTTTCTTTTTCAAGTTGTTTGCCAAAGTGCTAAGAGAAGGAAGAGAGGGTTTCATTGTTAGCAGTTGTTCAGTCAAGTACATTCTCAGGAATATTTCCATAATCACTAAATTTAGTCCTGAACTTCTTTAATGATAAATTAAAGGTGATTTGAACTTGATTTTATTTCTGTATCACCAAAGCTTTCTTCCTGGTAGAATTTCTGTATTTCCATGTCCTTGATCTCAAGCCACTGGTAACCAATGTGCTTCTGAAGATGATGAGCACAAGGTCTGGAGAGAGAAATAAACGGTGAGTAACTTGAAAAGTTATAATTAGATTTAGAAATCTCTTGCTTAGTGCTGAGATATTGGCTGTTGGTGGTAGCTGGTGCTGTAGACTGGCCCTTGTGAAGTGACATAGTGCCTGTCCTCAGTTTATCATACCCTTCTCTTACCATTCAATATAAAAGGAAAAAAGAAGTGAGAAAATTCTTCTGTGAAAGAGACAGCTTCCTTTATTTCAAATGTTCTGTTGGAGTGAGCCATTTTTAGGCTAACATTGACATTGAAATAAGGATGCAGTCTTAAGAGGGGCATGGCTGTAGCCATTCAGCTCCCAGCTAAAAGGGGAAGGGGAGCAGTACACCATCAAATGCCACAAGTGAGCATGAGCAGCTCTGGTTCTGTCCTCCCCCTTCCTGCAGGCAGGGAGCTGATCAGCATGTGATATGTGACATGGGTCATTCCGCAGCATCCTGGCTGGGGGCAGCATTTGAAATAGGGGTTGTGTGTTAACTATGACAATTCTCTACAGGAACTTTCACTGGAACTTTAAAAATGAGCCCTGTAATAGCCTTAGACAGCAGTCAGCACGGGTCTGGCTTTATGTTCCTGTTCCTCTCCATCACAGAGTCCCAGGACACCTGTCCATAGAGCTCCCCACAGCCACTATAAGTAATGAGGTTGTGGAGCACAACAGAACAGCATAGGTCACTCACTTCTAACAGTATGACAAGTGTTGGTTCTGTATAAATTACCTTGCAGACATGTTTTGTAGAATATTTCATTATTTTGTGTGGCAGCTTCGATAGCAGCAATATGGGACACATCTCCCATTAGTAGTGTACAATATATTTTCTTGTCAGTTAATCTTGAAAGCTGGCTACCATTCCCCAAAAAGCCTACATCTTTCATTTCCTTCTAATAAATACTTCACACTAAATGCATTATTGCTAGAGAGAAGTCAATGATCAAATCCTTATCATCACATTTTCCTGTGGCCTAAGACAAAAGTCTTTTCTGTAGTGGATGCACAAGGAGAGTAAGGAAAGTGCTGGGAATAAAATAAGGAGAGGAGATCAAAACAAGTGTTAGATTAATAGACCTCTGAGCAGCCAAATCTCTTGCAGACAACTCAAAGACCTGAGACCTGAAAGGAAACAGAGAATAGGTTTCAATGGGAAAAAACCCCAAACAAACAACAGCAAAAACAGCAACAAAACCACAACTAAACAACAAAAAAGTCTGAACAGCGTAAGTAAGTAAAGTGTTATTATGTTCTTGAATATTTTCTATAGGTACTAGAGTTCTTACTCTGTTCTATGTTTTTTATATTGTGAAAAGTGCAAGTATTCAATCCTGGTGTACTTAGGCAATTTAAAAGACAGTTATTGGAGACCTGGCTCTGCCAAAATTGCTGCTATTAATATTTTGATAACATAAATGTGTAGGCCAGGGCAATGGCCCGCTATTTCTTTGGCACCATTATCTTCTGTGGCTCCTTATAAGGAATTAGGCATTTTAGATCTGTTGCATATGTTTCATATTGCATGCAGAAGAACATCAGAGCAGCAGCTTGTATCATATTTATTCCAAACAATTATGGTGCAGCTGCTGTGTGAGTATTGAGAACACAGAACTGTCAAAAATTGAAGTAAATGAAGGAAAATACACAGGAAAACACAAAGGAGTCCTTCAAAATTGATTGCAAGGAGGTGGTGAGTGGAGGAGTGAGAAGGGACAGGCTTAGGGTGTTTGTTTTTTGCATAAAACATTTTGAAGAGCAGAGATTCATGTAGGCTTCTAAAGAAATGTGTCTGCAGATAAGTTCCTCCGCAAAGCAAGATTTCAGCTGATAACTGTTGGTTGACTGAATCTCATTTTTTCACTTACCTTCAGTAAGGAGAAGGTTTATAACCTTCCTGGCTTCAAACTCTCAAAGGTTCCAGGGAGCCAACTCTCTCTCACTGTGGTAAAGTAGGAATCAAAAGAAATTTTGAAATCAACATGATCCCTTCACAAGGCAAGCCCTATGTCTTCCAGATCTCTGATGTGTCCATCCCTCTCAGTGTATATCTCCATCCCTTCCAGTTAGCACATGGCATGATTCCTGGTGGTGTAGAGGGAAAATGTTGATGTTTTCGGGTCTCAGTTTTTCTACAGGCTGAGAAAATCACTTAGCCTTTCTGTGCCTCCTTGCTCCTGATGATGGAGATAAAGTCTATCATTATTTCCACATTTTCTCTTGCTCATATCATGTTTATGTAAGTTCTTAGGCTGAGCTTCTTATCAGTGATAAAATGGTATTTTGTAAATGGCGCCAGTATCAGTGTCAGAGGTCTTTGGTGAACTGCAATATGGTTATTAGTGAAGCTTGAGGTGAAAAGGGATATTTGGCACATACAAGCCCTCAGAAATTCAGAAGCTGCCTAACTGGAGAATTTCTAGGTATTTTTTGAGCCCTTAAAGCCCATTTCTATATTTAAGGAAAATAAAAGTGAAAAATCAATCTGTTTTAATGTATCTGCTGGTTCATCTATGCAAGTTGTTTGTTTGGTGGGGTTTTTTTACATTACCATCCTATCACAATATTTGAACAGTTTTCACGCACAAAAAAATCAATAACAGCAGTGTTACCTCTTCCTGCCCTTGTTGGCTTTTCTCCCTTTCACTCCTTCTCTCAGGCAGGCTTCAAGTTCATCTCCTCCATGCTGTGAACACCAGCACTGCTCGGCTGAGGAAGGGAACCCATTTCACCTGACATCAAGGTACACAGCAAGTGTGATTTACCCTTTTTATCACAACTACGCTGTACTCTGCTGAGATGTTGTTGTGTTAAGAGCATAAAAATTTGGCAGAAGATAAACCCCTTTGCTTTACAGCTGGTCCTCAGAGGCCAGAGGGGCTCAGTGTGGCCTGGGCTTGACCTCTGATTAGAACCAGTTCAGCACTTTAAGTCTGTTTTATGTTCAATAAGATCCCAAGTGAACCAATAGTGTGGGTTACATGTTTAGTCTGGACACATTCATGATCACAGATTCCCAAGTAGTACAGTTTGTTAATGTGACACTATAAGTCTGGTCAGGTCCAATAGGAACTTCCTTGAACAGAGATCCCCAAATAGTGAAGACTATTTGAGCTACAGGTTTTGGATTCTTGTTGGATTGCTGATGGTAAATTCACTAGACCTGCAAGTATGTAAGTGTACAGTGCTATGTACAAGTGTTCCTGGGTACCCTCCTACAGTCAGAGATGCAAATATTACCAAAATGCCATCCCCATTTTGGGGAGGAGGGAGAAGCAAGGCTGTCAACTGCTCTGTAAGGTGCTGGTGCTCACCATACTTATGGGAGAAGTGGAGGTGAGGCTGTAGTCAAATATCCTGTTCCTAAAGTGGTAGGGCAGCCACTTTATGGGGAAGCGGGGGATATTGAGAGTGATGAAGAGATTGTAAAGGTTGTGGGTCCTGTGGAAGGGTGGGATAGAACTGTGACACCTTGGCATCGCTCCCTCTTCCACCTGGCTGATTGTAGTGATAAGGACCACCCAGCCTCTTCCTGATAACCTACCCCTCCCTCAGCATGCCAACATGCCCTCAGAAATTCCATTGGACTTCAGTCACCTATTGAGGAGAAGCAGCCTGAAGCTGCTGTTTTTCTTTTTACCTTTCTATCTCTTCCTCTCTCCCCCCCCCC
>WBMV01000952.1:264249-327398 GCA_013396655.1 Campylorhamphus procurvoides | reverse complement strand
TTTCTTTTCAATTTGCCAAACTCTCCTGACTTTTACATTCTCTCTGTGTGCAACGAGGGCGGTTGTGTGAGCTGCTCAGAGAATAATTATCCTTGCTGAGACCTGAGGAGGCAATTCATCATGTCAGACTAACAATGGCTGTAGATAGCACAAGGAAGACTACATAACTAAGCATTGAAAACTAAGCACAGAGCACACTGAATTTCCCTGGTGAATATAGAATTTGGGGTTGTTATCTCACATTTTTTGCTGAATATCAGTGGACTTATTTTGAGGCTGATGCATCACTTAGGCTTTATTTCCATCTGCCAGGAAAACAGAGGATTTATAGCTTTTTCACAGACCCCACCAAGCAATGCTATGAATAGTATCAAATAGTTTTTTTGCTAAATCCTGATTGCCTTGGGGGTATGTGTAATTATCTCTTCTGATATATTGCATATTGAATTGTATTTATTTTTATTGTGACATGCAATAGTATGTTCCTGATCCATTTATTGTCATCTTGCAGATAGATGGCAATTTAATATAAGTTTGTTATTTATTCCAGGGAAAGGCTGTAGTCTTCTCTGAGTGTTTGGATCTGGGTAAATAAACTTCATTTATAGCTCATGTAGAGATGGGCTTTCTCCTCATTTCAGACCTGGAATACAACAGGAACATTCATATCAGGGCTGTGCCTACTCATGCATATTCCCAGGCCCCAGATTTAGAGTCTGCTGAATTTGGGGATGGGGAGGTGAGTATTATGTATAAACTCAGAGAATTTCTTTTAGGGCTGCATAGAAAATAGGTTTTAATTAATTCAGTATGTCTGAAACCACCAGAAAGAGGGTGAGACAAACCCTAACAGAGATTTCCTTTTTAAAATGCATCTGTTATATACGTAAATACTTACATATATAAATACTTAAATACATGCATATGTATATGAAGGGAAGTATTTGTATATTTTATTCTTCTTTTACCAAAGGTTTGAAAATTTCACGGATGAAGGTTTTAGAGATGTTTTCAACCAGATTTTCTGGGTCTAAATTCTCCTTTATCAGTAAGAAGGGAGAATAGTGAATTTAAATTGGAAATATTAAAAGATAAATTGTTGTGAGATAAATTTCACTTCAGTTTAATATGAAAAAGTATTTTGAAAGTTTTTTTTTAATAAAGAATAAAAGAAATCTGTAATTTTCTGGCTGTTAATTTGAGATTAGACCTTTGAAGTAAAGCTATTAGCTCACAAGAGTCTTATTTCAGATGTCCTCATAAACTACTGGTAGAAATCAGGTCTTTTATGTCCATCTTTTTTCAGGTAAAAGTATATTTTTATTTTCTTCCCAGGAAGGAGACAGCAAAAGGCAAAATAAAATTTTCAAAAGCTTATTGTGAAAAAAATTTAAGAGGCAGATTTTGAACATTTTTTTTCTCAAAAGAAAACTGTATAAATACAGCTAGAATAAAAAACAAACAAAAAAACCCATTCTCAAAACATATATTACAATAGCCCAAAGAAGTTCAGTAGAAGAAACCTATAAAACAACATGGATTTATGATTGAAAAAGTAATACCTGTGCACACAGTGGGATCTGCACGTGAATAAGTCTGCCAGGGCAGCATCCTCAGAAAAATGTTATGACAGGAGAGGGAATTTCTCTAACCATGTGCACCAGTAACTAACCTGTGTGAATCATTCTGCAAGGGATGGGTTGTAACACAGATTTTCTGCCCATGAAAGAGTGAGGAGACATGTCACAGCACTCTCACACTCCTCTGTAGGGTGAGAAATAGAAAGGTGAGGTCTTGGCTCTGTCTGCCCTCCCTGCTGCCTCAAGTAGGTGCTGACCACATTGTCTGTAAACTACCACACCACAGAGCAAAAAAGGAAGAGTGATGCCCAGAGAGGGACCTCCAGAGTCCCAGAGCAGAGTTTTGTACTGGCACCATTTATTAAGACGGCATCTAGCACTGACAGCAAGCCCCCCCACCCCCCGCTGGGTCTTTTCACTGTCACCACATGCAGAGCTTGCCATTCCAAGACATATTTGTGCTGGGACAGCCTCCTTTTTGGCTCCATTAAAGTGGACATATCAAAACTCTGCAACTACCCAAAGCCTGACCTGTAGATTCACACAGTTTAGAAGTCTTCTGTGCTGACTGGCCAGGAATCATTTGTCTGGAATTCATGTGAATTTTCATCTTTTGTGAGACTTATTTTTGTTCAGTTGTATGGTGAGTTTGAGAGATTGGACTACAAGTCAAGAAATAGACCCAGTGAAATACTAGAATCCTTAAACTTTTGAAATTTAAAAAGCATGTGAAAAGTTAAATTAAAATTAACATAATAGATAATCTTAGGACGAGTTGGATGGGGCTTGGAACAACCTGGTCTACTGGAAGGTGACCTTGCCCATGGCAGGGGGCTGGAACTGGATGATTTTTAAGGTCCCTTCCAACCCAGAATATTCTGAGATTCTTATGAATCACCACACCTTTGAAATCTACAAGGCTGGGTTAGATTTTAAGTTACCCCCAACAGATGGTAATTCTGGAAAGTCAAGGTGATGCCCAAATAGAATATTAAAAGCAGAATTGAAACACTTGTTTCTCAATTTATGCTTCAAAGTCCTGGCTATACTCTTGTCCTTATCAATATCCCATATAGTAATAAAGGCTGGGCCTTTTTGATGCATAAGATAATTTAATGCAGTTGAGAATTTCTTAGCTTCAGAGAGAAACCCTCCTCCCTTTCCTTCGCTTCGCCGCCCAGGGAATTACAGGAATCCCTCCCACAGTCATTTACAGGTATAATGAATTTTATGACTTGGTAGACTGAGGATTTGCTGCTAGATTGTTAGAATATTATAGTTTACCAAGATGCTTTGGAGAAGTTTGTGATTTGGGGAATATTTGAGCAGCATTTCCACTTCAGTGATGATACCTCCAGTTTTAGAATAAAGAGATGAAACTCCCTCAAACAATCAGCTTTCTATCCTACGTTATCACCTACATCTAAGCTGGATATTAGGAAAAAACTTTTCACTCAGGGGATGGTTGAACACTGGAACAGGCTCCCCAGGGAGGTGCTCATGGCCCCGAGCCTGACAGAGTTCCAGTAGAGTTTTGACAATGCTTTCAGGAACATGATGGGATTGTTGGGGTGTCCTGTGCAGAACCAGGAGCTGAACCGACAATCCTTGTGGGTCCCTCCAAACTCAGGATATTCCATGATTCTGTGGTCTGGGTCACAACTCAACTAGCTTCCAGCTTCAGAAGCTGACTTGAAACACACAAAACTTACAGAGGTTTTGAGTTGTTCTAGGTGAGTACTTCACTTAGCAACAGCACATTCAAGGCTGTAACCCTGAATGCAGTTGCCTCCTGATCGTGTTTTATTCACTTTGAAGTCCTTCAGGCAAGGAACATTGCTGCACATTTCGCAGTCCAGGAGTAACAGTCCATGTGAACAGTGCTTGTCCCTGTCCTATTCCCAGCACTTCTGTGTGCCATCTCTACCCGCTTGTTCTGAATAATTAAAATTAATGCAGTGAATGATATTCACTCACAATCAATGTATGGTATAAATGGACAAGCAAATCCTGATTATTCCTGTTTAACAGCTGAGAAAACTGTAGCAGCAAGAGGTTCAGGAGCTAATTTGAAGTTGCAGAGGTAGTGGCAGAAAATAGAGAAATGTCAGACTCACAGACCCAAGTCTTGCAGACCTTCCTTAAGATTGTAGGAGTCACCTTTAATTGATGAGCAGGTGTAGGATGAAGCAGAGTTTGCCATCAATTACAGAGGAACATTACTGTGCCTAACTTTGCCAGGACCCTGAATGAACCAAAGGTCTGGTAGGGCCAAAAGGGCCCCAGTCAATTCTGCTAACTGAGTAATTCTTAGACAGGGTTGTATTCTTCTAAACTGTATTTATGCTAAAATTCATGGCATCTGATGACCTCAATTAAAGTCTTTCAGAGGAAATCAGGAGTGCCAGCAAGGTCCTGCAAGATGAATGTCTACGGCTTCCTCCTGCTAACTGCTGATAGAAACTTGAGAATTTAAAATATTTTAAAGTGATGCTGCTGGTGTTTTTTATTGAAGGTGTCATGATGCCAGTAGTAATAATGTCTCACTGAATGAGCAGCTTTCTTTCTCTGGTCCCTTTCTGAAAGCACATAATAGACATCATTAGCATACAGATAAATCTCCCTTTATGATACATTTGGGTGCAGAGAAGAATAAAGTTGTGTTTTCCTAAAGCTCCCAAGGTTATTTCTACTGTGATTATGGACCAAGGCACAAAATTTTGTAACTTTACTGGCCTTTATTGGATAAGACAGTAAAAACCAAGAAAGCAAGCATTTCTTAAGAATGAATGTAGCTTACAAAAGAAGATGAAAGCCTGGCTGCCATTAACTTTAATACACATGTAACATAACCTGCATGGTACANTTAATGAATATTTAGGCTCTGCTAAGGAGAGAAGAAATTTCTTTTTTTTTTAATAAAAAAGTTGAATAGGTGAAATGATTGTAGAAGTGGTTATTTCATTTGCTCAGAATTCAAGTCAGGACTTATTGAAGATTTCAAAAATATTGTCACTACTTTAACTGTAAAGAATGATATTTGAGCATGTCTTAATTTTGCTTGGGATAAATAACAGCCTGGAAAATATCCACCAATGTTCTCAACCATGATGGAATTAAAAATTTGATTCTGGGCAAAACATTTTTAATTGCATGTCTGTTATAACATTTAGAACTTGAAACTGCATTTCTAATTAGAATGCAGTTTAGGCATATTTTTAACTTCATTGACCCACAACATAAATATATTCTGGTTGAACAGGGGGTTTGCTCAAACAACCTTAAATCCCCACAATCACAAGTGTGCAGCCACCACAGTCTCAAACTGTTCATTTAATGTTAGTCGCAGCCACTGTAACATGGAGGCAACTGGCTCTAAGGGATGTGACCTTATCACAGTGGACAGATGGCAAAAAAAATTTCAAGCCGTGTTAAACCTTTTTCTTTAACACTTTTTTTGTTCTTAACATATTTATTGCTGACACCATATATCAGTGTTATAGCTTCTGTTCAGGTGAATACGATCAGTTGGCAGTAATGGGTTCAGCTCTGGGAACCTTTCAGGCATTGCCTTTTGAGCTGTTTCTTAAATTCACTGCCTGGAAGAAACAAGGGAAAAAAGACAGGAAATGGAGGGAGAGAGGCTGTTGGAGACACTTCAGCTTGTCTTAATTCTCATACAGAGAGGAGAATAAATTAATGTAAACACCATGTTTTCCTGGCTTAGATATTCCATTTTCTTGTGACTGGAAAGATCAGTGGCAGTGCAGGATGTGTGGAAAGGAGAGGGGGAGGCAGAAAACACAACAGTAAAATATATATTTGAAAATGTTAAACTATGCTCTAACAGTGTCTTAAATGTCTTCTGCATTTGTAAGAGAGTAATGTTTCCCTGCATTAAGGCTGAGCCTCAGTTGTTCCACTGATGTGTGTCATCCAGCTGAAAGAACCAAATGGAGTCTGAAGACAGAGTAGGAAACATGCTTTAATAAATGAAGTTGCAATTGTATCATGTGACTTTATGGATGCTCTCTGTAACTATGGAAGCTAGAGATGTATTTTATGTATGTCAAATCTTTCATTCCCTTTCTTTTTCCCATGTTTTTCCTCAGTTCTCAAAGTTATATTGATACTTTTCTCATTATATTTCTGGGATAAAGAATTATTGGTTCCTAGCTCCAATTCAGAAAATCCAGAAGGGGGTTTTTAGATGCAATAGCACTTTCCTCTTCCATAGGCAGGTATCCACATAATACAGCAAAATATTCTTTAAAAGGATTTTGTAATTTCTCTATGTCAAAAACAAGCTCAGCTGAAGCTAGTCTTGTTTTTCTGTTTGGTAGGTGTCTTGGCTGAGATGATCTGGTATAAATTTGGCATATGTTCTGCATGAGAAATATGAATGTCAGTAGGAAAAATGAGAACATCCACCCAGAGAGTTGTAACTCAGATGTCCAAAGAGCAGATTTACTGGGATAGGATGGAAGGAGGTGCAAGAATTGCCTGTCTCAGCAGGGAGGAGCGCTCATCCCTGAGAAGCAGCATCCTTATAAAGTTGTGTGGTTGCAGATGCATTAAACTGCAAGTGCACAGCACGTGTTCTGGTCTGAGAGGCTCCCAGTAATTAAGCTGTACATTCAATTAAACCTAATGGCCCAATAACTTTTTAAAATACAAAGGGCCCATACACTCAGGAAGTAAAAAAAAATCCTCAGACTCCCTTTACTGGCCAATAAACCTAGAATAAATGTTCGTGACTGGAGGCCCAGATCTTTATATATAGCTACAAAGCAACATTTCTATTAGCTTTAACAGTGTAAAGCTGGTTTCTGCTGGTTGTGGATTAGAGCACGAAAACTTTAGATAGTGCTCCTGTGCCATTTTGAGAGGAGACAGAGGGCAGCTGCTCTTGGTCATGTTTTGGGAGTCAGGGACCATCTTTTAATCTTAGTTCTAAGATTTTTTTAGTTGCTTAAGGCTTTTCAAAAATAGACAGGAGAAAAGTTAAAAAAATTGTCAAAATTAATCCAGTATGCTCCATATTGAGCGAACATCCATCCAACTCTCTCACTAAGGGATCCTGAAGAATTTGTCAGGTTGATTCTGTAAAATCAGTGAGATTTTCTTTTTTTAGTCCTCTAAAAGTGAAAATAATTAACAGCATGGCCAATTACAGAGAGAAAAAAGGAGCTTTTTCAAACTAAAAACTTAATAATTGCTAGATGCACATACTGCGTATATATTAGCTGCAAAGTGAAGTTCACCTAAAGAATGTATATCAGTTTAGGAGTCAAACCACAGTTGAAGTGAGATACAAGGTCTCTTTATCCTTCTGGAAACAAAATCCATCACCTTCCTTCTCTGCCCCAAATCCTGGGCTTATATAACCATAGGATGATTTAAGTTGGAAGGGACTTTAAGGATCACCTGGTTTCAAACTCCCTGCAATTGACGAGTTGATGAGCTTTCCAGGTCATCACAAAGTGACCCATCCACCGACAA
The DNA here is from genome assembly GCA_013396655.1 of Campylorhamphus procurvoides. NCBI lineage: Eukaryota > Metazoa > Chordata > Aves > Passeriformes > Dendrocolaptidae > Campylorhamphus > Campylorhamphus procurvoides. The sequence continues at coordinate 320,316 of WBMV01000952.1, read as the reverse complement.
TACCTCTGGTGATGTAGGGATACCAATACAGATATTTTCATTATTTGTTCTTTCACACTCGACCCTGTCTATTTGTTTTTTCTCTGTGTCTCCTGTGCAGGCTTAGAAGGCAAATTGTAAGAAACAGGGCCTGTTTTTATATTGTGCTAGGAAAAGTTTCCCAGAGAACTCAAGCCTATATTTGAATGATAATGATTACTTCTCCTGTCTCTGTTCATTTTCATCAGACTAGTCATCTTTTAGGTATGGAAAGTAGGGATCATTCATCATCCCCAATAAAATGTTTCAAGGGAATGAGAATAACACCCAGACAGACAGGAGACCTTTGCAGAGAGGTGTCCTTTCAGATGACGAATCAGTGAACCTGGGACGTGTGGGACCACGGTGGATCGAGGGCAGGAGGGGGCTGTTTCTCACAACAGGCTTTTGGAATGTGATGTGGCAGTCATTAGCCAGAAAACACAGCTGGATGCAAAGTGGTGGAGCAGGCTGGAGAACTGTGGTGCTGCCGAATGAAAACTGAAGGAAAAGGTGCTGTTGAGTGAACTGGAAAGATCAAATGTGTACTTGGCTGGAATCAATAATAAAGCATGCTGCATTCTGTTTGGCAGCAGACACCAACATATTCTGATGTAGTGGAGGGCAGTGCAGTAACTGTGTGATTGCTGAGCAGACTATGTAAAACTGTGTAAAACTTTCTTATTGTACTTAAATCAACAGGAGAGAGACATTCTCCTGGCTTTGTGGGAAGAAAGGAGACTGATGGAGTTATCCTGACTTACATGGAGTAAAGCACACAGCAAAAGGGAATTTCAGAGAAAAAGTCTTTTTTTTTTTCTTTTTAAAGGGATTTTGACAGCTAAGTGCAAATTCTTCTGAAAAGTGTCAACTGCCCAAATTGTGTTGTTAGGTTTTTTGAGAAACAACAACAAAAAAGTCAATAAAAGACTACAGAAATTATTGAATGAAGCTTTTATATTGCCTTGCAAAAAAAACCCACCAAGAAATAATTTCAATTTATTTCCAATCTACTCAATATTTTCAACATGTGTAGCGACAGTCAGGATTTCATGGGTAAAATTGTAAGTGGCTGAAAAATTTCCTATCCTCTTTTAAATCATCAGAATCATCCATGGTAATTCAAAGGTACTAGACACAAACACAATCAGTCACAACTTCTTTATCCACAAGTCATCCACAACCTCTATACTTTGTCATAGACCATTGTTAAGATTAGAAAACTGTTATCATTCTCTCGACTTTGATTTCATAGGTGGAAATACAAAATACAAAGGGTAAATTTCATTTTTTTTTCTGAAACTCCTTTTTAACCAGAAGTACGAAAGAACTTTGATTTTAATTAGCAAAAGCTTCTAACCATTTTAACCATTATTGCTGAAAAATATTTAAGGATCAAGCATGAGAGCAGCCTGACTGCTGGATTTGGTACAAAATTGACCTGATTTGACTTCAGCCCCCAAGAGAGATCTAAACCAAAGCTCAATATTACCATATACTTGTAGGATATATTCCTATGAAATTCTTTTCAAACTGGAGAAAAGAAGGCTCTAGGGAGAACTTAGAGCCACTTCCAGAGAAGAGCTGGAGAAGGACTTTGGACAAGGGCCTGGGGGGACAGGACAAGGGGGAATGGCTTCCCAATGCCATAGGGCAGGGTTAGATGGGATATTGGGAAAGAATTCTTGGCTGTGAGGGTGAGCAGGCCCTGGGACAGGTTGCCCAGAGAAGCTGTGGCTGCCCCATCCCTGGAAGTGTTCAGGGTCACTTTAGACAAGGCTTGGAGCAACCTGGGATCGTAGAAGGTGTCCCTGTCCATGGCAGGAAGTTTGGAACTAGGTGGTCCTTAAGGTCCCTTCCAATCCAAACCATTCCATAATTTTGCGTATAAGGTACATAAATAAATACAATTTATTCACTCAACTTGCTGCACCCGGAGCTCCTTACAGAATGCACTGGCCCTCCAATACACAACAGCACTAATTGCAAAGTGATGATTGTCTGTGATTTCATGGCATGATTAATGAGCCTGATTTTCCACTGTGTGATTATTGATTGGAGCCGGATCTGGCAATTTTGTATGGATTTAATACTCCAACTGCTCAAACTTTGTCTAAGATACATATGAGATATGGAAAAACTTTTGGCACATCAAAGTCAATGCCTCAAAGTTCAGCTCAAGTGCATGAAATCACAGGGCTGATACTGAGCAAGCAGAACATTTGTTGCAATAGAGTGGCATGCAAGAAGTGTCGGTTGCTGAATGCTTCCAAAAGATAAGAAAGATCCTTCAAATCCTTCAAACCTGCTATGCAGTTACTGGAGATTTACAGGATATGTTTTTCATCTTTTGCAGAACAAGGGTTTTGCAGTAGAGATGAAATTGGATTGGACCAGTAGCTGGCTCCATCAGGAACACAAGTTGAATCAAAAAAAAAAAAAAAATTCATTCTCCATAAGCTAAGCCAGATGGTTGGTAATCCAGATGCATGTCAGAGTAGAAATATATATAGCTTATTTGTCCATGCATTTTTTGATTTATTAAGTAAAATTGCCAGTAGAATAAAGACAAGAGAGAAATGGCGATATGAAACTACAAATTATATAAATACTGAAAAAAAAGGAGCATATCAGAGCAGATAGTTCACTTGTACCGGCACCACACACAGCTCAGAGGAAGAGATATTGTAAATTGTCAAGAAAAATGTGTTAAAAAATGGATATGCAGCTGACTTTTCTAAAAATGTCATATCAATGCCTCAAGAAGACAAAGAAACCATGCCAGTGAGATTTCTACAGGAAGAAAGAAGCAGAAAAAGAAGTGGCAAAGAGATAAAAGATGCTGTAGATGTTGTAAACAGTGAACTGGGTAGAAAGAGACAAGAGAAGGACAACAGAAAATTGAAAGGAAAAAAAAATGTAAGTGTAGAGGGGGGAAACATTAGGAAAGCATTGTGTTCTGTGTCATTAAAAGTTTGATCAGCTCTTGGGAAACAAGTTCGTTTTGATACAAGCCACGCCACTGTTTGTATAATGGGTGAAAGAAACAAGAAAAAAAATTGATGTTCAATCAGTAACAGCTGTATAAAGGGTACTGCACTTGAGGTGATGGCAAATGGAGAGAGGAAATGTCTGAGCTGTAAAAAGGAGGACATTTACAGAGAGAACAAGGAGCTGCATTTTGGTAGTCAAAAGAGACTGGGTCAAGGCCCAGGGGAGGCACTTCAGGCTGGACACTGATAGAAGAAATCTTTCCTAGCAAGAGAAAAACAACAAATAGTAGAAAAGATGAACTGTAGAGTTCTATGAAGGATTTGATACAACAAACAGCAGGAACAACCGAGTACAGGGGACGAGAACATGACAATGATGTTGACCACATCATGGCAAAAAACACATCTGTGTTGCCCTGCCCTTCCACAATGATTCAGAGACTGCATGAAGGGGAGGAGAAAACCAGCCTTCTCATAACAGTGACTGTCTCCCACAGGGGTGATCCTAACAAGAAAAAGAATGGTGTGACTAGTTTCTATGATACTTCCTAACAGGTGGAAACAGTTTTCAAAAAGAAACAACAACAACAAAGAAAGATACCTAAAAGAAATTATCATAGCTAAATGCTCCTCAGCTCTCTCCAGCTGATATATACCAACTTGATTTGGACTCTGGTGAAGAACCCAGCAGCATTAATCTGATTCTGACAGTCTCTCCCTTTAAGTGTGGAAGCAAATGACACATCCTGGTAGGTAATAGCAGTATTTTCCCCCATCTATTATATATAGATCCATGACCATCCTGATAAAGCTATTCCCTGCACTTAACATTGCACTAACTCAGCCTCCTCAACAAAAGATCATCATGCTTAAGCATCTTATTTGTAATAATAACAGCAAAAATCCAATATAAGATATGTATTTGCAAATAAAATATTTCAGTTCAAGTTATACTCTGGACAAGGACAAATTCTTGCCCCATGAAATAAAGCAGGTGGGTCAAAGTCACAGGTACAGTAGTAAACTCTCTTATTCTGTAGCCTTTTCCCACTAAAGCAAAATCAGCATATCATTTAGCATACCATTGTTTATACCACTTGTTTATATCTACACTCAGTGTTAACAGTTTTTCACATATTTTTAACTTGTTAATTTTTCTCTTTTGTTTCAATATTTCTACTTCTTCCCTTCACCCCCTCTTCCATCAAACCAAATTGCATACTTATGCCATAATTTGTCTGATTAGCAGAAAAGAAGGAAGTTGCAAAGAAGCAGAATTACTTATTGTCAAACACGTTCCACAATAATTAGAAGTTGATTTGTGAGTAAAGGACCTCTAGAAAGTAGTTTGTGGTTTATATAATTTGTCTTCTTTGCCGCTTTTCTGGCAGTAACCCTGAACCCTTCCACTTTTTGCAGTGATTTCCACCATCCCCTTTTTCCTCAGTATTCCTAAACTTATTTGTGAGTGCCATCGGGTTCCTCTTGTGATCTTGTGCATATCTCTTTCCCAGACTCCCTTTAGGCTCTGTATAATACTCTTTGTACGTAACTAATTTATCTTACCAAAGTATTAAGTCATCCCAACTTCTCTGTCCATACATTTTTCAGTTTATACTTGAGAAAGATTTGGAATATTCTACTGGCAATATGCAAATATGTATAGGTTGATTTTTCATCTGCAATTAACATACAATTTTAAATCAATAAAAGCTGAGGAGTTTTTACCTTTTCTTGAGTAGTAACATTTAATATTTCTTTCATTCACCCAGATGTACAGGAACCTGATGTCTTTTGGAATTAAGTATTTCTTTCCAATTTCATTGAATCTGACAAGAACATTAAAACATATTAGGAGAAGTTAAATTTACTGACAATTGAGATGGGCAGAATGAGATCATATCTTCAGGAACCCTTTTCCTTTTGGAAACCAGGCTGATGTCTCTCACTTCAGAAATGCAAGGCCTGGTTCTTGTGGGCACCTCAGGAACTCTTCCAGAGATGAAGCACATGGACATGATGGTGCAGTGCTGGTGCAAGACTGGGAGGAGTGGTTGATACACCAAATGATTACATCTCCTTTGGAGAGGCCTCAACAACCTGGAAAAATGCACCCATGGGAATGTTATGAAGTTCATCAAAGGGAACTGTCAAGTCGTGTACCTGGGACTTAATTGTTCTCTGCAGTAAAGGACTTCAGGCTTCTTCAGGGTTCTACTCAGCACCAAGTTGAACAGGAACCAATAATTTCCTGTCTACGGACTTGCTGTGAAAAAAGGTAGGAATAAGAGTCCTCCTCAGTGAGTGTATTCATTAAAATTAGCTAGAATATATGCTTTACGTTCACAGTTTTTCTGATATACCTACTATATTTCTAAAGAATTCTGGTCCTAGAGAGAAAAATTATAAGGAAATCATTTCAGTTTTCAATAAAATTTTCCCTTCCATGGTACATTTGTGCTCTCAAATGTTTTAAATAAGCAATTTGAGGGTTGGATTTTTTTTCTCACACTGCCTTGCACACATAGGAAAAGCTCAACATAATGAATATTTGCTGAGACACTTCATTAACCTTCTTGAAACCATCTTAAAACTCACCCTGATGTAGAGAACTGAAATTTCTGCAGCTGTGTGCTGAACTGACTGCTTTAATTTTCTTAAACACTCCTAAGTAACCCTACCAGTCTTGCTCAATGTGTAACATTTAAGATTTTGAGGTGGATTACCCTCTCTTTTTCCACATTTTAGGTAATGGTATTTACAATAATCTTCTTAATAATAAAAACAATAATAGATTTTCTGTAACTTTACATTGTATAATTTTAAGTACAGTATTTGAAGCCAGTCCCATTAACTTCCAAGAAGGTTACAGTCAAGAAATGCAAATATTGGTGTGATTGAGCCCCTCTATGTTCTCTCTCTACTCTACTGTTTTTCCCTAGTCCTATATCTCTTTTCACACTACTGCTACACAGCTTTTTCATCTTCCTCTGTGCCTAGCAAGGGCATATTTGCTGGACAGTTTTCTTTCTTGAACCTTTTTCTCCTTTGTTGACTTCTAGGGGTTCCTGCAATTGTCAGAGACTCAATTTAAGCAGTTCTGTCACAGAATCACAGAATGGCTTGGGTTAGAAGGGACCTTAAAGATCATCTCATTCCAAGTCCTGCCCTAGCTGTCTTCATGCAAGGCTTTTGTTCAGTACCTGTAGGCAGATGAGTTCTTGGTACCCTGTTTTATTAAGAAGTGTATATATACTGCCACATGTTTAAAAATTATTTTTTCTTTCATTCTATAAAGACAGGTGGGTATAAACCATTGCTGGAAAGGCACAAAATAAAAGCAGGAGGATCAGAAGCAGTGACCACAACTTAGGCTCTCTCAGTTTCTCTGTGGAATTCTTCAGTTTGAGGAAGATATAATGAAAAAAAAATCAGAATTCCGTGATCTGGTAAACTCTTTAGGTCATTTTTACTATAAATGAAGAGCTTTCATACAGATTCTCACCTTGCTGAGAAAAGTTGTGGCTCCTTTGTCACTTCAGGGAGAAAAACCAGGTTAATGAACCCCTGGGAAAGTCGGAGGGAGGGAAGGAACATTCCCTCGGGGTGAGTGAGTGAAATTACAAGTCCAGACATCATAAATTTTAGCACCTGCTGTTTTATAGCTCTTGGTGATTGTTTTTTTTTTTTGTTTCCATCATAGGTCTCATTATAAGCAAATTCTCCTTGCTGTTCCCTTTAGGAGGTAACTACCACCTATCAGCTTCACGGTGAGAAGACTTTAAGTCATTCCAGTGAGACTTGGGATGAGAACGCAGCTGGCTGGTAAAACAGGGTTGCTGCCAATAGTTTTAGGGTTGCTGCTCAACAGTTTTACTACTTTTGGCTGGCTTGATACGAATTGATTGGTTGCTTCACTAGGCCACAAGAAATGGGGACTTATATCATTAGTGCTTTATGAACGTGCTTAGATAGCAAAGTCTGAAACCTGAAATTTGTTTGGATGTTTGTTTATTTTTAGGGAGATTTTATTGTGGTTTTTGTTTGTTTATTTGTTTGTTTCTTTCCATGGAAATAATATTTTATCCAAATTTCCTTCTAAATTTAGGAAGTAGAGGAAAAGGAGATGAAGAAAAAAAAAAGACAATAAATGATGTCCCACTGTTTTCTACCCAATAGCTCTGTGAGACTTCTCCTTACAGAGCATGGGTCCTCCTGACAGGTTTTGACCTTTGTGATGTTGTAGCACTAAGAATAATGGCTGGAGATTGTGTTATCATCATATTTTAAGCCTAAAGGCCATGTAGTTCTTCAGCAAAGTCTTAAAAAGGAAAAAAAAAAAAAACAAAACCAAAAAACCAAAAACTCAACCAAAGAAACAAAAGAAAATCCTAAACAAACGAAAAATATAAACAGCAAACTGGAACCCAAACAGCTTTGAATGTCCAGGTTTTGGATATCTAACTTGCAATGTCATCACCAATTATAATTTTTTAACATTGGACATCCCTGTTGCATCTGATGCAGGCAAAAACTTAATGACTACAGGAAAAACTAGAATGCCAGGTAAATAAGCTATAGATACAGAAAATAAAAACCATCTGGTTTAACTCTCACTCTGTTAAGAGGATGACAGCCTTTCACTGAATTGACTCCTGTGTGAATTAGACATCTATTTTTAGGCAGAAAATTTAAACAATACCAAACAAAATCAGATCACATCTCAGTTGAAATTTTTGGTACTAAATCAGTGTGCAAATGAGACTTGTAGTACAAAATCTTTTGTGTGTGTATATATATATGTCAGCACAAATCAGAGAAAAATACAATGCCTTATTAACGTAGAGATAGTACAGTATGCCTTACACAGAATACGCACTCCCATATCTGAGAAAAAAGAAACACTTTCACTTTTTACAATGGGCCATAGGCCTGGTAGCTTGTCCTCAGAGATTTAACAAATAAGGGCATAGAAAGAAGCCTTGTTATAATATTTAAAATCAGATTTGAACCAAACTGAACTAGCTGGGTATCTTTCACTGAGAAGATAATTGATTTCCTCTGGGGAATATGTTAGATCGCATTTGTTTGGATTTCAGTGAAATATTTGATATGGTGCACGTAGAAAATGCCAGCGATATTTGAGAAGAAAGGGATGAATGTTATAATTGCACAATGGATAAGGTGCTAGCTGCCTAGGCACCTATTATCTGTTTTCAAGCTGAATTGTATTACTGGAGAAGGTTAGTAATGGTGTTTCTCCAAGACTAGTCAGGACAGGCATTGCTGGTGTTTTTTAATTTATTTATATATTTTATTTTCTTAAATTAATATGATATAAAATCAATCAAATTAACAATCTATGACTAACAATAGTTATTTAGTGAAACAAAGGTAAATATTGCACAATTACTTTCTAGTATCACATAAGTGTAAACTCACATTATATTTTTCAATAATATGCAATATTTCATAGATTACAATCTTCTAAGGAAATATTTTAGTACAATTCATACTGTTCTTAATTATAACCATTACTGCCTGTTGGGTCTGGGCAATAAAAACAAACTAGGAAGTGAGAAGAAAAGCTACAAAATTACAGTGATAAGTTGAAAATAAATAATAATAAATGTATATATCTAGGTTAAAAATTCTAATTTTTTCCTAGAAACAAAACCAGTGAGATTCAGGAAACCATTGCTCATTTAGGATCAGAAAAAGAGAAATATACCAAATTTAAGACGGTGGTGGATTATGAAAAAGATTATATGAGATGTCTGTTAGAAAACTGGTTTGGGGGCAATCCTTGCTTGTCTCTCATTATTTTAAATATCTCTGTGTCTTGCAATTACTGAATTCTAAAATGCATCTTCAGAGGTTTGTTTCTAGAGGACTTTTACTTACTGATTTACACCATGAAATTTACTTTCTGCAGAGGCATCCTGTGGCTGATGGGATCTCTGCGTTTTTGCTGTGTGCTAGTTGGTCTTTGGCAAGACATCGATTTTGGGTACTTTCAGTGGAGGCAGGAAAATGACACATGTTTTTATTTTCTTTTGAGACTAGAAAGTTTTAGAGATCACAGGTGAGTTTCATTTTCAATGAAGGCAGATTTCCCACCTCTGAAACTTGGTTAAATTTTTCAAATTCTTTGCTTAAACAAAAGAGCCAACTTTCGGCTTGATGCTAATATATGTATTATGTGCTTATTTCCTTACAGCTTGTTTATAACTGTAATTCAAATTAGTATAGTCAAAATTATTTCAATAACTCTAACAAATTATGTATGTAATTATTACGGCGTGTATTTCAGAACACAGCTTTATTTACAAAGGACACAGCGTTGATTAAAACAGCTTGAATTATGCTAACTACAACACTGAACTCTCTTTACAAAACCATCTGAGAAGCACAGTAATTTGAGTTCAAGGGAGAGGCAGTATTACAAGAAGGCTAATGATAATCGCATTTAAGGTCATTGGCAACTAAAGTACTTACTGTACAGGAGCCTTCTGTCAGAGACAATTATAGTGAAGGGCCTTTGAATGGGGTCGAAACATTCTGAGTGTGTTTCTGTGACAACTTTGTTCTTACAATATTTATTCTGGTTTATCTGTAACACAGTATTAAATTTAGAGTGTCACGAGCCAAGTGGTTCATGCAAAACTAAATTGACAGTGTGCAATGATGTTGCAGTTACACCACAGCCTTTCTAATAATGGCACTGCCTTGTTAGTTCAAAAGAATCCCCCAGGACCTGGGAGGCAGTGCCAGTAGTCCTGTCCACATGGATTATGAAAGCACTGTCAGCTGCACAAAGCTGTCAGAAATAAAGAAAAATCTTCTAGGATATCATTCTTTTGTGCTGGTCTTCAGTCCACAATAGAACATTTTTGAATTGTGTCTTGTTTTAACTTGTTACACATCTACTTTATTGCATTTTACTTTTTGTTGAAAAAGGAGGAAGTAGGTGGGCTATTTTAGCTTCATGTGTTCCTCTGTATCCAAACTTCTCAATCTTCATTTTGTTCAATCTCAATACAAAACTTGATGGTTCAGTGAATATTTCAGAGGAGAAACTGAGTCACACAACACATCAATTAACCTGAATGCTGTTTCTTAAAGGGTAGCAGTGCCCACTCTCCAGTACTGGGTTGGGGACTTACCTGTGTTGCCGCCCTGTTCCAAATAGTGCTGGTCTCCACTGGGGTGCCCTCAGCATTCTGATATGGCTTAAGATATAGTTTGAAATCTGATATATCTTAAAATGCATGGGAAGTCTTTCCCAAGTACTGAACTTTGGATATTGTTGTTTATATTCCTTTATGTCTATCAAATAAGCATAGTTTTCTTTGGAACCAATTTGCCTATCAATATACTATCATATTGCATTTTGTCTGTCAAAATAAATATATTATTATACAGTTGCTTGTCTGTTAAAATCAAAAGCAGAGCCAAAATAATGTCTTTATGAGAGCCTCATTAAATGCGAGCTTGCCTTTCCCATTTTTGCAGCTGACATTTTGCAAACTTCAGTCTTTGTTATTTTCTTGAGAAAAACTAACTCACCTGGGTCCTATCCACTATGAGGATTAGTTAGAATTGAAAGAAAAGATTTTAAAAAAAAACAACTATCATTTTGACAACAGTTTTTTTAATTAACATTTGGATTTACGGATTAAAAACTCCTTAGTATTGTAATGAAAAAATAAGGAAACTCACAAAATGTTGAATCTTCAAATAGGTTTAGGATTAACTTCTAAACAAGTAATGGAGTTGGTCTGATATTTGAAAATGCTGCTATGTTAATTTTTCAAAGTCTTTATTGCAACTTGATGTAGTTTAAATTCCTTATGCTTCTATCACAATTATGAGTCAGACTACCTTATGAAATAATAATTTCCATTATTTTGCCCATTTAGAGAAGTGAGGAAAGTAACAGTAGATTGATCAATGTGTTTGCTTGAGTATGTTCTTCCCCACAGACTGTACCCTCAGAAGACATGGGAAGAGAGGAACTAAGAAAACTCCAATTTCCATAATGCAATGCAAAACTTCAATAAATGTGGCACCTTCAGTCTTCAACTAGTTTAATGGGTGCTTACTTACAATGAAACTAGTTCATTTAGCAAAATTATATTTTTCATAGTGGCTATTTGAAATACAAAAGAATACTCATTAATTAAAAGATAATTTTTCATGTAAAAACATAGTGATAGGTGTTTTCTTTTTACAGAACCTAATGTGAGCACTTACTACTTTACAGCAAACATTGATCCACTTAAGCATACAGATGTGGTGGATTACTCTGCTTATTTCATTTTAGGCAACAGACAAGAAAAGCAAAATTTAAAGCACATACATTACAGCATGCATTAATCACAGACATATAAAAAACCAGCCACTCCTACTTTAGCAAATTCATACTGAATGCCAAGTGAAAAGATGAGAATTTTTCTAATCTGCCTAGAAAAAAAAAGTCAGCTAGACTTGCTGTTCCCTGGTGAGTGAACATAATTTCCCTCTGTTTAAGACAATACCTTTTATACCTTTTATGCATTAACACAGGCCCATTTACACGCTTTTGAACAGATGTCAGACTTAAAAATAACACACATGGTCACGGGTTGATTTTTCCATTGAGTGATGAGTTTCCTCCTCCAGTGGGGGGAAAAAACAAAGCATGGAAAAGACGAAAAGAGAAAACAAGGGAAAGCCTATCCTTTAGTGCTTGGTCATAAAGGCTGAGCTGGGAGGGCAGAGCCATTTGAGGAGGTTTTGCTGCAGGGTTTCGGGTGGCTCTGGGATGCACACACAAGGACTGGCATTTGGTTTCACCCTTAATGGTGCCATCTCCTCGGCACTGACTGAGAGGCATTAAATATTCATGAGTTTCTTAAAGGCTTTTGGGAAGAAAGTGTTAGAAAGGAGCATTAACATGCTGATCTTTTTTACTAGCCTGTGTCATCGAGGGGATATTAAATAATTAACTCAATCTAAGCCATTTTTTGCACAGAAGGAGGTTGAGATTAGCAGCCCCTGCATGCTGGGAGGTGCCACCTTTTCCTCTGCTGGTGCTTTTAGGCTAAAGAAAACAAAAACGGAATAAAGGGGACAGGTTGAGTCCCTATAAAAAAAGGCACTAATGTATGATTTGTTCCACGTTGTAGCTACGGTGTTGGATTAGGAGCGCCTTTTTATGGCTCCAGATGGAAATGTAGCCTCATAAAAACCTCCCCATACACAATACATTCTCAGACCTCTGCCTATGAAAAGGCTCATGGAAAAATTAATAGGGTAGAAATGACTCAGTTTGCTTGCGAAAACATGGGTTCTCAAAGGGCTGTCCTCCCAATTCCTGCTTCCTGCCACCCCATGTTATAGTTTTCTTTGTGATGAGCCTCGTAGAGTTGAGGCAGATGGTTCTCAGTGTCTGAACATCCCTGAAACTGCATCTTCAGGAGAATACTTCACCTTGGGGCATGTGTATCAACAGGACAAGGATAATTTTAGCTGAGTCAAAATGGGAAAAGCATGCATATCTAAATCACGGAAACACATTTTGGGGAGGTTTAATCACACACACACACACACGAAAAAGTCAGAACTACAGGCTGTAAACCACCAGGAACATTTAGGCATTATATTTCATGGTTTGAAATTTTAGTCCTGAATGAAATTGAGCTGAAATATGTAAAAGATTGCCCTGGAATAACTTTTAAACCTTATTTCACATGAGTTCTGGTTTAGTTTCCATCTTTAATTAGTATTGAACTGTTTGGTCAAACTGAGAATATTCCATGTAGGAGAATAAGAAACCTCCTTCTGTTGTAGATTATATTTAGGAATAGAAACTACAAATCAGAAGGTTTAAGGCTTTGGTCTGTAAAATAAAGAAAAGAAATGTAAAATAGCTCTCCCACATGGCAGGTGATGGTTGGGCTATTAGCTGTTATAGATAGATTCAGGTCTCTAACCCTCATTTCTCATAGCAAATTTGACAGTTCTTGTGACAATCCTGAGACAGACTGGAGGCGGGGGGAAATCATTGGATCAGAATTGGTTTCCTCATGACTCTTCCAAATGTTTTTGGTACTTCAGCTGCAAAACAGAAAGTATTTCAAGCCTATTAACACATTTTTCTCCTTGAATATATTTTTAATACTTGCTTTACTTGTATCCAGCTCATTAATTTCCACTTACTGAACTCAGAACTCAAGACAAAACTTCACTTACAGGGACTGACTCTGGCTGTATTTATACCATAGTGGACAGAGAAAACAAAACTGAAAAGTAAGTCACTATTTTAAATGTAATGTTAGTTATAAAAAGTGAAATGAAAACTGTTTTAAGGAAGCTCAAATCTGACCAAAATCAAGCTTCTGATGTGTCTGTTAAATCAATATTTCTGTAACTAGGCTTCCTTTTGGAGACGTTGCTTCTATGGGTGTTATTTTAATGTTTTCTAAACATGGGATTATTTCGGTACCAGACATAGGAGCACAGGTGCATATTAATAAAGAGCCACTGTTACATAGCTTATGATTTTTATGCAGCATTGTTACCTTCAGCTTTCTTTTTCATTAATATTTGAGGAGAAAGTCGCTTCATTGTGATATTCACATTCCAGTGAGATCATTCCTAAAATATTTAAAGGGAATAATGCAAGTTTCCAGGAGCAGTGATAAATATAGCCTCAGGCTCCTGACCCCATAATACCTGCAGGTGGGGAAATATACTGGAGACATTTTAAGACCCACATGCCAGACTGACCCCATTTTTTAAATCAAGAAAGAGAGACAAACAAGGACAAAGCCATCAGAAGGCTGTCTGATGTATTCTGGCCGCAGTGAAGGTCTTTGAAATCTTTTTCTGAGAGAGATTTGTTAATAAAGAAATCCTCACTGTGACATTGGGGTAGAAATATAATCTCTCTGTGCTTTATTTTGCAATAGAAGTTGGAGATAATAACTACATCATGGTGGGACATGTGAATTTAGTTATTTTTCTTAGAATCAGAGGAAAATACTGAGTTGTTTTTAAAGATCACCTGGTCACCAAAGAAATTTTGAAATTCACTTTTCTTTATCAGAAGACTCCTTTCCCTACTCCTATTGCTAAAGACAAATAAAATAAAATAAAAATAAAATTTTATGTGCCACAGTGTTTTTTGGTACTTGCCTTTCTCTCATGGGTTTTTACTGTAATTCTCCCTATGTACCTTTTACTGGATTGTGGTTAAATCCCAGATACTAAAATAAGAAATATAAGTTTTAGAGATGAGTCATCATTCATTCAATAAGGTGTAAACTCATGGAACCAAGCTTGGACTCTCTGGACCATGCAAAATCTGAAAATGGCATCCAGAAACCTAATCCCATGCGACTCTCCATATGGAGAATATAAACCACCATATACACAATGTCTGACTGTGAAAACTGTCATAGAGGACACCAATCTGTGTGGTGCAACGGCATGCTGGAGGGAAGGGATGGGCCAACCAGGGAGACCTGGCCAGGCTTGAGAGGTGGGGCTGTGTGAACATCATGAAGCTCAACAAGGCCAAGTGCCAGGTCCCGCACCTGGATTGCAATAATCCCAGGCACACCAACAGTGGATGAGAAGTGACTGAGGGCAGCCCTGTGGAGAAGGACTTGGGGGTGTTTGTGAACAAAAAGCTCAGTATGACCCAACAATGCTCACTAGTAGCCCAGAAAACCAGCCATGTCCTGGGTGGCATCAAAAGCAGTGTGGGCAGCAGGTCAAGGGAGGAGATTCGGCCCCTCTGCTGTGCTCTGGTGAAACAACACTTGCAGTGCTGCCTTCAGATCTGGGACCCCCAACACGAGGACATGGAACAGTTGGAGCAAGTCTGGAGGAGAGCCAAGAAGATGATAAGGGTTCTGGAGCACCTCATCTATGAAGACAGATTGAGAAGTTTGGGGCTGTTAATCCTGGAGAAGAGACGGCTCTGAGGAGACCTCAGAGAAACCTTTGAGTATCTGGATGGGACCCACAGGAAAGCCAGAGGGACCATTTGTGATGAACTGTAGTGATAAGATAAAGAGTAAGGAGCACAAACTGAAAAAGGGGTTATTTAGGACAATGAGGCCCTGGCACAGTTTTCACAGAGAAGCCGTGGCTATCTCATCCCTGTAGGTGTTGAACGTGAGGTTGGTTGGGGCTTGGAGCAACCTGGTCTAGTGGAAGGTGTCCTTGCCCATGGCAGGAGGTTGGAACCCCATGATCTTTAAGGTCACTTTGAACCCAAATCTAGAACCCAAACCCAGAATTCTAGAATTCTGTAGTTCTGTGATAAACAAATAACCTAACCAAACAGGGTTTGACTGAAACTTTTTTAACACTATAGTGTGTTCAGAGAAGCAAGTGGTTAAAGACAAGAAATTCATGTCCTTACTGCTGTTTCCCCCCTTCTAATCCTGGATTTTTCTGGTTGCTGGGCTCTGGCTCAGTTTTACCAGCTGCAGGTGTGGGACAGTATGAATCCTTCAATGAACATGTCTTTGGCTTGTGACTATGTGGAGTATTTTGCACTCAGCAACATCTAATTTGGCTGAATAAATAAAAACAACTCTGAACAAACATCCTTTCCAGAGGTGAAGTGCTATACATTTGTATTTGTATTTTGGACTCAGCACTTACTGCATTTGTAAATACACATCAAAGTGGTTTGTGGTATCTATGATTAGATGCTACATGGGGAGTTTTATTGTTTTATAGTTACTGCAGCAGCAGCAGTGGAGCACAGAGTACATGAAATGTGGATAATTGTGGATGGGAACCAAGTCTTAGCTACAGATATTCCCTTATCCATGAGTGAGTCTATGTTGTTTTCCTCTAATTTTTGCAACACTAAGGAGAGCACAACTGGATCTTAGTGCTATTTTCTGCCTTCCCTGCTATTTGAACATGCAAGTATAACCCATTCATACAAAAATATAGGACCCTCGTCTGATGTAATATGAAGTTGACAAATGACCAGATACTTACATAAATCCTTTAAATGACTAAGGAAAGCTTATTTAATGCTCTCCACTGACATCCTCATTACTGCTGCTCAACAACACAAGGCTATTCATGCAATCTGGCTCACATACCGTTGTTTGGAAGCCATCAAAACCACAGACAGCCACATGCTGAGATATAATAATTGTCAAGTCTATAGTGCATATTTTCTAGAGTTGTTTAATGCTGGCACAGTGTGTGTGCCAAAAAATGCATAATCAAATAGGCAGCAATCTTCATTGTGGTCATCCCATTGGGGTTTGAAAACTGCTCAAATTCAACCCAGTAGCAGAAAGTGGCAAAGGGGAGACATATCAGGACTTTGGATAGAAACTAGCTAGCAGAAATAATAAGTATACCATCATGGCAGGAGGTTTTTGATCCATCGGTACAAGAAGTCACCATTGTGTGTGGATGACATCAACTGCTAGTAAGCAAGGTTGAAGGAAAGTCTTTCAAGTTTAAAGGAACAGACAGAGGTCAGCCAAAAATATCAATTATTGTCACAAGTCCCCTGAGGTGCCTTGGCCAGGATTTTGTGGATCATTTCAATGATTAATACCCACTGGCAGCTGGTATGACTGAATGGTATGCACAGATCTGCTTCGTTTTCCACATAGTTTGGCATCTGTTGTTCATTTGTCCAGGACGTATCAAGGATTAGTCCCAGAACATCTCAGCTCATCCACATCTGGGAAAAAGGACAGCCTGACATTCATTGTGCTCCTCTCCTTTTTAAGACTATCCTTTTAGTTATATCTTACAGTAAAAACTGAAAAATAAGGCATCTGATCATCCTGTCTGTGCCAAACCTAAGACAGAGAAGAAAGGCAAGCAGGAGTATGCTTCCTGAAACAGCAATGTTGACCAAAGAGTTCCAGAAGATTTTTAGGATCCCTAGAAGGTGAGGAGAAGGTAGGGAGCAGGGATGGGAAATTTTCAGCCCTTATGCCTGGGTTATTTTTTGCCTACCTGAAAAGCCTAACTGGACATTAATGAAGATTCTGTTATTTGGTTAGATTTTTATCCTGTGAAGAAAAATATATTCAGTAAGGCTGCAAGATATGTAGGAAACTGGGACATATGCACAGCATGTGTGAAAAAAAGCTCTACATTTCACAGTTAGCCTGACACATCTGGGAAATGTCAGACTTGCAGAACAAATAATGTGTGCGTCATGGATGTCTTGAAGTGACTGAGCACAAAGAGAAGATACACATATTAGGTGTCCTGCAGCTGAAAACCCCTGGACTCCCTGGGTCTCCCATGAATGAGCACACGTTTCTTTCTGGGATTAAAAAGTGGTGCATGTGAATCAAGAGATATTTGGAGACACCATGTACAGTCCACAGACAGGGCATACCTAAGATCCTGACTCAGCACAAACACAGCTTCATCCAGATATTCCTGACTTTTACGCTCATTCAATCTACTTCTTCTTGTCTGATGTCAGAAGCTTACATCAAAATTTCCACTGGCATTTGTATTCTCCAAAAATTTCGTTTGAACACTGTTTATCTATTACCATAGCAGTGACCTCAAACGGTTTGTCCCCTGTGACAGTGATATTATATATGCACAGGACAGAATAAAAAAAAAAGAAAAAGAAAAAAGGTGATTGCTTTCAGAGAAATATTTATTTTACTAAAGAAAAAATAATCATTTTCCCAGTAAAAATGACTGGGAAATGGAAATAAAAAACCTAAATTTACTTTTTCTGGGTTAATTACCTAGATGGAAATAGGTCAGAAACTAGAATGTCTGGAGCAGTGTTTCTCAGTCCTTTATAGGTAAAAGTCTTTATTTCACTCAAAAACTAAAATACCCACTAATCAACCCATTAACAATGCCAAACTTTATTTTCCAGTGCAGCTGAAGAAGTGCTGTGTCAACCTTTGTCTTTTAATTTTATTACTTGCTTTCATCTTCCACTATACAGTTTACTTCTTCGCTATCTAAAAAAGAAAAAAAAAAGGTTATTACAAGTATTTCAAAGACCATTTTCTGTCTTACGTAATAAGCCCACAGATAAGGAGCCCGCAGATATGGATAAACAAACACCACCTCATTTTAGCTCCATCAGAGACATATAACTGAATGGTTGAAGAAATAGGACTTGTGTGCAAAACTGCAAAACACAGTAAACAAATTTCTGAATTGTAAAATTGTTGGAAGGGGATTGTCTTTCTCATGTAGAGTAGCACATCCCCAGGAGTAAGATATTTAGTTGTGAAAAGAGCTTGTGGAGGATTTTGTCCTGAAAATAAAACCTAAAAAACCTGAAACTAAAACCAAACTTAAAGAAACAACTACAACAACAAAAAAAAAGACAAAGAAAAAATACATATGTAATGATGTAATGATTTGAAGCCTTCCA
Organism: Campylorhamphus procurvoides; assembly: GCA_013396655.1. Lineage (NCBI taxonomy): Eukaryota > Metazoa > Chordata > Aves > Passeriformes > Dendrocolaptidae > Campylorhamphus > Campylorhamphus procurvoides. Next base: position 301,902 of record WBMV01000952.1, on the reverse strand, counting down.
GTTTATTCAGAATATACCAGAACACAAGTATAATTTGCCATGGAGGGGAAAATTAAAGTCAAATTTCTGGTTATCCATGGATAAATTTAAGGTTAATAATTCATACTTGCTCCACAGAGTAGTTGCAGTGAGATGTGATTTATTAATGTTTATAAAATATTTTAAATTCCTTCAGTTTCCAGAGCTATACTATAAATAAAACCAAATGATGATGATCACTCTTATGAATTTACTACTTATTCTCTTTGTGTCTGATCTCATGAAATTTCTGAAATTTTAATCTCAAACTGAAATATTAGAACATCATCCAATTTTGTCACCTTTACATAAGATTTCATCACAGTTCAACCAGAAAAATAGACGCAATTCCAAAAAGCTAAACCAGCTCCTGTTAATGCTGCATTCCCAAAACAAGACAAATCTTTATAAAGAGCTGTGATACGATGTGACAGAGTATTGAAGTTATTTGTATACTACACTATGTTCTGCATCATTACATTTCATAGATTCTGTCCCAGACTAAAAGTTGAAGAGGTTTGTGAATTTTACTTGTGGACTTTCAAAAGAAAATATATGACAGAACAATAAATTGTCACTACTTTTTTTAATTCTTCTTTTAATTTTTCTTTTATTTCTTTTATTTTAGTTTTATGCCTTATGAGCCGTAAGCTAAAAGAAGTGACATAATTCATCAGTAACATGTTATTTTTTTATTAAATAATAATAAAATTGCTGGTGTTATCATCTCAGAATAAAATATTCTGAATACGTTAGTTAATAAAAATAGTAAGAGGAATTGTAATTGGTTATATTTTCTAATTTAAACAAGTCTTGCACAGTTCCGCACCACTGCACACGTCTTTGTTACTTTACCTGCTGCTCTAATAACTTATAAATCAATCAGACAATTTGTACTCATATTTGACAAAAATGTGGGTACCTTGGTTACAGAAAATTTTAATAAGGTTAATCAGAATAAAAGAGCAGGGAGAAGAGAGAAAACCTGCCAGTATTCCAGCTGAGGTTCAGGCTATACTGTAAGCTCTGCTTTTCGTTGACACCAGCAACAGCACACAAGGAATAACCTTAACAAAATTATCTGTATGCAATGAAAGGTTTAATTCATGAGCTTTTTTTTTTTTTTTTTACTGGAATAAATTAAGATATTAATTGCCAACATCAGACAATGCCAGAAAGCAAATCCACAAGGTGGGGAGGCTCCTTACTTCTGGTGCTTCCTCAGAGATAGATGTTTTGTTTTGCTTTGTAAATGGATGTGAAGAATTTAAGCCAAAAAAGGTCCAGAATAAATGAATTTGAGATTAATTCAATATCATAAATTGAGTGTGTATGAGAATTCTCTAGGACATGGATGTCAACACAACCAAATACCACATCCCTATGCCAGGAAATTAATCAAACTTTACAAACAGGGAGGCTTCATATAATTTGCTTGCAGGTAAAGGGCTTTCAACTATTCTAATTTTCAAATGATGACTGAGAATTATTTAGGGAAAGCGCTGTTTGGAACAAGTTGGTAGATGTTCTGTCAGATTAGTATCATATAAAATCACATTCCAATGCCCATGAATATTTCCCATCTCATCCCAATTTCTATTACAGACAAAGATACTGCATATTAAAATATTTTTAACTGAATCTAACATTTACTTATCTTGATGGCATTTTGCTTGTTTCTGATGGGTTTTGTTAGCTATAATGAAAAAAGAGAGAAAAAAGGAGCATAGAAAGATAAACAGGTGCTAAGAAAACAAGAAAGATTTTGACATTCCTACCACCACCACAATAATCCTTCATGGCCAATGTGATTGCATTTCCTTACCATCCTTTGAAGCCTGGCTTTGATGATGGGAAAAAAATAACTGCAATGGATTGTGACCAGACATACTCAGAATATAAACTCTATGTGCATAGAGCTGAACTGGCCTCCCAAAAACAAAATGTAAATCAGGAACTTTTGCACATTCTCCACAATCCTAGGAATCCAGTTTTGGGAATATGCTAACACAGTGATATTAACAATGCAGCTGAAATCACTGGGTAGTAATAGTTTAAAACATTCCCAAAGGAGGTGTAGAGTGAGCCAGGATTGTGCAGAACCAATATTTGACTCAGCTTTATTATGTGATGTCTCAGACTCACATCCCTTGCTAGTATTTAATCAAGGTTATTGAACATTTTGGAATCAACAAAATGAGGCTGAAATTTGGAAGTCTTAAGAGATTGGACTCTATATAATTATTTGTATCAGCATTGAAAATAGTAAAATATGTATTAGAGTGTTTTTAGATTATAGCACCATAGTTTACTCGTATAAGTTGATGAGAAAGCTGAATTTTCTCTGCATTTTTCAATTTATTGTTAATTACTATGTTTTGCTCTAATAAATCCCATTGGCACTCTGAATTTCCAAATGGACATCAATTTTCTGTAATAATTTATTAGAAAATGTGCAGAAGTGCTGCACAGAGAAAAATAATAAAACTATTTAGAAAAGATTTATTGCACTTCTCATGGTGTAGCACCTATGACTTAAGATCATTACCATTTTACCTTTCTACTACCAGATCTGACAATACATGAGGACAGATTTAGCAGTGGGTATTTAACAGCTAAGAATTGTAAAACGGATAGATCACTTGTGAAAGGCTGTTTACCACAAAAAATGTGATGCTGAAACTCATCTCTTTTCCTCCCAAAACTCTTTTACACGGTCTCACATTTAAGGACTCACCATAACAGAGGTGCAGACACACATATGGGTGCACAACTGAACCACATCCTACAAAATCCCATACTGAGACGGTTCCTTAGTCATCTGGTGGAGCTGGAGGTAGGATTTGCAAAATAATTACCACCAACAACCTTCTACCAAAAAAAATAGAGAAATAATTACAATCTCATGAGGAATATAAGGAAATAATGTGAATAACATTAGCAGTAACAGTGGTTCTTGCTCAGACTTCGCTCATGTTTTACTCATAAGAGGAAAAATAACAAGGAAGACTTGAGGACAGACCTGCAAATTTAGGAAAAAAAAGGTCAGAATTTGCAGTAAATACTTTCAGCTGAAATAGACAAGAAATTGATGGGTTTTCTATATAAAGCTCTTTGCACAGCTTTCTGACCTTTCCAGGCACAAAGCTCCACCACACATTGCAACAGGATGCGAAAACACACCAATATCCTGGTGAATCCTCCTCACTTAATATATTCCTTGTGTCAAATTTCCTTAATATAATCCTTATTTTCTGTGGCCCAGAAATAAAAAGGCTATGTCAGCCCTGTCCATTGTCCACTTTTGGCCAATCCACTTCAAAGACAGGTTGATAAACAGAAAATAACCTCAATATACACCTAGCCAAAGGAAACTTGATAAACTGTAGTTGCATAAAACACCTGCCTTGATTCCTTTCATACTGATGCTAATGGTAAATCACCTATTTAGTTTAGTGAAAACAGAGTTAAACCACTTGTCAAATCCTCATTATGGGAGCACAAAATATTTAGACAGCATCATCTACTACCAAGCGCTTGCTTTAGCATGTTGGATGAGCCGCAGGAAGTATACTAATGAAATTACTGTCATTTGGGAAACAGCCCACTCTCTGGAAGCTTGCCTGGATGATTTGATCTGAATCCAACATAACTTGGAATTTTTATCTATTTTTTAACTGAAACATACAGTAATGAAAATATGTTAACTAACATTATCTTCATAAAAACCTGCCGCCGTGCTAAGATATTCTGGGCTGTTCAAGAATTTTCATTTTTAAGTCTGTAGAAAAATTGACTATTTTTGGCCCTTTTACCTGGAATTACCATAGTAATGAAAGTCCCACTTTCTCAGCTGAAAGTGAAATGTAGCCTTTGTGCCCAGCAAGATTTAAGCCTTTGTATTACAGAATTTTTGTCTCACCATATGCTTAGAATATCACAGAAAGCAGAATTACCTTGGCAACATTATTTCTACTGCTCCAGTGAGATAGTGGTTTTATGTAATTGCTAGTACTGGTCAGTCCTTTAATTGCAGCAGAAACATGATAAAAATGAAGCACGTTTTTATAGCAGGCAGCAATATCCTTACAAAACACTTCTAATCTTCATTTTCAGATCTAAGTGTTTGTGGTTTTCTCTTTAGGCGGATTCTCAGCCAGGTATTGCGTTTTGAAACTTTGGCAGAACCTGTGCAGTAGAATTACCTTGCTCAAAATGAAGGTGTGTGAACTGTAAGATATTCTGCTTTTACCTTGAAATTTAAAAATCTAAATCCACACATCAAAATCCTTGCCCAAGTCCTGTGTTGCATGTTACATTTTAATAACTTTAATAGTTGTTTTAATGTGGTGTATGCCCACACCACTTTGGATACAAGGAAGGTCTTGAGTCATCTCAGGTGCATAAATTCAGGTCCATGGATGGAGGAACTCTCTGCCTCTTAACCCTGAATCCGTATCAAGAAAAAATAAACACTTTAAGGTTTTTAAATGCAGCAGAAAACACAAGACTAAGACAGGTGTTTAACTCAGAGTTTTAAGCAAGCCGCTAGATCATGAAATAAGCAGGATCTCATGCACGTTCCTCAAACACTGCTTTATGCTGACTAGCTCAATTATTTATCAGGGCTCGCCTTTAAATCCCATAGTCTATCTGCCAGCACTGTTTATACTTTGATTAAAAAATTTAGGTGCCCACTTGGAGAACCTGATTTAGCAGACAGGGAGTAAAACCTTCTCACATGAAGTCTGGTTTTCTCTTCAGCCTTTGTTGGTGTGTGCCTTGGAGAGAGCTGATGTGAGGTGTTCATGGATGTGAATCTGCATATGTGCTTTTATCTTACATTACTCACCTCCATCACAGACACAAGTGGTAGAAACTTGATGCCCACACATGCATAGTGCTTTTTGTTTCTTGGTTTGACTTATTGTAGTTGTGTATTTATTTATTTATTCAGTTTTAACTAGGTGTGAGATGTGGTGGAATATGAGCATTAAAGAAAAAAGAATTTAAGCCAATTTTATTTTGGTGATGATAACATGAAAACATTTCAAAGAATAATAGAATGGTTACAGTTTGGAAGGGATCCTAAAGACCATCTAATTTCAATGCAACTGCCATGGGCAGGGACACCTTCCACTAGACTGGGTTTCTCCAATGCCCATCCAACCTGGCCTTGGACACTTCCAGAGATGGGGCAACCACAGCTTCTCTGGGCAACCAGTACCAGGACCTCACCACCCTCACAGTAAAGAATTTCTTTCTAATATTCAATTTAAACCTAGCTGATGTTGTAGGAGGCTTGTAAAGAGATCTTCAAGCAGGATCAATCAAGGTTTCTCTAGGTATAATCTTTCTCTTAGTGCTTACAAAATGCCTTATCTCTAAGAGATAGCAATGTGGAATGGGGTGGCTGGGATTGTCTGATGTGGTGCAGCAGTAAACCTGTCTTTCTGGCAGTGGTAGGAGTTCCCATAAATGTCATTCATGTTATCCATCTCAATGCAGCTGACTCAACTCATCCTCCTGGAGCTTTTTCCAAATATCAAAGATTTTATTACAACTTCAGACATTTGAATGCCCTCATATATATTTTGAACAGAAGCTATGGGCATCTTGAGCTCCACTATTTCTTTTTATCTTCAGTATATGAAGTTGAAAATGCACTGATGGCACTGGACGATCCACTGTAAACTCAGTTATACTCCAGATTTGACACAATAGCTGATGTGAAAAAATATGGTATTTAACAAAGGTGATGATGTCCTCCTGGACAACAGCATAAAAATATAAGATAAGTAAGATCAAGAATGGAAAAGAAAGCTTAGTAATGAACTTCCACCATTCTCTTTAGTTTTAAAATGTCATTTAACTGCATTTGAAGCAGGATTACTGACACTCCTAATTAGCAGAGATCATTATTTAAAAAAAAAAAAAACAACATGAGAAATACCCCACAAACAAACAAACATCCAAAATAAAAGCACAAACCAAAATGCAAACCCAAATCAAAAGAGAACAAAAAATAAACAAACGAAAACCCCTTTCCTACTTTTCTTTAACATTTAAACACATTTTTCAAGCACAGGGTTACTTAGGGCCTGAGGCTGCTTTTCTAAGACAGCTGGAGGCAATCAAGTTAAAACTGCAGCAGCCCTGCACTCTTCTTCATGCTGCCAGATTTTAAGTCCTAAACTGGCAGAGAGTTCATCACTTTGTTGCTCTTGTTTTTGCTGAATGACATTTCTGCTCCACAGAGCAAAGCGAAAGGCAGTACCATCACTTTAAATCCTACCTGATCATGTAGGAACATAGGGAATGTCAGTGCCATGAAGACTGTCTGGGCCTAGATCTTCTGTTAGACAGAGCTGATTTCCTGGCAGTTATAAAATAACCCATAAAAATTAAAAAAAAAAGAAAAAAAGAAAAACCTACTTTCAATAGAGCAACAAAACAATTTTTCAGTGTTTACTACATAAAACTTGAACTAGAAAATATTCTTCATAATAAAACAAACAAGTAAAAAAAACCCCAACAAAGTATTTTCAGTCAAGAAGTTACATATTTCTAGTTAACATATTGATTCCATATAAATGACCTGATATGTTTGTAATTTTTATATCTGATCTGTGAAAATTGTTTTCTGAAATTCATATGTCAGAGGGCAGAAATAATGCTCTCTCAAGATAGATTTAAGCAAAGGAAAAGCCACACCCAACACAGTGTAGTCACAGGAAACCTTCAAGAAAACACTATGCTGGTCTTAAAAATGCTTTTTGTACCCTCACTCTCCTCATAGGTTTGTCTAATTGAAGTGGTTCTGAAGTCATTAAGAATTTATTAAACCTGAATATTTCAGTTTCATTCTTATTTTGTAGAAAAAATAACTTTCTCTACTGTGTTATGGTACTGCTGTGCATTTATGTTGTTGACATTTTTTAGGGATTTTGAGGGGATGGAGGAGAGACTTCTTGATAACAGAGAGACTTCTTATCAAAATGCATTGGGAGGTGACCTTATTAGACTATTGGCTTAACTTCAAAGGAAAGGCCACCTTCCACTAGCAATCTGATCAAGTGGAAGGTGTCCCTGCCCCTGGCAGAGAGTTGGAACAAGATGGTCATTAAGGCCCCTTTCAACCCAAACTATTATAGGATTCTGTGATTCCATAAAAATGGTTCTTTTCATTGAACTTCCTGATAATTTTATAACCAACTTTGAGAAAGGCCTTAAAAATAGAGTTTGGAGAGGATTTAAGCTTAGATTATACAACCCACAATGTCACATTTTTAATTTCAATGCTTAGGCGAGGCAACTGAAACTAAGGTAAAATAATCATAACTGGAGAAAAGAACGCAGAGTGACCCAGAGCCAGCATAGAAATGGACCTCAAGATCCATTCAAGTAAATGAGTAACTGATTTAAACATTTTTCTCCACTGGAGATGGCCCATTTTTAAACAAAAATGAGCTTTCTCAATGCATTGTTTTTCTATAGACGCTGTAGCACTTGTTTTCACTGCAAGCTCAAAGGCTACTCAAATTTCTTCCTGATGGCCCATAGAAGCTGAACTTCTATCAGATCTTAGACCAGCTGACACAATTCTCTCAAACTTATTTTGTATTTACAAGGCAACAATAGACACATAAATAGTGAAAGACACTTGAAAATATGTCAGTTATGATTTTGTGGCTACACTGGTCTTGCGCTACTTTGACGTGTCACACACAGAACTCAAAGTTTATTCAAGGAGCTGCTGTGAGAAATGTGAGATATTTTGTTCCCCTTGAAGTGGGAAAGACAACAGAATTTTCTATAGTGGTTTCTTTATAGGCCAATTCTGTAATTTTATTCTGAAGAAGAGTATACGGCTCAGAGCCACAGAATGGGGTGGATATGGCCCTCTGTGCAGATGCTGAGGCCCTGGCACAGGTTGTCCAGAGAAACAGTGGCTGCCCCATACCTGGAGTGTTCCAGGCCAGGTTGGACAAGGCTTGGAAAAATCTGGTTTAGTGGAAGGTGTCCCTGCCCATGGCAGAGAGGTTGGAACTAGACCTTTGAAATCTCTTCCAATCCAAATCATCTTGTGACACTGTGAACTAACACATCTCTGAGTACTGAGGGTGTTACCTGGCTTAATATTCCCACAGGGCAACCCCAACTTCTCAGAAGTAGTGCCTTGGCACTGTTGGGACATTGACATGGATAAGGAATCGTCCCATGTGAGTAGTTCACAATGAAACACCTACTCTTGGTGGGGTTGCATTTGTCTCCTACATTCTCACAAAGACCTCCCTGCCTAAGTCTACTGGGATGTCTCAAAGTGTTCTCCGAGGCTTCCAGATGGTGCTATGGAAAAGCAAATGCCTTTAGATCCCTCAAGAGGAAAGAAAAGCCCACACTGAGCTAATGAAATCAAGCTCTAGCAGTCTAAATTCTGTTTTGTGCAGGTAGCATGCAAAGGCATTTGTGATCTTATTTGATGCTTACTCCTGCAATACAACTGGATTAGAAAAAGAAAGATGTTTGTGTTCCTCCAGGTTTCCCAGGAAGGTCTCATGCAACCTAGCCTTACATGAGATGGATTCTATGGATGCAAAAGTTTGCAGGTTCCAGAAAGTTTTCCAGAATAAATTCCTGAAAGAGGTTCAAATGAGGATCCCTGATTTCAAAGAAATTAAGTGAGACTCAGGTAGTTTCCAGTGAATGGTGTCTGAAAGAGCACACAAAACATATCTGAATGTGTTTTAATCCTCTTTCTGGGGATTCTGCTTTGGCATCAGCAGAAAACAGGCATTTGACTCGTTGCAGTATAAAACATACATTCTTTTGCATTGTAAATCTTTAACTATGGTAAAGCAGTAGGATGTATATCAAAACAAGAAACTGCTGAGAGACTTTCATCCTATACCAGGGAGACTCTTGATGGATGATAGTCACGTTACCTAAGTCACTGCAATTGCTTAAACTCACAAATCTAACAAAAAAAAAATCCCACAAACTAATCTATGAATTGTTCAAAGTGAAGTATATCCCTATTCCTTTCAACTTATTATTTTCTAAAGATAAATGTATTTTTTTTACTTAAATCATACTCAAACTTGTTTCAAATCCAAGCATTGTTTTGTAAGCAGCAGCACAGCAGTCCCCGGTAGAAATGTGAAAGCTGGAGAGAGAAATGATCTATTAATCTGGAACAGCTCTTAGTAGGACAAGTCATAGTGCTTTATCTTGTCTAAATATAGGTGACCTAAATGTAAAGGCCTTTATCAGTTCCCTTGGAAGCCTTGCTTACCATCCAATGTGCCTCAACAGTTGGAAGTTAGCCAAATATTGAACTTCTATTTACTTTTTTCTATTACTGGTGATTAATGTACATACCCAAAGTCATCCCAGCGGACTCCACTCCCCCACTGGCCCACTTTTATAACAGAGACTAGAAATACCTAAGATAAGTCACATGCAAGTACTCCACCAAGTGTCCGTAGCCTGCTCATCCTCGCCATGAATTATTACCACCCAGATGTGATGCACTTGCACGTGTTTAGTCTTTCTTTTAGTCAAATATGGCCATGTTAAAGCTCTATATTTAACTTTGTTTTCCTGTATTTCTTTGTAGGTAAAACAAGACTATTATGGATTTTATGTTTAGGAAAATAGGGACCAAAAGATAACTAATGAAGCCCACAGAAAACAGATGCTGTGGGTGTTATCAATAAAAATGTGAAGCAGATTGTCTCTTTTATTTCCTCTGGTGGCACAAAGATGTGGAGAAAAAAAAAAATCACCCTAGTTTTTCTTCAGATACAGACTGCAAGATAGATGGGTACAGATAGAATTCTGGGATATGTATGAATATACATATCTCTGAGAATATTTGGGATATATATAGTATATATTTTCCAGTGAGAAAGCAGTCCCACAGTGCCTGCCCTGCTTTACAAAATGAAAAAAATACATGCAGCTCCAAAATGGTAAAAAGCATTTTATTTGACTCCTGAATTTTGACAGTTTTTGCACAAAAAGGAAGTGCAGCAAGAAGAGCTGTCATTCCCTGCTTGATCAGCACAGCTGATGGATGGTTGGGAAAGGGCATCTGCCCACAGATGCCTTCCCAACAGTAATGGTGCTCCTGCTCCTGCTCATAGCCACCTCAGGGGAAAGGATCTGCCACAGGCCTGAGGGTTGTGATGAATGAAATAAGGAATTCCTCCTCCAGGCTCTGACTTTTTTAAGATCTGCTCCCTAAGGGAGACTCACAGGTGACTGTGGGCCCAACAGAAGGTTTGTGAGGCAGAGCCTGGGGTTTAGCACTCAGCACCAATGCAATGCTAGTGCTGATGAACCATTTGGCAATGAACAAGTGTGTGAGGCTGCAGGTTCTGTGTAGTGTTGGAAAGGGTTGGACAAATAAGGCTGGTCTGACAACCAGCACAGACACTTGTGTATTGCTGAAACTATTGACACTGATTTACGCCCAAGGCATACTGAGGGCTTTTAACAGTGTTCTTCAAACTTGTACTTCATTTACAAAATATGGTGGGCAATCAAACTAGTCAGACCTCCTCATCCATTAAGAGTGAAGGTCCTTTTGTGTCTCAGTACGTCTTTTCCTCTCCCATCTATTTGAATCATTGTGATTCCCTGTAAGAATTTTTATCACTCCATGGAAAGTGGATTGAAAAATCTCTCTCAGGTTAAAGAACTGAGATGATACTGATCTCAAATTTCTTGTCAGTCCCTGAAGGTCTATCCTGGTTCAGAACTTTTATCATAGAAGTATTTTACTGCTTCCTGAAGTCTTTCTGAAGTTTTTTTTTGTTGGCAGGTATAGCATATTCTCTTAGGCTTTGTGGTTTCATCTATTTTTCTTCTCATCTTTCATCCACATCATGGTAATCAACTTCTCACAGGTCAAAAAACTCTTCAAAGAACTCTTTTGAACATCTACCTCCTTAAAGCTATCCCTGCTGTATTCTCTGATAACCTGGATCTCATCCAGTTTTGCTAGATAAAGACTTAGGAGTACTCAGTGAACACCCTATTAATTAAACAGGAGAGAAGAAGCAGGTTCCTACATTTTTCACTAACATCTGCTCTGAGCACAGTGGGAGGGAAAAAGCCAGCAGCGAATGATCCGCATGCACTGGTTGCAAACTGGTAGCTGCTCTTCCAGATGAAACCACATATTTGAAGTACCATTTAAATTCTTCAGCAGGGAGCTATCATACCATCTTTTATACTAGTTATGAGGCATATAAATGGAGGGATTGCTACTGTCTTTCCAAAATTACAGAGCTGAGCATCTGACTTTTTCCCCAACTATTCTGTTGAAGGCAGATCCTTTCAGTTTCTGAAGCAAGGACAGTACAAGGAGCCAGCAGAGACCACAGAGAGATTTGTTCTCTTAAGTGTCTAAAGAAGTTTCAGTAACTTATTCCATAGTCAGCTTCAATCTGATTCTCATGCATACTGCAGGGACAGCAATCCAAACTTTCTGTTCACTGTACTGAGTTTTGGTATTGTTTCTTCTTGTTCAATTTCTCATTCTATGTTGTGTTCTTTGTATTTAATTTTTTTTAAAAAATATGCTCCTAAACTGTCTTGACTATTCTCAGCAGTAGAAATTTCTCTGACCTTTCCCCTTCATTTCCTAGGCCAACCAAAGCATCATCAATTTCTATTGGTTTTGGTATCACCCATCTCATCCTAATATCCTCCATCAAACTACTATAGTATGTCCATTTGAATAAAATCTCTGCAGCTTGTGTTGTATCTTTTTTTGTCATTATATCTGGTCTTATTCCCTTTCTAGGAGGCATTAAGGCTCATCCAGAGTGAGGAAGGCATTCCCAAGTCACTAAAACAGGTGCCACATCCCCAGACACATTCAAGGTCATGTTGGACAGGGCTCTGAGAAGCTGACCTAGCTGAAGTTATCTCGGCTTTATAGCAGAGGTGAGTAGACTAGGTGGTCTTTAAAGGTCCCTTCCAGCTCAAACCATTCTATGATTCTATGACTTTCATACATTTACTCATACTGTATTCTCCTCTACCACTTGTCTATCCTTCCAATTACTAATGGTCTGTTTATTCTGTCTCCCTTAAATTGTCTTTTGCTTTCAGTTATGGTATTTGTAGGGTTTTAGTGACAGAAACATCTTCCTCTGTGTGATTGAAGTGTATTCATCATCATACCATAATGTGCAATTCTCTTCTGGAGACGGATGTGAATCAACCATAAGATTTCCCATTGCCTTCAGATGAGCTGCCCACTTACACTGACTGAATATCTTAAGTGATCATCTTATTCAGTCAATGTCCTATATAAAGAGGCATCTGTGATTAGTCAGCAGTGTCTAGCAGTGAAGACAAATTCAGTTTGCAGGAACTACCAGTTTCTTACTCAGAAAGCTGAGTTGACTTTGCAAACATTTATAGTTAAAAACATTGCTTATTCTTCTCAGTATGAACATTAAATGATTGTGAAATTTATGAAGAAGGCAGATGATGCAGTGCCTTTAGTTTGTCAAATGTTTGACCTGAGACAGTCTTTTCCAAAGCTGAGACTGATGCAATAGAACAAGTGCAATAGAATAATAGAATGGTTTGAGTTGGAAGGGACCTTAAAGACCACCTGGTTCCAACCCCCCTGTCATAGGCAGGGACAACTTCTACTAGAGCAGGTTGGTCCAGCCTGACCTTGAAGTCCTACAATGATGGGGAAGCCACAGCTTCTCTGGAAACCTATGCCTCACCATCCTCACAGGAAAAATTGTTTTCCTAATATCTAATATAACCTAAACCTATCCTCTCTCTGTTTAAATCCAATCCCCCTTGTCCTGTCAGTACACACCCTTGTGAAATGAAAAAGGGTGATTTTTTTCTGGATAGAGCTCAAGATGGATAGGTTAGCCTTGATGTTTTGGGCTTGCAGAGAAACTAATGGAAGGAAACTTTTTTAATGGGCTGAATGAAGTCACAGCCATCAGTTATGGCATAGTTCTTTAACCTATTAGTTCTATCCTGATTTACTCTTTCTAGGACTAGGTATATTGAACTATCTTGTTTACAGAGTATAAGAAAAGCATAAATATATAAGACTTTGATGAATTTCATAGATGTGAAATAGGTTGCCTTTCTCTTCAATTGATTATACTTAAACTAGAAGAGTAAAATTATATAGGGCTTTTTTATACAAATAAGGGCAATATAATTTTATAGTAAGGCTTGCTTTACTTTGCCATCTTAAATTTTTTCTTTTACTGGAATTCTGTTCTATCTGCACCATGAAAAATAATGGCTTTCGAGTCTGGTCATGGTGTTTTTGAAACAGTTATAAGTCTAACAGCAGAGTAAAAAATGATGCATGACAAAGTGTGAGAATGGGAAAATCTCATTGTCACATTAATTATCTATTGACAGAAGATATACAGTAGGTGATGCAATAGCTTTGGATGTTCTTGTCTTTATTACCTCTTGGGGAAAGAGTTCAGATCATGAAATGAGTTTGGTGCTCTTGAATGGACATTTGTCCTCATTGCAAAACAACCCTATAATTCAGTGCGATGTAACAAAATTGGAGAGCTCAAATTGAGGAGGCTTAGAACCAAGAGCATCAGGGAGTGATAAATCAGGCTAGAGGTGCAGGGCAATGCCTCTTGGGATGACTTTCACAGCATCTGCAAGACAATGCCATCCCCATTACAAATCATTTTGCCAGGCAGACATCCTAAGGAGCTCCACATGCTTGAGGGGGCTGATCAAGCTGGAAACAGCATTAGAAGTGAGGCTGCTCAGAAATGGTCTAAGACAATATTCCATTCAAGTACCATTCAGTGTAATGAGAACAGTGATTTTAACATTGTATTAAAGTCACATTCTAGAATTTTATCATTCCTCTGCTAACTTTAAGAGATTTTTTCCAGAGTCATAAACAATGAGCAGTGTGCATCATGCACACTTGCATAAATAAGAGTCCCTGAGGGGGATGTCTAAATATGGCTAACTCCTGTAAGTATACCTGGTTGAATTATATTGGTGTAATTGCCTACACTAGACATCCGTCTTTTGATGGATTCAGGCCAACACTCGTGCATATAACTATAAGCTTTTTTGTGATTTATGTAAAACGCATTGAAAGTTTAATTTTTAACATTGATCTTAAAAGTTGACATTCTCTCAGTGTCACCTTCTGAGTCTGCTGCAGCAGGTACCTTTGTTCACTGTTTCTACAAGACGAAGTTGCAGCTACCTTTTTGTCACAGACATCACAATCTGAGCCACTGAGAGTAATGTTCAAACTGGGAGAAGAATTTGACAAAGTTGTGGAGTATAAATCATCAATATGAGACTGGGCTGAGACTTGTATGTTGTACATCTATTTTATATAATATATATAGGGGACAAAATAAAGATATTTCATTCTAGCTTCTTTTCATTCCTACATTTCAGTCTCAAAATACACCTTTTTTGCGTGTGTGTGTGTGTGTATTTGAAGGAATTATTTTCGATCATTTGTAAAGACATCAAATCACTAACTGAATTCATGAACTGCTAATCTGAGGCAGCACAAGATTCTTCACTGAAGTCCTAAGGTCTGTGTTCAAAAGCCATGAAAAATGAAAACTTAAGTACTGCAATATCCCAGTTTGACTTACAGCCTTCCCCAGATTACTTCTCAACTAGAGACAACATGTGATCTGCCACAGCTGCGAAAAAGGGTAATTAACTGCCATATATTATGTATTTGCGAGAGACATCGTGGATACATTTGCAAACTGTTATTATTTTATTTTATTTATTAGGTGGCTTTAATTATATTCCTGGAGGAACCTGAATTATGGTCCAACTGCAACACGGTCTGACAGTGGAATAAGTTATAGCAGCCACCTTCATGGGACTATAGGCAACACAGCAAAATAAAGTAATCTGTTTAGTTCTTCAAATCTTCCAGATATGATTAGATGAGAGACTAGTCAGAGACAGAAAGGTCTTCAGACACAGAGCTGCTGTTTTTTAGTTCTGTCAGCTAGGTTTTACAGCTAAATACTATCTTCTGTGATGGAAATATAATTATTAATTAGGTAAAGGAACTGCACCCAGCCTCTTGTGCAGTTATGACTTATGTTATCCTCCGTGACTATAACCTCCATCATGTCTGCTCAATTAGCTGAGGTTAAGCATTATAGATTATTGAGGAATTGGGTCATGTCAAATCAGAATGACTTTCCCAATTTAAAAATAAAGGACTGCCAGGTGTTTCAGAGACAAGGCTCAATGCCAGGCATTTGCAGAACTGTTCTTTGCTATTGGATTGGATGGACAAATCCTTAAAGAAGGTGTTTATCACACCTGAATTTATCCATCAAATTTTAGGCTGGATTTTGTGAAGTGAGATACAGTCACTGTAATGAGACTGCCAGTTTGGGGAATGAATCACTGTATGCTGACCATCCAAGCCAGACAGGACAAATCAAGAGTAACCACTCTCTCCGTATTAATCAAAGAAGGGTTCTGAATTACTAGATGGTCATCCTCAAGTTTTACTTGATCAAAGTGCAGTGAGAAAAAATACAGACTTTTCTGCCTAAGACATATTCAAATGACAGAAATAGCTCAAGGTTTCAGACCACAAAAGACCAGAACTTTTGTAGCTGGTTTCTGAGCATGGTGCAGAAACCAGCACATTCCAGAAATCACTTCCAGCAACAACTTGTGTGTGGCAACCCTGCTGTGAAGGCTAAGAGAGTTTAACAGCATGGAAAGATGCTGCTCCATGTCAGATGACCTTAATGCCAGTGAATGGGCATTTTTAATTATGTTAATCCATTTAAAGCTTAATCTTATGCTGTATCTATGCTCTCATCTGAACCTTTTTTTTTTTTTTTTTTTTTTGGTATTTCAAGCTGACTTGAAGCAAGGTATCCCTAAAACTGCAGAGCCAAGCCTGTGTTGATATATTATGTCCCCTCAGTAGGGTGGGTGAAATGACATAACCAATACTAAGTGATTTTCAATTGACTAAAAGCTTAGGCATCTGCCTCAAAAAAACCAAAGAGCATCCCTCAAGGTTTCTCAGTATGGTAATTTCTATGCTCCCTTACACAGGGAATGACTGCTTCATTCCCCTCTATGCACTGTGCAGTATTGGAGCAGTCACAGATGTTTCCCCTTGCTATTTATTGTCTCATAGCTGCCATCTGTTCGGTGCAGCCTCCCGTTGTCCCTCCACCAATACTTAGCTTATAAACTCTTTGGACAAGTGCATATTTTTGTCTCTAGGATGCTTGACCTGAAATCTCCGTGGCAGTACAGATAAAATAATGATAACAATAATTATAATAGTATAAATGCAGACTTCAGCTTTTGGAGTCAACGAACAGAAAATTCACTTAAAATGTGTGCGTATTTATATTCCTCTGAAATAATCTTTCTAAAGTAGAAATATAGCCACATATTATCTAACTGCATAAAACAAAGCAGTATTCTTGATGAAGGATTGTTGACAGGACAAAAAATATCATCAGATTCTCTTGAAAGGAAGGAAAGGTAAAGAATAAAACACCAGATTTTAATAATCAGAAGTTAACTACAATTCTTCACGAAACCTTAACTTGTAACAGTAGAAAACAAATCTACTGCCCCTTGGACCATGCAAAGTATAATTGGTTGAAACCCTGCAAAATAGTCAAAGAAGAAAAGTGAAAAAATGAACATTTACTAACAAAGATATATACATATATATTAATTATATCAATTATCACTCCAGGGCAGACACAAATAACACTGACTACTAGTATGTTTTCATGGAAATCCCAGTCTTTATTTCTGACAAAAGTTGTGTACGTTTTATTTGTAAAATTTATAAATAGCAACAATAGTAAAAGAAGTCCGGGATTACAGAAGGTTTATGAGAATATAATTTGCTTCATGCCAGCTTTAAAAAGGAATATTCGAAAGACCTGTCCAGCTGATTGTTCACATGATTAAGTTGGATGACAAGGACTGTGAACAGCGGTGAGTGATCAGATTCAATTCTCTTAAGCTGAGGGATGGATACTACATGGCAGATGTTGTTATGGGCTGGGACTGAGCTACACTGCTCTAGGGAGGGTTTTGGGAAGCATCAGACAGACAGTGCATTTGCGTGCTCCTTGCTGGGACAGGAAAGTGTGGCTGATGGTGAAACACTGGCACAAGTTACCCAGAGAGGTGGTGGTGGCCCCACCCCTGTAAACATCCAAGGCCAGGTTGAATAGGTCTAGCTGAAGATGTCCCTGCTCATTGCAGGGGTTTGGAATAGCTGACCTTTAAAAGTTTCCTTCCAACACAGACTATTGTATGATTTTCATGCACTGCATGTCTATAGGACACAGCCCCTCTGCTACGCAGCCCTGGTGAATAAGGATCAGAGGAGACAGAGCAGTATCTCTGCAGCCTCTGGACAGCTGGTGCACTGCTTGTCGTCTGCTTGCAAAACCTTCCTGCTAACTGGAAAGGACACAACAATGATAGGCTACCACAGGGTCAAAACTGTGAGTCCCCAGTGTTCCCTTTGGGCCTAGTTCAAACATACATTTGAACAGTCTTATGCTTGCAGGCTGAGCACAGTATAACCCTAAACCCACATGTGAATGCAAAGCTGAAAGTCAAATCCAGAAGTCCTTAAATAGTCAAAATGCCCATTGAAATCAATGTTATTCATTCCTGGGATGTTGAAATCACCCATGCATGCAGAGAGGAGGCGATGAGTACATCTGTTGTCCTAGAGCTGGTAGAAGCTGGTTCTGCTTTGGATGCTGGCATAAATCCTAGTGTTTGAAGACCAGCCAGGGAACATACATTAAAAAAACCCCACAGTATTTTATCCATTTGGATTTGCAGAAAAGGGATGAGAGGGTATGATGAATGATTTTATCTATAGTACAGAAGAGCCAAAGGGCAGCCATGAATTGGTACTTCAGGAAGGTATTCCTGCATAAGAGCTGAAGGGAAAGAACTCCAGAACCTGCTCTGGAAGATGCTGTGTCAATGTTGCCTTTTAGAACTACTACAGGTTACTGTGATCAGCTCCTTATGGAGAATTGCCATCAGGTTGTACTTCCCTTTTTTTTCTTCAAGGATCCTTTCAGTTTCTTCCACAGACTATCCTTCCTCTTCATCTTCTTTTCTACCATGGGCAGTGAAGACTCTTTCCTTCGAATTTCCCTCACTAGTCCATGAAAGACATCATCAATGTAGAAGCGGAGAGCAGCTGAAGTCTCAAAAAAGGAGCAGGAGTATTCTCTGGCTAAACTCATTCCTTCTTCAGTTGAGACCTACAAAATAAAAAAAAAAAGTCCAAAAATATTTCTTAATGCAGAGAGCATTAATCAACATGAGAATATTACAATATACATAATCTGACTTTTTTGACCCTGCAAATCACTGACCTTTAGTTTTACAGGAAAATCACCTAGCAGCACCCAATAGAGAAGATTCAAGAGTGACAGGTCCAGACTGAATTCATGAGATATTTGAACAGAGCAGTGTGGCAATACTTATGTGCTCAGGTATATTATGTCCCTTACTCTGAAACATCAATTTTACCATGAATTTCCTTTCTTTAGTACAGTAATCCTGTAGCTTGACAGTGCTGGTACCTTCATTCTATAGGCTGCAATGGATGAAGAGAAAGATTTACATGGAATTAAGGACCTAGAAAATCTTGTTCAGCATTAACCTAATCTGGAGACAACTTGACTCTTTAAGCACACCAGCTTTCATACCTTAATATTTTTCAGTCACATTAATTTCTGAGCATGCCTTTGAGTGTTTTGGTTTTGGCAGACCTGTAATCCTATCACTGAGCTCATACCTGAGCTGTATGAAGATTCAAAATCTATTTGTTTTTCAGATCAGATTCCCTAAGTGTCCTCATGCACTTTCTCTTCTCGAAGAACATGTGGGAAATGTGCCTTTGTATTTTCAGAAAGTGTAAAGGGAGGAATAACCATAAGCTTAGAGGGAAGTAAGCCTCAATTAGCCTGAATTTTGGAACAGGGATCTTATTTCTAAAATTTTCATATTGGGTACCTCTTGGCTTGCTGATTAGTATGTGGTTCAAGTAGAGCTTAAATGCTTATCATAAGGATTACCACTGCCTACCACTTAAGGTAATTTTTACACTATGGGAGCTCATCCAATAACATGCAAGTCCACAGAAAAACACAGAGCAAACTCTATGAGCTTCTAAATGTTAAGCCAGCTTCCCAGCCAATAGTTCTTTTCAGTGTTTGAACATAAATTTGAATAAATAATCAGTATGAATGACATGTATGGTGTATATTCAAATTATAGGTCAGAAATCCCATCCTTTGTTTTTATTTGCATTTGAATATCATGATTTATTCAAGTAACTTTCCAAACATCCTGATAAAAAGCCAAAGAGTACTTTGAGGCAGCCTTGTGAAAGGCTACATAGTAGGCTATGAAAAGTCTCAATTGCTACTGTCTACCACAAGACTCATCTTGGTGCTTTGTTTTTTGAGTTTTTTGGTGGGTTTTGTTTTGGTTTATTTTGTTTTTTAATTTGCTTGTTTGCTTTTTTATTTCTACCTGCATGCACCCAAAGCGCCATTTATATTTATTAGGGAAATAAATTCCTGTGACCCAAGATACAAAAACAGTCTATTGTGTTTACCATAAGGAAAATGCCCTCTATTATTAAATAAAGATACCACCTCACTGCATTTATTCAACCTATCTGTAAACCTGAACACAGTGAGAAACAGGATTTGGAATGAAACAGAAAACCAGTTTCTTCCAGCCTGAAAGTAAATCTGCATTGAGAATGTATCTGCATAACACGGACCACAGAATTCCTCACTGTCACCTTTGCATCAAGTCACAAACTTTGTGACATTAGTAAGGATCATTCCTCTGTGCTTCAGGTATAATCTTAATTTAATTAAGAATATTGTGAGCGTAAGCAGGGAGGCTGTATGCCAACCTGAATAATACTTACTGACACAATGAAAGATGGTTACTGCTTTCCAACTGCTATAATTGCCAACCTCTAGCAAAACACGATGGGTAGCAATATGGTCCTTGTTTTTCTCTGGGCAGCTGTGTAAGCAAAATGCATGATTCAATATCTCTATTGGGCACCATTGAGAAATTGATTGTCTGAATAGGAGACTATTTTGGTTTATTTTCGATTTTATAATGGTTTTTTTTTTCCTTGCTATGCCTTATTTGAGCTAAAGGAGGAAATTTTTTTTGTTTTATTTTGTTAAAGATGCTGCAGTTCTGAGCAAAGGATTACACAGAGCTGCAGTTTCAATGAAGATTTCATACATTCATTACGTAAAAGGAAGAAAAAGATCCACATAAAGTAAATATAATTAGGGTACAAGAACAATAATACTCAAGTATAAAAAATTGCACTTTTGTTCTCTGTTTTTCTAGTCTTTACCTATCTAGTTACTCCTTTTTTCACTTTTTTTTTTTTGTCTTTTCTAGGATCAAAACTATGTTTTCTCCCACTGCAAGGAAGAACAACTGCAGGGAAGACATGCTATGCTCTGTAATGAAACAAGACTGCTAAAGGCTGTGAGAACTGGAAAATACTCAGGAGAATGAAATCATGCAGAAAAACTTCCTCCCACTGTCTGTGTGGCTGCAGGTTTTCAACTTGGCTAGGTTTGGCTGGGTTTCTATAAAAGGCAGCTAAAGTTTGGTTTTGGACTCTAGTTTCCTGCCAAATTGCAGAGACAACATTAAAATTGTTAACGGTGATAGTTCATTTCAAAGCATGATATTTTTCTTAAACCTTGCCCTCAGGAAGTGATTAACTGCTTCGGCAAAATTTTATGAGCTAATTCAGCATGAGGAGGACACCTGGCACAAACAACTTCAGGACAATTAGCTGATGTTTTCCAGCTTCAAGGCTGAAAACATAATTTTTTGAAATATAATGCTGTAATAATTACGATTACTGCTTTTGGCACCAATGAATATAGCTATAGTAATTTAATTAATCTGTTTGCTGAAGAATCTGTAAATATAAAGAGATGTTTAGAGGAAAATGACACATTTTTCTTTCTGCTTAATTTGGTCAAGAGGCCAGACACCTATGGAACTAGAAACAGGGGATAAAGCCCTTGATAAGGTGACTGACATCCACGTAATTCCAGGGATTTACCTTGTTTCCATCTTATTGCCAGAAGAGAAACTATATCATAGAAATTCATCCCAGCTCTGCACAGCCCAGGGACTTGTTGACAAATTGCAGCTTCTGAGGGTCTGTATCAGTAGAAGATATGATCTGTCAGCATGACACGGACAGACAGGTCAGAGAGCAAGGTCATTCGATTGAATATATATCTGGGAAGCAGAGCTTTATATTTTTTCTTTAGAGTAACTTTCCATGATTGAACGTGGCATTGTTTCCAAGAGTATAATTCTAGTTATATTGATTTAAATTTAAGTCATTTATGTGCTGGTAAACCTTAAGAGGGGAATGAAGGTGAAAGACTGGTGTAGTGAATATAATGAAAAGAAAATTTAAGACCTGGCAGAAGATTTCTGATTTTGATTCAAACTTTTAACATCTGTGACACTCTGTGTGGGGTTTGGATCAGGACTGACAGAAAAAAGATGTGAAGCTTGCAGTACAACCAAAGAGAAAGATCTCTCTAGGACAACTCCATAAAATGGAAATGAAGCCTCATTAACATGATGTCTGGAAAAGAGCCTTCTCATGTCTCCTTTGCAAAGTGCATGGTTCTCAGTGCCCATTTGGACACACACAATTTGAGAGGGAAGATAAACCTGTGACAACGTATAACTCTGAATCACATCTAGTGAAGATATACCTATTACAACAGCACATGGACTGTGAACAGCATGTGGGATCGTAGGCTTAATTTGTGAGCTTTCCACTTCTGGATAGCTGAGAGCAGATAGAACACAACACAGATTCATCAGAGGAAGTATTCACCAGCTACAAACTGCATTATATAGCATTAAGATTCTGTTTGTGGCTTTTGCAAACCTCCCTTGGAAAATTACAAGTGAGATTAAATGCAATGCTGACAGCTTGTGAAAGCCATGATGGATGAGCTGCCATCTTTAAGACAGCCAGTTCCCCACTAAGGTCAATTGCTGCACAAAACCACCTGGGTTGGTGGTGGGTGGGGAGGCACTGGCAATCATTGGCCCCCATCAGCAGAGCACAAAAATACTTGAATACCTATATCTGAGAAGGAATGTGCAAAGAAACTAAACAGATCAATAGTCTGCCTCTGCCCTTGGACTGTCATTAGCTGCAAAATCTCCATCAGAATCACAGTATTTTGTGTTCAGCAGAAGAATTCCCAAGTAGATTTCCTTAATGGAGATCATATTAGCAGAGTCAACAGCATCAGCTTGGATGAGTTAGTGGTGGTCTTCATGCAGGAAAGTACTGCATTTGTGTGCATCACATCCCTAAAACAGCATGATACCTGAGATGGTTTTTGCAGTTTTCCTCTTTGGACCTGGAGAGATCTGAAGGCTGCAGGTGGAGCGCTAAGGGTTGAAAGGATTCTCCTAAATTTTTGTTACAGACTTCTATCCAGTTGGTTTTGATCATGCTTTGTGTTTTTAAAGTGCAATAATTTATGAGAGTTGTAAGAAAAGACAATTGTTTGAGAGCATAGGGAGGGAAGCAGCATATTGAGCAGCTTTGTTTTCACCACCATAAATAATAAAAAGAGCAGGATAAGCCATGAGTACTCTGAATGATGTCCTGGAAAAACCCATGACCTTTCCCTTCGTCTCTGATGGATTTGTTCTGTTTCGCCACAAGTCCTATTCCAGAAAACAAGAACCAGATGCCAGGTTGTGTATTAGTACCTGGATATTAATATAGAGACAGGCAGGCAATCAAGAAAAGTCCACACACATATTTGGGTCCCTTCCCATCACAGCCCATTCCCTTAGCATATCAGGACAAACATAACAAACTTTTGGTACACGTGTAAATCTATAATACTAGAGGAAAAAGCTTTGGAGACCAAAAAGATTCACAATTTTCTCAATCTCTAATAAGTAAATTTGCCAAAACAAACAGACAAAAGTAAACTCATGGGTCTAGAAAGTGAATGCCTTCCTGGACAACAAAATGAAAAATAATGGGTGTAGCCTATGTGATATGAGCAGTAATTTTTTTAATCTCAGCGCTGATGACTGAGTTTGTGCTTAAGGCACTCCCACAGAGAAACTGTGAGTTTTCTCATTAATCACAGAATCACACAATTATTTAGGTTGAAAGAGGTCCCTATGATCATCAAGTCCATCTGTTAACCAAGCACTAGCAAACCCACCACTAAACCATATCCACAAGTGCTATGTCCATGTATTTTGAACATTTCCAGGAACAGTGATTCTACCACTGTCCTGGGTAGCCTGTTCCTGTACCTGAACACCCTTTCAGTGAAGATATTTTTACTAATAGCCAGTCTAAACCTTCCGTGGTGCAACTTGAAACCTTTTCCTCATGTTCTGTGACCTTGTAACCCAGGAGAAGAGACTGATCTTCACCTTGCTACAACTTCCTTTCAGGTAGCTGTAGAGAATGGTGAACAACAATCAGGATTGACCAATTTTCACCAGTCTCAGTTCATAACTCTATATCTCAGGTACCAGGAAGAAATTAGCACTGACAGGTGTCAGAGACTCAGCCAAAAACCTGGACAGGGAAAAGCTCTTCATTTTGATAAGTAGGACTGTGTCCAGTAAATGTGAGCTGAATGTTCCTGTGTTGCCACCTGCATTTTTTAGAGCCAAAGGCTCATTATAAACATCTGAATTCCATTTTGAGAAACATGTAGCCCAAACCACCAACCCAAGAGAAGATTCATTATACCTATGTCATTTCTGACAGTTTTTAATATTTTCTTTGGAAAAGTGTTGTATGAACAGACATGATGGCAGAGACTTCCTACAGGCTGATATAAGGATCTTTTCCAAGTGTGAAATGCTATTGTTCAGGTCAAAGCTCAAACACTTGGCTTTACAGTAGTGGCTGGGTTTGAAAACATGAGCAGAATGAGATAAAACACAGAAAATCAATCTTTCTGTCTTCTTAAGACAGGCAGTACTGTTGCTATTTTTTCATATAATACATGTCATGGAATATTTTTTAAAAAGACAAAAAGTGTTCTAAGGCTTTTGTCCTTCTTCACATTCTTCAGATTTTTACATTTATGAACTGCCTATCATAATCTTGCCATTGAGCAATGGCATTTCTGAAACAAGGGTAAAAAAAAAACAAGATCAACTGAAAATCAACTTAGACTGAAAAAAAATGGTGAAGACCAGGATGTGTGAGGATCCAGTACAACCAGTGTGTCCAGAGATTCAACATGACTATGTTTCAGGCCAATAAATGCACAATAAATTCAAAAGTTAAAACAAAAGTCCACATTGTTAAGGCCTCCAGTTTCTGCCTCCCTCAACATCAAACATTCTGCTTTGTTACATAATTTGAAGTCCATTTTAATGTGAATTATTCCTTCAAAATATAATGTTGAAATTTTCCTTCTGCAAATATTTTAACCTTCAAGTATGATCCCCTTCCCAAATACATACACTACAGTTGAAGGCTTGATTTGACCAGGATTTCACTTGAATTCACAGCTAGTTTCCACTGACACAAACCAGCATTTTTCATTCAACCAAACAAGTGCACCTTACTTTTCCCCTCAGTCCCTGGAAAGCACACCTCTTTCCAGCAGCCCGAGCGCTTAATGAGCAACACGTGCTGCAGAAACATGAAAAGAGAATTTCATGTCAACACCATTACTCTTAAATCCATTTGGAGCCTTTCAGAAGTAATTAGTGGAACAAACCTCACTCTGACTTCATGGCAGGCAATTCTGCAGACTCAGCTTTGCTGGCTTTCTAGATTACAAGGCTAGACAAGATAAACGCTGACATAGAATTAATCACTATCTTGAAGGTATTGCAATTAGTTCTGTTCCTCCTCCCACCTCATGTGTCTTATAGGACTTCTCCATGTTTTCCTCTTGGTCTTCCCAGTCTGTCACTCTTTTTTACTGGTTTCACTGAGGCTTTTTAAGCATTTTTAGTGGCCAGAAACGGACCTAGTAAGAACGGCCTTGGGTGTAGGAAGGATTAGAAGGCTAAGACAAGTAGAAGAAGTTTTGCTGTGTGAATTTATGCCCTGGAGGGACTGGATGCATGGAAATAGCACAAGACACAGTAATACACATCTCATGTTCTCAGCTGCTCTAGTGTCTGAAGAAACTCACATTATAGAGGCTCAGCTATTCCTTCTCTTCCTCTCTCAACTTGGACTTTGCCTTAGTAAGAAAGGAATGGACAGGAAGGAAAATGAAGTTTTAACAATGAAGAAAATGATAGGATTGTCTGGCACTTCTGTGAAGAGCTTATGTGTTCTGTTTTTAGGGGATGGAGGGTGGAAAGTATGGAATTGGAAAACTAATTTTCTCATTTTTTAAAGGAAAATTATTTAACAGTCTTGACATAAAATAAATTTCTAAACAAAACTATAGAGACTGATTTGTCTGAAATTATGTACTTCTCATAAAGTAGTTAGTCACTAGGGTGTGATGAAATACAGTTTAAAGTCTATTCGGAGCCAGGAAGAAACACACTCTCATTTGATCCAAGTGAACTTCAAATTGCTGGGGATTGTGGAAGTTATTTGATGAAATATCACCAAACATTTGTTCTTATGCATTCCACTATTGACCACTGTTAGATTGGACTGACATTTCCTCTGACTGCTATAGTCATTTCTACACTCTTACATGAAAACTTTAAGCTAGTACTAGCTATTTTGTTAAATACATCTGTCTCACACTTTTTTATATGAAAAAAATTCTAGATAGGTGCTAATTAATGCTTGAATAATTTCTGGAGATTTTTAGCATCTTATGTGATGCAGATTACTGCTCAACATTAATATTTGCCTAGTCTTTCTCTCCTTTTTGAAATTTTATTATTTTTTCACACTTTGGATGCACAATACTCTTGCAACACAGGAGCTCTTCCTCCAGGTAATTCCATTCCTGCTTTGGGCAAATGTTTGGAATAAAGAGAAACATTCTCTATGCCGTTGCTTAGTTGCAAAGGAAGCAAAGCACATGTTTTGGTCTATTGTTTCCAACTTGTAATAATGTTACTTCACTATTTCACAGATATAATGCTAAATAACTAATCAATGTCTCTCCTCATATAAGAATTGCTATGAAATCAGGGTGCTGTCTGCAGCTGAGAATTTGAAGCTGTTCTTCTCTACTAAAAACTGCATTGCTTCTACTTTATCTTGTCAAAAGCAAGACTGATGAGTGGTTAAAGCATCTTTACATCAGGAAATGTTTCTGGAGAGATGGCCTCAGGATCTGACTGAATTGGATACTCAAAGCCACATGATCCTGCATCAGTCAGCAATAGCTCTGGGTCTAATTTGAAGAGAACGTGGAAGTGTTAAATCCTTAGCATCAGTCTTCAAGATGAATAAGTTCAGGTCAATTGCTCAAAGCATTTTTCAGAGATCTGACAATTTTCTAAATTGTCCATCATCTTTAAAGGTACTTTGATTGCAATGCTCAGATGAAGACATAGACGGTCATAAGATGGTTGCAAAATCAGACGTTTCTACATCAGTTTCACATGGACATCTGATGGAGAAGAGCAGGCTTTTTTAAGGGGAAAAAAATAAATCGAGGAATTGCACTTTTATGTTCACAAGAAAAGAGGATCTTTTCATTTTTTTTAGGCAACAACAAATAAATCAATTCTCATCTGATAACAGCAGATGGTTAGTTAAAAAAATTACATGTAAAAGTTGAAAATATACACTTTAGACTTCTTTTTTAAGCAAACAGAAAGTTAATAGTATTGAACCCTTATTTTAATCACTGCTAGTGATATCTATTGCTTTGTGAGCACAAGTTCACTGCAGTCCAGTACAGCCAACCCCCATATTCTTTATCTGTCTGTAGACTGGTCTAGGTTACTTTCAGCAACATGCTAGAAATTAAATTGCCACTAGACACTTGAATTCATTTCAGAAGACAGACACTAAGCAGACTGGGGACTGAGTAAATAACTTAATTCCTGGTCATTTAAACAAATCTTCCTGATATTATATTATTATCCCCTGATATGATTTTGAAGAGGGGAGCAATACAGTAACAGAAATATTTTGTCCTGAAAACACTCAATTGGCATGAGAAGACATGACAATAAAGGAGGAGACAGTGAGGAGGGAAGAACAAGACTCTGCTTTCAGTGTTCTATTGTCCTCAGTTTCTTGCCGAAGATTGGGATATGCAGTTCAAGAAACTCAAAGGGAACCACAAAGAAACCTGGAGAGCTAAATACAGAGCAAGAAAAAGGCAGAAACAGGTGTATATTTATTTGCGCATGTTTGCACTTGTGGCCATGAAAAAGAACTGTAGATGAAGAAAAAAATCCACCCACAATCAAAGAAAAATATTAGTGGTTCACAGAACTGAAATAATCTTTTGAGCCAAAGTAACTAAAGCTTGTGTTTAGTTAATTGTCTCAATTTTAGACAGACAATCAGACTACTGTAATTAAGCTCTGAAAGTTCACTTTTGCTTAAATTGAATATGAGCTTCCAACACTGGAATAGAAAGGTCACAAAAAAATATGTTCCAAAAGCAGTAAATAGTGTTGTTTTTCCTGACACTACATGTAATTTCACACCATGTGAAGGGCAGCACACATATATGCCGATATACAGTTGTCACATCTAAACATACTCTCAGACTCAGATTACAGGCAGACAGGAACACTGTCCTAAATTTCTAGCATTGAAAAGGAAATTGCAAGAAATCTCTCCTTCCCTCTTTCATCTCCATGCAGTTGTTGTCTGCTAGGATTTAGGGGTTCTGTCCAGGCTGCTGAAGTAAGTGTTCAACAGAAGGGAGGCAGAGGAAGAATTTATAAGGTATTTTTAAAGATTTGGACTGCAAAGGAATTTTATTTTTTTTTGTCAGAAGTCATTAGCTGAAGTAAGCACCTGTTGAAACATAAGAGAAATCAAAGTGTATTATGCACAATTTACAGAATAATATTTCAACTTTCCATCTTTTACTTGAGTTACTTTTTAAAGCAAAAGTTGCTGGATGCAATGAGGGAGGGATGTTATGTCAAAAAATAGGAGTGGTGAATCATTGTGGTTGTTTTTCCTGGAATATGTAATTAATTTTGAGGGTTCAGTAATTTGGAAGTTTATTACAAAGGTTTGTCAAACAATCTTATTACAGGAAATATTGCAGAATATCCTTATTAAACTAATGACATTGATCTTTGCCATGTCAATATTAATTCAGGCAAAATATTACACTTTTGAAGAATATGAATTGATTGAAAATGTTATAGGAGCTTTATGGAAGCTTCCTCCTCAGCCCCTTTCTAATATGCTGAAAGGAGAGCTCATCTTTTCTTGCTTACAGGAACACTGAAAGTGAGAGGCCCATGACACAGGAACCTCAAAACAGGAGCGACAGCTGCATAAGGAGCACCCACTTAGCTCCATCATGTGTTTTGATGCACCGCTACGGACAGTGCATAATAGAAACTTGAGTCTGAAAACCTGCATATGAAGGGGATAAAAATGAGAAATTAATGTGTGGAGGGAGGAAAATTAAAAATCTTAAATGGCCAGTGGGCAGGAAGTGCTGTAAGAACATATTTAGCTAATTAGATATAACAAACTCTCTTATTGCCTGCTAACCTTGTTCAAATTACCTCACGGACTTGGATGGTTTCTCTGGTAAGTTGTTCACATATCTGTGGTTAACTCGTCCTATTGACAAGCTCACAAGTTTGGGGAGTACTGCCTTTGGATAACCCTTCCATGTTTTCTGCCCATGGGCTTTGATTTGTAATCAGAAGACTAAGCACCTTATAATAAGCAAAGTAACAGCTGACTGCTGGTAGAATTTTAACTTAGTGTAATACAGCCCCAAACTTTCTTGCTTATATCCCTGTCGGATACTTTGCTAAGAGAAACTTAAGCAGCAGTGGTGATTGAGGATTAATCAGAAGAGTTTTTCCCTAGAATTTTTTTTTTTTTACTAAAGCCGAACAAGGACGTCTCTTCTTATTTAATTGCCACAAAAAAAAGGACATAGTAAAGATAGATGAGAAGCAGTAGAGTGAAGGTGGAAGGGTGGTGGAGGGGAGGAAGACAGATTATATCTTTATTATGCTAGCTTGGGGGTAGAATAAGAAAACAGACTCTTAACAAACAGAAGAAATTCCTTGCTAGAAGCACCTGTTTAACCTCTTCTATCTATGATGTATCTGTCCAATTACGCAGATACTCTTGATGTATAAAAGATGCTGTATTAATACACCCTATAAGCCAAAATCATGATTATAACTAACATTCTTCCAGAATAATAGACTTTTCAGTCCAGCACTGATAAAGCTTTAGTTCAGTTTACCCAGCAGCGTGTGTGAATGTGCATCTGCATACATAAACACAGAGACACAACAAATGCTGCTGACATCAGGTTGAGCCTCTCCAATATACCTGGCAGAAAGGTTGGCCTTACAGCAAAACTTGGATGTGGATGCTGTCAAAACACTACTCTAGAGAGTCCCTTCAGTAGTGGGAGGCATTCAGCTCCTCTGCAGATTAGAAGTGGTTTCTGACATTTATTTATTTCCCGTGTTTCAGATAACTCAGGTCTGGCCAGTCTCTGGAAATGACAGTGAAAAGGTGAAAATACAGCATGAGTAACACAGCTGCCACAATCCAGGTTGCACTCCTGTCTTTCCTCAAGGTTTTCCAGAATTTTTTTAAAGATAAAAATGGTGGGTCATAAGCTTGGGTACAAGCAGCCAGGTGGACTGCTGCCTCCGCATCCCTCCAGACAAAAGATTAAAAACTACAGGAAAGATTGAAAATGAAAGACAAGAAACAGACAACACAGAACTTATGATAAATACATTAATAATACTGTGTAGGAAAATAATCCATTAAATCATGGAAAGTATTAAGGGCTGGGAAGAAGAAAGATATGGTTTCTCAGGAGTAACTTGATCTGGCTGTTTAAATTTTAGCAGCATTTTATCACTGATAATGTGTCTGGTTGGTATGTAAATCTGGAACTTTTACAGATTGACATTTTGCCTGAATGAGCTCAGACTATGGAGCTGAACTCACAAGATCATCATAGAAAGGTTTGGGCTGGAAAGGACTTGAAAGGTCATCTTGTTCAACTCCCCTGCCATGGGCAGGGACACTTTCCACTAGGCCAGGTTGCTCAAATTCCCATCCAGCCTGTCCTGGAACACTTCCCAGGGAGGGGGTAGCAACAACTTCTCAGGGCATCCAGGAGCTCCACATCCTTATGCCGGGACCCCCAGAGCTGGACCTTGTTCTCCAGGTGGCTTCTCCACAGAGTCAAGCAGGAGAGGACAATCACCTCCTTCAACTTGCTGATCACAGTGGTTTTAATGCAGTCCAGGACATGGGAGGTTTCTGGGTCACCAGCACACATTGCTGATCATGTTGAGCTTCTCATCAACCATCACCCCCAGCTCCTTCTCCTCAGGGATGGTCTCAATCCATTCTCTTCCCAGCCTCGATTTGTGTAGGTCATGGTCCTGACACAAGTGCGGGACCTGGCACTTGGCCTTGTTGAACCTGATGAGGTTCCCACAGTTTCACCTCTCAAACCTGTCCTGGTCCCTCTGGTTGGCCCATCCCTTCCCTCCAGCAAGTGACCACATCACACTCATCCACACAGATATAAGAAGGACAAAGACAGATAACAACTAATTTGATTTCTCTCAGGAAGCTTGCTTACTATTTCTTAATGACAGCTTTTTATTTTCTTAAATACATGAATAAGCCTAGGTTTGGGGGAATAAAGCTGTTAGTAC
This sequence comes from Campylorhamphus procurvoides, assembly GCA_013396655.1. Classification (NCBI taxonomy): domain Eukaryota; kingdom Metazoa; phylum Chordata; class Aves; order Passeriformes; family Dendrocolaptidae; genus Campylorhamphus; species Campylorhamphus procurvoides. Next base: position 270,939 of record WBMV01000952.1, on the reverse strand, counting down.
TAAAAGCAACAGCTGGTGAACATCAGTAAGTGCTTGAAGCTTTAGCAGTTACTGTCACTAGCAATTCAGGACATGTTATGACCCCATTATTTTTTTACCTGTAGAAATAAAATGAGTGTTCTTAAATGGCTTAGGAAATGACAACTGCCTGTGCTAAGGTTTTGTTCTGTGTGATGGAAGGAATATTAATAAGAAGATAGGTGTGATATCGTTGAAGAAGATATGTGGAAAAGTAACTGTAGATCCTATTTCAGGAAGAAGAGGTAGTTGTTATGGTTGACACAATTTTTTTAATGTGGAATCATATATTTTTTGCTAAAAGCTGTATAGAAATAAGAGAATCATTGCATGGATTGGGATGGAAGAGATCTCTATAGGTCACCTAGTGCAAACTACTGCTCACAGTGGGTCCACCTGGAGCAGATCACTCATGACATGCTCAGCCAAGTTTTGAACAACTCCAAGGAAGGAAATCTCACAGCCTTTCTCAGGCTTGCAAGACATATTTTCTTGCAAGCAAATATATATATATATATATTTTCATTTCTTCTCATCATTTCACCATGTATCGCCTAGAAAATTCTGGTGTTATCTTCATTGAAGGATGAAAGTCACAAGCTCATATACCTCTCACCTCTTCTGTTCTTCTTTTGTTCTCCATTCCCAAGACCATCTTGGCTATTTCTGCTTAACTCACTCCAGTACATCAAGTTATTTCTTGTACTGTAAAGCCCTGAACAGACACACTACTCCACATACATTCCCACAAGTGCCGAATAAATGTCCAAGGATCACTTTTTTGGACATGCTAGTTACAGTTTTACTTATACAACCCAGGAAGCACCTGACCACCTTTGTTATAAGGACAAACAGTGGTTCACAGTCAGCTTATTCACCAGGGCTTCTATATCCTTTTCGGCAAAGCTGTCTGCTCTCCTGCAGTGCCCAAGGGGTACCACTGCATTATAGTGTCCATCCCAGGTGCAGGTTTAGCAGTTCCTTTGCTAAACTTGATGCAGCTCCTGTTAGACCATTTCTCCAGTCTCACAATATTCTCTTTGTTTATATACCCTTTATATACCCCACCTACCAGTGTATCAACCACACTCAGTTAGGTACCACTTACTTCCCACGTCAGCATTCAGCTGTTAGCAATTATATTCAAAATACTGCCTTGAACTGGACCTCTGAGGAAAGATACTAGTAGTTTACTGCTATCTGGACTGTCTACTGTTCATCACAACACTTTCAGTTTGGTCATCCAGCTAATTAATTCCCATCCACTTTTGATCTATCTTTCCCTCACTTGTTTGGGTGCAAGGACACTGTTTGTGACTGAGTAAATGCTTTGTTGGAGTCAAGGCAAACATAATCCACTTTTTTCATCCACGGAGTCACTCAGCTGAAGACCATCACAAAACTCATCTTTTGAGGTATGATTCACCCTTGGTAAATCCAGGCACTTTCTTATTCTTCATGTGCCTGGCTGGACATGGCATTTTGGGAGGGTTTTCTTCATCATCTACCTCTTTTAAAGGCAACTGACACTAAAAACATTTATCAACATAATTGATTCAGTTTTAAACTACTTATCTCAGGTAAACTGAGTGTACACTCACCAGCTGAGCCCTGTCACTGTAGTCTCACTGAAGCTGTTCCCAAGGCTGCTCAAAGACTAAAAATGTAACTTATGAGTCAAGATGAATATAACATGAGAAAACGCTCTCCTGTGTAAGTAAATACAGGCAGATTAAAGATTCTGGGTCAAACTTGAGTTTTTACACCTGCTGGTTTTCTTTCTGATTGTTTTTTTTTTAATGTAATGTTATTTTTGTCTGTTGTGTTTTTTTTTTCTAACACTTTCCATGTTTTAAAAGCTTGATTAGCTACTTCCAACCATTTTTCTTAATAGCATTTTACCAACAAGAGTGCAAATCCAAAGAAGACCACATATTATCAAGGACAGCCGGCCTTGACAACGTAAGAGAGAAGGCCTCACAGCTTGAGACAATGAAAAAGGGAACAGAAGTACTCAGTTCTTATGCCATATGGGCATGAGCAAATAAAGTAAAATTATTGAAGTAAATGGAAAAATTTTTGTTGCACCTCAGTTCAGACCTGAAGAAACAGTCTGGCAACAAGCAGTCATCCATCTCTGAACAGGTGTTACACCTGAGCATACCAAATAAAGTGATGGGAAGAAGGGGACAGTGAAAGAAGGGAACAGTTTAGACCACAGATGGCTTAAAACGATCCAAAAAAATATTTGTTTTAAAACCAAAATGACTGCACATTTTCATGTACAGCTCTAAACACCAAGACCCACCCATGAAAAAGATGGTTTGCTGTTGCTTCCCCACGTAGATACGACATTTAGGGCAATGGTTGTTTTTCCCCAAAGTCTCTAGTGAAAGAAACTGTTTTGATCTGTACCCACTATTCAATACTACTTTCATTCCAGAACATCCACTGAACTTTGCACTACATAATCTGATGCTAGGGCACACTACAGACTGCAGAAAAGCTGTACCTATGGGATGAGTAAATAGCTTAAATAAAAATTACACTACACCTCATCTGCCATAGGATTTAACAGTTTTCAATTTCTGTGGTCTTCTAGGGATTAGGTGTCTGATGTTGACTCACTTTCTTTTCTGTTATTAGTGTTCTCTGAATTTATAAGCCAGGTAGTCCTGTGAAATCAATGTTTGTCATAGAAAATACAAATGCTTTGATCTGACCACCAGTTGTCCTAGTTCCCTTGTCGTGGGGAAGGACCTGTGTTCTTTCAACTTTCTTCAGTAGAAAAGAAAAAAAGTTTTCTGAGCTTGTTGTCATCAGGTTGAATGCACTGACAACAGGAGACAGATACATCTATGAGCACATGGAGAGAGGAGAGGAGAGGAGAGGAGAGGAGAGGAGAGGAGAGGGCTCGACAGAAGTGAAGTCCTGGAGCCTTTGTACAGTCATTATTTAATCAGTAATCATCATCTAACTTCTAGGTAGAATATGTTCCTTGTCAGGAAACTCCCGTTAGATGTTTTTCCCTCATTGGCTTTTATTTTAAATGGTCTTCCTAACAATTCTTTATGTTCCTTTGCTTCTTATCAGCATATGCATGTACTTTTATCACAACTCTGCTTTCATTTAGGCTGAGGAAATTAAACCACCTCTAATTTTCTCTGATAGGGACCAGCCTGATATACATGCTCTACATCTGTTCCAATTTGAACTTGCCATCATCATCCATAAGCAACTACAGCTAATCTTGACTGGTATTTCACTTGTATCTTCTATAATACCTTCAATACTTTCATGCTTCTGATAAACAAATCACTCTGCCCTTTTGAAGTGACACTTATTTTATACACAAGTGCATGACTTTTGTAGTTTATAATTACCCTGCAAGTGGCTGATGTATCCAAGATTTCTTTCCTGCCTTCCAGCTGATGTGTTATAGCAAACAGCCTTGCTATTAGTCCTTAAGGACATGACCTTGCACTTTTTACAATTGCATTTAATTCCACTTCTATCGCTCCTCTGGGTCACACAGCTTTCCCCCACAATAATCCTGTCTCTTCTAGATAGAAAATGCTTCCACTTTGTGTTATCAGCAAATTGTGTCAGTATGCTCCTGCATTTTTATGCCTAGGTCATTAATGAAAATGTTAAAGATCAGCAAATTGAAGGGTAATACCTAATATTCTTAGGTGGTAGATCCAGTTCCAACTGGTGGGGCCAGAACCAAATCCTTCTTTTCTAAAATGTTACTTAATTTAAGAGTGTGTGTGTGGTTTTATGCATGTGCAATCCAGCTGTCATAATTTTTTTGCCAGTAAATCACCCATCTCTCTTGGCCATCTCAACCAACCCATCTGTTACGGTTATACAGAACGTAGTGGAGAAAAGGCTGATTTATGAAATGCTGGATGATTGTCCCTATTTTTATTAATGTATGGTTATAACTTCCCAGCTACATCGAATGAAAATAGACTAATGGCATCGCCTTCCCTGTGAAAATACTGAGTTGACAGAGACTAAATGCTTGATGGCAAGGAGCCATAAAGCTGTGCTGCTCCAGACACCCCACTCTGTGAATAGCCCTGCATTTGACTCCCAGCACAGTGTGGGGCCCAGGTTCATGACCCACACTGGTCGGCAGAACAGCTTTAATTCCAATAATCCAATGCCTTGAGGCTTCTATATGAATTAACTGCACAGGCTTGCCATTTTTTGGAGACAGGGATAGAGCAGATGGGGACTCGTACAGGCCAAACTGTTGAAAGTCAGTCATGAAGTGGGGAGGGAGGGAAATTAAAAAGGAAAAAAAAAAAAAAGAAGGAAAGGGAAAAAAGGAAAAAAAAGCCGTGACACACAAGCCTTTGGTTTGTGTGCTTTGCGTTGCCACCTGCCAACCCCAGGCCTTCTGATCTCCTCTCAGTGAACCGTGGAGGCAGCGGTAGGGAAGATCAGATATATGCTCAAGGCAATCTGTCAGAAACTACTCTGTCATATTCCCTGTCACTAAAACCCACAGAAATAAAATTTATATGTTTAAAACTGCAACTGCCCCATATAGGGGAGAAGCACTCTTTTAGCATAGAAGAAAGCCCTGAACACAGCTCCTGTTTTGACTTTATTTTTTTTCTTTTTACATCAGTAAAATATTAGCATTTACTTTTTTTTAATCTCCCTAAAGCATCTGTACCATGTTTGTCTGCCTCTGGCAACACAGTTGTAATATCATTCTCATGAGACTACACTGAATTCCATGATACAACAAATGAAATAAAAAATGGCAGGACAAACCAACAGGTAAATCCAACAATTCTTATTTAAAACACTTAAATATATTATTTATCCAAGTTTGGCCACACTGCCAGCCAGATTTGTGCCACTACTTGGTTTTTTGTTAAGAAAGTGAGACAAAAAAAATGATGTTTGTGGGCTTTTTTTTAACTAAGTGCTGAGTTAATTTTTAAAGGAATATTTAAGTATTCATAGACAGTCCCTGAAGAGACAAAAATTTTGAGCAAATTTCTAATATTTTTAGTTCCATGTACTGCATGGAATATGCTGTATAGCACATCTTTCAAGTTCAAATCACTCTGCAGATATCAGGTTAAGTTTTATATCAACCTGTTATATAGTATAAGCTTATAATACTTGTCAAATCCAACTATAAGTATCCAAAGCATTTTTGAAAAAAGAAAATTAGATAAAAGAAAATAAAATATTTTTCGATCTATACTGTCAACATAAAAAAAAATCATCTGTACTAAATTAAGCATTCCAGATGCAATGTTGACAACCCCACAAAAGCACAGTACAAAGCTATACAGAGTTAACAAATACCCCATCTTCATATTTAACCCTTGGAGTGGATATCCTATCTATCCTACCACATATTAATGGAGCTATTTCCTTTTTATTCCAGCTTTGCTGTACATGGGTCACCCACAGGAATAGACTTGGCATTTCACCTGGGTCTGTACAATGAAACCACAACCATGTGCTGGCAGACTTTGGCAGAGCTGGGCACTTTTTGTTGTAGGGAATCTGAGCATTGTAATGAGGTCAGGGCTGAAATGTACTGGCACGGCTCCGTGTCAAGATGCTTTCACAGCATTTCTACACACTGTGCTTGAGTACAGACAATTCAGTGAGTTTCAGAGCTTCCATACATACAGTCACATCTTCTGAAGGGCAAGCTTGAAAACAACCACACAAGAAATGTAAACTCTTTGGCAGTCCTTGCCATACAATGTTGTCCCATGGTGCCCAGAGATTCATAAATGCACTGATTGACCAGTCTGCCTAAAATAGTCTCAGTAATGTAATTTCTTTCATTTTGAGCTGCAAAGGAGCAGGTTGTTAAAATAATTATCAAATCTAGTCATTCTTCAGAACACCATGGCCTCTGAATAATGCAGTTTCTCTCAAATTTATGCAAGGTGAATTCAACTCTGTGAGAATATCACTGCATTTCCTACTCATTACTGAAGGAAAATTTAACATATGTTTTGAGACAGTTATATTCTTTTTTTTTTTTTTTTCATCTCCATGTGTGGCCAATACTTTCAAAATTGGCCATTTTGGATATCTGAGTTGTTTGGCTGGCAAACCTCTGACTGGTCCTAATTTTCAAAGCTCAAGTGCTACAGCCTTTCTTAGATACAAGACGGTTTCTCGGTATTCCCTGAAAAAAAAAATTTCAAAATCTGTCATACATGAGTGGTTTTTTTTCTCTCATTTACTCCTCAGTGACTTAACTTTACTCTCACTACAATTGTATTATTGACCTGTAGTACTTGGAGTGAGACCAACAATGGGTTCTTTCGAAAATCAAGCCACATATCACACATACATCATCATCAGAGTTGCTTTGAAATCAATGACAGTCATCAGTCACCCCCAGAAAACCTAATCAACCAACTAAATGTCAAAAAGACACTCAGATTTATTTGGCCATGTGTTGTCATGCATATCATTGAAAAACCCAATAAAATTAAGCAGTTAGGTAGGAATATTAAGTCTTTTGTCAGGAAAGGTTTAATCTCTACCATGTTTTCTTTTTATTTTATGCAGAAGAGTGCAAGTCTGTCCTAAGCAGAAGAGTGATTTTACGGGCCTGTTTTTTCCCCCACCACCTTTTTTCAGATATTTGCAGACATGTAGCACTAGGGGAAA